>JANAVB010036615.1:11221764-11445922 GCA_029216955.1 Iris pallida
TGTACAAACACAATCGTCCACGGTGTCCCAGGTCATTCACACTTATCATGTCAGGGTAGCTGTCATAACAGCATGTCACGATATAATCTTGTCAGTTTACTTGTTGAGTAGTGCGCCACAGCGGCCACTATCGTGTTTAGAAAATATGCCAAAATTTACATGTTATGAACATAAATATGGTACATGAATTTAATATATATTAATAACACATAACAATAATAATAATATATATAATTAAGAGGACAAGGCGAGCTATAGGGCCATGCGGCCAAGGGAAATACTCATGCGGCTATGACATGCGCGCTTAGCAGCTAGGATTGCCGCGCATGCGGCTGGAATTAGGCAAGCGCATGCGGTTGGGGAATAGCAATTCATGCGCTGGAAGCAAGTCGGGCTCATGCTCACGGAAAACTCAGGCTTATGCGGCTCCAAAGGTGCGTGATCATGCGGCTGGGGTAATCGCTTGCTTATGCGGCTGCAGAGCTTGCGGCTCCTATGCGGCTGGAAGTATACAGCTTATGGACTGCGGTTTTGTCACGACCCGCACCCTAGAGTAAGGGCACGAGAAGTGGGTACGTCCAGCCTACGCCGCAGTGTCGGCGGTAGAACGCTGTCCTAGGTCAACATCTAACAATAAAGGTACATGTACAGTATATACACTCCGAATGGGAGGTGACAGCAAATACAGTCTCAATCACATCTAAGGTAGAGCATGATAAAAGATAGATAAATATAATCCATAAAGAGATACCGCAATAGAAGTCTAAGTGTCTAAGATACACAACCCAGAAATATCTCAAATCTCAAATACAGTAATCCATAAAGTAAATACAACTCAAGACAACTAAAATAACTATCTATACAATCTCTACTATGTCTCCTCTAGGCTAGCAGGCAACCTCCAAGCTATCTGTAAAATTTATCAACAGGTCCAGTCAGGACAGGAACGAGTACAACTCATCAAGAAAACCCAAGTAAATGGCAGAGAACTATAAAGCAGTTATAGATAGTTGTTGATGAATATGGCAGTTTATATTCAGTGATGGTAAGAAGACAGATAATGCAAGGAAAGTAAGTAACTAAACAAGAGAGAATCATGGCAATAAGACTGTAAAAATAGAACTAGCTGAACCAGGGTAATATGTTATAAGTCCAGACAGTACAGTATACGAGTGCACTCTAATGTAAGTCCAGTACAAATAATCTAATACAAGATGAATCCAGTACGGGCGATTCCAGTCATAGTGATCAATGATTTCAGGGTGAGTCCAGCCTATACTCTAGCATGTGTTTTAAATACCGAGATCGCATGTAAACGGCTATAGGTATCTGGCACATCACATACCTGGCCGTGTGAGATGGCTATCATTCCAGTTTGATTCCAGCATAGGGTGATTCCAGAATTGGGGTATGTCTACATGTCTTACTCTAGTATTTCCCTTCCCAGCAAGTGAATCCAGAAATTCGACACAATGATTCAAGATGAGTCCGCCAGAATATGATGACACCAGTAAATGATTCCAGACTGTTCCAGTAATAGAGGCCAGACAATAAATATGTGTAGTATACATGAATCCAGAATATCATACGTGTTGTAACAGAAAATCGTATACAACTAACTAGAACTGAAATACAGTAATTGACAAGTAAATGAGAGAAACTATCAAAGAATGTACTCGCCTGTATCATGAGTATCTGAAGAATATCTACTGTCCGAGGAGTGGTGTCTGTCTCCTATAGAACAACACAAGTCACAATATGTCTAAAATGATAATAAGATGCAATTCAATGCATTCTATATGAATCTAGTCAATCTAGACTAAGGTCAACGCTTGGTCAACTCTAGTCAACCCTAAAAGTCAAACTAGGTCAAACCTAAGTGTCACGACCCATACCCTGATTAGGGGCACGAGAAGTGGGTACGTCCACCTACGTCGCAGCATCGGCGGTAGAACGGTTTCTAGTCATCTAGAATACTACAACTAAACAGATAAAGGTACCTGTACATATATACCTCTGAATGGAGGTGACATAGCAATACAGTCTCAATCACAAAGTAAAACTAAGGTAGATAGCATGGAAGGAATGTGATAGATGAAAGCAGAAAATAAGTTCGAGATCCCACAAAGCCCAAAGCTATACCAACACCACAGAGTTACAGAATTTAATAAATACTACTGTCTGAAAAGTACTAGCTGGCTCGCAGGCCAGGCACAACCTAACTAAACTACACTATTCAGGGTGAGCAAGTCTAGTGGCTCTACTAACAAGCCACGGTACAAGTCTACTCTATCTAACCCGTCCCCATAATAGGTCGGCAATCAGCCTCTGAATCATCTGTAAAATATCATAACGGTATCCTGTCAGGAAAATGAGCAAGTACAACCACCAACATCAGTTCCATATGAATTGACAAATTCTATAAGACAGTGTAATAAATACAAGACAAATCAACAAAAATATATATCTCAAGATGTGAGTACTGAAAAGGATGATAATATGTATGTATATAGGTGACTTGGGAACTATTCGGAAGCCGAGTTACAACCCCTAACCAAACAAGGACCGGGGCTGTAACCCTTCTCCCGAACATAACTTAGTCTCCAACGATAATAATATAAAAGGTGCCTTGAATTATTAGTGTGTTATGTGATCGGCTTAGGAAAATATACTCAGGCTTTCCATCCGACCGGCTATGAACCATAAACATAGAGCGGTCAGGCCGGTTACCATGGAAAGCTATGAACCATATAGGGTTAGGCTTTACCCTCGAGAGGCGAGGGTATAGCTATGAACCGTATGTACCATAGAACCTTGTAGGAATTTGATCACACAACCACTAATAACTCCCCCATCCCCGAATAGTACAATGGATCTGGACATGACACGTTTACACGGGATCCATAAGAGGATAGCTACTCTCTCCTCTCAGGAATCGGTGTATATACAAGTACAAGGAACAAGACAGGAAATGTACATATATACCAAGAAAATCCAGGAACAACATATCATGTCATGATCCAACGTATACTAGTCCGTGAATGTCACGACCCTCTACCCAATTTGTTGGGCCAGGCCGAGCATGCCCAGCCTACGTTGAGATAAAACGTAGTAAGCTGTTCTAAAGACAACAGAAACTAAATGTGCTAAACAGTTCTATAAGTGAAGAAGAATCATAATGCTCCAACACAAGTCGTCGTATATATAAATATCCAAATACAGTAAACTGAAATGTAAACTAGATACATGTCCAGTTACAAATGATATAGTCTAATACATGTCCTACTCTCAAAAGTCTAAGTAAACAAGACAACTAGGCGAGGTTCTCCGCAGGAACATCCTCGTAAAGCAGAGCCGGGTCCTCGGCAGTATCTCCATAGTATGTGTCACAGGTAACTCCTCCTCAGTAAGGATACCTACAACGTTATCCTGTCAGACGGGAGCAAGTACTAAATCTAACAAACATATAATACTGATCATGTGAGGAAAAAGAAATGACATATCAGTTGGTTCAGTTTTAGGTATATTTTATCATGGCGATAGATATACCATTTTAAAGTTTAAAACTGTAGTAGGTGAGTGATCAGTCAATAGGTAATCAGGATGTACACGCAGTACATCATTTTCTGATGTGCACATACGTACCATAACGCATCGTGTATATCCATACACAAACGCGGGACCGACATACGACATAGATACTATAGAATGTAACGGTGCTCGGTAAATACATACGAGAAGGGGTCATGATCACGTACACTACTAGCAGTTTTCCCTTAACCCGTTATTTAAGCATGTGAGAGAGATTAGATACGTATAAACATGGTAGAGACTGAAAGTAATACAACATGTAAAGTTCTAACTTGCTACCCAAGGATCAGCATTTAACATGGTTTGGTGATTCACAGTTTTATGGTTATAGCAGTATGTAAGTTCGTAGAAAGTACTTGCCTCTAGCAAGCAAAACAAAATAAGCTGCGATAACAATGCTATGGATGTCTGGTAGCTCGTCACTGTAGAAGTAATACAACACTTAGTTTTACACTAAGCTAAAACACTAGGACACTAATTGGTGAAATACGACTTTGATTGGGCACCTAGCCAAAATGATGACTTGGCATAGGAGACCAATGTGGGGGCACACTATGTTAACTAACTTTCTAGGGTCTTTACTCTAGTGAGGGAGGGGTTCAACACGACTAAAACTCCAAATAAACAAAAAGCTACAAGTCGTAATTAATCATAATAAATCAAAGATCATTATGTTCTACAATTTTTGAAGTAGACAAAGCCTAGTTTTTCTTAAAGTAAAGTACCAAGGTGATCCTTGTTAATCATAGAAATTTATTATAATTTTTCTGAAATTTATTAACCAGTACAAGTATTTTATAAAATCAGTTTTCCTAAGATACCAAAAATGAGTTTTGGTTTCATATGCCAACTAGTGGCAAAACAATAATTTAAATACTACCAAAATTATACTAAATTAGCTAACTTAACATAGTTCTAAAAACTATTTTTCCATAATTTTAGCAATACTTTAAGTATTTTTAGAAAATCAAAAACAGCATTGCACACACTAATTAATTTCTGCATTTTGTCCATGTATATAATTTGAACCAAGTTCAAATACAGGACCCAAGGCCATGAATCAAGTCCATATGACTTGTACAGGTCTTGAATGTGTGAAAACACATTTGAGCCAATACCCATGCTAGGCTTGGACACCAAATGTTTGCAGTAATTTAAATATACAGAAAATACTAAGTGGTAGAAATGCAAAATAAATATTAATATTTTAATAAGGTAAATTTTACATAGTAACTATAAAAGTATGATATTATCTTATAAAGATAATTTATACTAATCTAAGTAAAATAATATATAAGATAATATTATACAAGGAAATATATATACATAAATATATATGTATACATAAAACATATATATATATATATATATATATCTATATATATATGATTATATATATATATCTAATATATATATATATATATATATATACATTAAATATGAAGTACATATATATATATATATATAAAAACAGCAATATATATACATAAATATAGTATTTATATTAATACACATATATATACAATATATGTATATACATATATATATATATATCTATATATTAATATATATATATATATATAATAGATATACATCTATAAAAGAAAAAAGGAAAAGGAAAGAAAAAGAAAAGGAAAAGACAGCAGTGGCAAGGTTTCGAACCCAGCCAACTGAGCGCTGGGGGGGGGGGTGGGGGTTAGGTCGAGTCGGGCTGGCCAGGGGTCAGCCGCTTTGCTTTTTTAGGGTTTTAATTCATTTATTTAGGTTGATAGCATTTATATAATATAAAAAACTGTCCTGTGTCCTGACAGTTAAGGACACAGGATTTTTCGTGTCCTCGCTTAGCATGACACTACGAGCACAGTCTCGTGTGTCCGAGCACAGCACTGAGCTCGTCGTGTCCTGGCGAGTCTCGTGCGTGAAGACGAGACACGCACGACACGACTCTGATCCGCTACTCACGTGTCCGGTGCTTGGGGGGGTTTTCGAGAGCTCTGGACGGCGGAGGAGTGGTCGGGACGGCGGCGCTCCGGTGGCGATCGATTCGTCTCGTCGGGGCGAAGCTGCGGGTGGTGGTGGTGGTCGATGAGGGTGTCGGGATTGTGAGATCGAGACTTCGTCGGGGTTAGGGTTCCGGCGAAGTGTTTTGGGGAAGAAGGGGGTCGTCGATGGCTGTGGGGAGATTTTAGGGTTAGGGTTTAGGTCAGGGGAGAGTGGGGGTTTAAATAGGGGGAGTTAAGGCGGTGGGGGCAGCCGGGTTTGGCGGGGGCAGCCGTCGTGGCGGTCGGGGCAGTCGTCGGGGGTGGGTGAGAGTCAGAGGAGAGAGAGAGTGTCGTGGGGGGGGGTTTTGACAGTTAGCACAAAAGTCCCTCTAGTTTAGGAAATTGCATAAAGGCTTTTAAAAGATAATAAATGCAAATATAATTTGCATTCCTTATTTAAAAACAAACCATTTATTACAAACTGATATACAATCAATTCTAATAATTGCAAAACATATTAAAATAATTTAGAAAATTACAAAATGCTATTAAAACATTTAAATAAATTACAAAATGATATTTTTTTGTATTTAAAACTTATTAAAAATTCATTTAAAAATTCTAGAAAATTCCTAAAATCATATTAAATTATTTTAAAACCAATAATGACATTTAATAATTAATTAACACTAGTTTAATAATTTTTGAAAATCAGGGGTTGACAGTGAACTATCGTGACTGGAATCAAGTAAGACACTACAACTGAATCGGATATAGCAGATATCAAGACAATAAAAAGTATCAGTGAATGTACTCCCTGCTGTCCTGAGCTGTAGGGTATATCAATGCTCAGAGCGGAAATCAGAGACCTAAAGATGAGATACTGCATGTTAATTTAGGTTTAAACAGGTTAAGAATGATTCACAATGAATGATATGAAATCTAGGTCAAAGTAGGTCTCACTGAGTCACACTAAGTCCTGTCAAGTCAATCTAGGTCAAATCAAGTCAACCCTAGGTCATACCAGTCATCGCAGGTCAAAACAAGTCGAAGAAAGTCAAACGGGGTCAAGAGTTGGCCTACAGTTGGCTTTTAGTCAATTGGTCAACCCTGGTCAACTCTGGTCAACCCTAGGTCAATCCTAGGTCAATAGTGACTAACAGTTGACTTTTGGTCAACCGTTTAAGTCTAATAGAATTTGGGACTAAATTGGGTAAAGTGTTGACCCATAGTTGACTTTTGGTCTAAAAAGTCAACCGTGGTCAACCAAGGTCCAGACTAGGTCTAGGTGACTATTCCTAATCATTACCAACCCTTACAACCCATATCTGATTCATTCTCAAACCCCTATTCTTCTCCTTCTCATTCTCCTCCTCATTTTCCTTCTCATTCTCCTTCTCATTCTCCTCCTCATTCTCCTCCTCATTCTTCTTCTTCCCTCATTCTCCTTCTTCCCTCATTCTCCTCCTCATTCTCATTCTCCTTCTCATTCTCCTCCTCATTCTCCTTTTTGTTCTCCTCCTCATTCTCCTTCTTCCCTCATTCTCCTTCTCATTCTCCTCCTCATTCTCCTTCTCCCTCATTCTCCTTCTCATTCTCCTCCTCATTCTCCTTCTTCCCTCATTCTCCTTCTCCTTCTCATTCTCCTTCTCATTCTCCTCCTCATTCTCCTTCTCATTCTCTTTCTCATTCTTCTCCTCATTCTCCTTCTTCCCTCATTCTCCTCCTCATTCTCCTTCTACTACTGATGCTCCTGCAAGTGCTATTGCTGCTACTGTGGCTTATTCTCTTCATCTTCTTCTACTTCTTTCACTACTTTCTTCCCTCTCTCTCTATATATAAATACATACACACACACATGTCTATATGTAAATACATACACATATAAATATATATGTAGACACACACACTCTCAAATACACTCACACACACACTCACACTCTCACACATACACGTTCTCACTCACACACTACCACCACTCTCATGACACCAATACCACCACCACCACTCTCTACACACACTCAAATACATATAAATATATATATACACATATATATATACATATATACTCCTCTCTAAAGAAAAAACCCCCAATTAAATCCTTAAACTAGATTTCTAGGAAAACCTACAAATTCTATGGGCAAAATGTAGAGGGTGGTCTCCTCCTCATTTATGGTGAAGGAAATAAATGCAAAAGAGAATTAATGAAGGTTTTAAAAGCATACCTAATTTGTAGCTTGAGAGAGGAGAAGAAGCTTTTGGAAAGAAAATGAAATGAAGAGAAGGAGTTACTTAGGAGTGAAGAAAGAGAGAGGGGGTGCTGCTCCATACATGGCCGGCCACATCTTAGAGGGTTGGGAGCATTTGGCAATTTACCAAAATGCCCTCCAAGTCAAGGAAATGAGTGGTTTGAGTTGGGGTCAAAATGGTAACTTGAAAACTCCTAATTTCAAGTTCTAAGTCTAATTCTAATCCCTAATCCCACTAAAATCAAATGGGATTAGTCAAATATAAATATCTGGGTTTGGTCATGATAAGTTGGTCGGTTCCAGTTCGGTCCCGATCAGAGTCTAAGCTACCCGGGTCCCCGATACAAGTCGGAATGAGCTGAAATTCGAACCCGACTCTAATAACCCCAAAACAATATCATAAGAATAAAATAAATTTCAAAAATATTCAAAAGTACAAAATGACAAAAATACTCCTGTTCCTGGAAACTGGAGGTGACAAATCTATCCACATTAAAAAAAAATTTGTCCTCGAAATTAATACAAAGCAATCACAGAAAAACACACGCAGAAAACAATCCCTCTCGAATACTTCCAAAGAGAAAAAAATTTCAACAAAATAAAAATTCTCTTAAGACGCAACAACACTTGCAAATAAAAACTGTTACGTGTCCGACACGGACACGAAACCATCACAAATCTCACCTATCAAAAGCCAAATCAACAATCACCAATGCAAAATATCAAAATAAATCAAAGAGGTCCAACGACCAAAATACCCTTGGGCCAGAAATGATACTGAAAACATCCTAATCACATGGTTAGGCTCTAGGTCAAACAGTCTCTAAGGTTTCACTAGCAAAACATTAAAATCACAAATCATGGCTTAAAATTTTAAAATGATTAAAATCTCTAAAATTAATGCATGAAATTAAATGACAATAATTAAATGAATAAGACTATAAAATTTAAAATCACTCTCAATTAGAAACCTGGTGCTACAAGTCTATCCACCTTAAAAATTCCATCCTCAAAAATTAAAACAAAATAAACATAGAAAAATCATACAGTTCGACAATCATATGCGTCTGTCCAGAATCATGATACTCAGAATCTCCGTCATGCTAGTGAGCAAGGCTACGATAATCACAGAGTCCTTGACTAAGGTACATACCTCTAGAATTATGGTATTTAAAATTTTTGCATTGCCGCATGCTTGGCAGCAAAAACCTTAAATTCCCACACCCGAGAAATACGACCATAATCCGACTATATGTCCTCACTATGCCTGCTAGCATGACCCTAGAAGATTCTATAATCTCGTAATCGAGGCGACCTAGCCCATACGACTTATCTCATAAGAAAATTATATCACAAAAACAAAATTTTTATCAACCAATCAAGGTACAGATGGAATCGAATTTCAAACAGTTATAAGGAGGCAAATGCAAAAATGAGATCGGAAGATTGGAACCTGCACTCTGCCCTGCTGCTGCCTGACTGCGAGTAATCGTCATCCTGAAGAATTACCCTACCCACGATCTGGAGCTGACAGCGGTCATCTTTTCTTTGAAGCTGTGGAAACACTATCTGTACGGAGAGCGTGTGAAGATCTATACAGACCACAAGAGCTTGAAGTACGTGTTTACCCAGAAGGAGCTGAATATGAGGCAAAGGCGATGGTTAGAGCTGATGAAGGATTTTGATATATCCTTACAGTACCATCTAGGGAAGGCCAACGTGGTCGCGGATGCTTTGAGCAGGTATCCCGTGGCCATGTGTTTGACGATGGATCGTCACCTTCTGGCAGATCTGGAGAGCTTGGACATAGAGGTGATAGTTCCTAGGTTCGAGGCGCAGATATGGGGTCTGCAGGTGCAGTCAGAGATGATGGAGAGAGTCAGGGCAGCTCAGTTTGAGGATGAGGCTCTGAGGGTCATCAGGGAGCAGGTCCAGATAGGACTGTTGGATGAGTTCTCTATAGTAGGGGATGGGTCGTTGAGGCATGGTACCAGACTGTGCGTGCCGAGCGGAGGACTTCGGGAGGAGGTTCTTCAGGAGGTGCACCGTTCTCAGTACTCTATGCATCCAGGAGCCAACAAGATGTATAGAGACTTGAGACAGCATGTTTGGTGGTATGGCATGAAACGTGAGGTGGCTCAGTTCGTTTCGAGATGCTTGGTGTGCCAGCATGTGAAGGCCGGGAGGCAGAGACCCGGTGGATTGCTCCAGCCACTACCCATTCCTGAGTGGAAGTGGAAGCATATCACTATGGAATTTGTATCTGGGCTTCCGCGCTCTCCAGGAGGGAAGGATGCGATTTGGGTCATTGTTGATCGATTGACCAAATTGGCCCACTTTTTGTCTTTCAAAGTGGGTTTGTCGACGGAGAGGTTGGCCGAGATGTACGTACGGCAGATAGTCCGATTACAAGGGGTTCCAGTGAGTATAGTCTCGGATTGGGACAGCCGATTCACTTCCCACTTCTGGCGGAGTTTGTTGCTTAGCTTGGGCACATCGCTCAAGTTCAGTACCGCATACCACCTCCAGACAGACGGACAGTCAGAGAGGACGATTAAGACCCTCGAGGATATGTTGCGTACCTGTGTCTTGGACTTCGGGAGATCTTGGGAGGACCACCTTCACTTGGTATAGTTTGCTTACAACAACAGCTAACAAGCCAGTATAGAGATGTCACCTTTCGAGGCTCTATACGGACGGAGGTGCCGTACTCCCTTGTCTTGGGATGATGTCGGCGAGAGGGTTTTGCTTGGTCCTGAGATGGTAGTGGATGCTGTAGAGAAGGTCAGGGTTATCAGGGATCGACTCCGCGTGGCACAGGATAGGCAGCGACATTGGGCCGATAGCCACCGGAGGCCGTTGGAGTTTGAGGTATAGTCTAGATTTTTTTTAGTATTTGAGTCTGATTGTGATTGTTTTAGATCAAGCTCTAAGTCTTGTGTTTTGTTCTAGGTTGGTGATCTTGTCTTTCTGCGGATTTCTCCGACGCGTGGCACAATTCGTTTTGGTGGCGGCGGGAAGCTTAGCCCACGATACATCGTAGTGGGACCGACACTCAGCTATCCAGAGAAGCCGGTTGAGATCTTGGACCGAAGAGAGAAGGTGCTCCGGAACCAGGTCATTCCCTTGGTTCGTGTTGCATGGAGACACCACTCTCCAGGTGAGTCCACCTGGGAGAGGGAGGACGACATGCGAGAATGATTCCCATATCTCTTCGAGCCTTGAGGTAAAATTCTATCTTTTTCTTTCTGTGTTCTATTCATGATTGCTGTGTTAGTTCTCATTCAATTTCGAGGACAAATTTTTTTAAAAAGGGTAGATTTGTCACCCCCAGTTTTCAAATTAGGGGTATTTTCATCATTTTTCAAGTTTTATAATTTTTAGGAATTTTTATTTATTTTATGTGTTTTTTTGGGATTTATTTGGTTTGGTTTAGATTTTATCCAATTCGGACTCAAATTGGAGACCCGGATAACCTGGACCCTAGTGAGACCCCCATACTAGCTGGATTTGGCCCACATGCCATCATAATTAGGTTAGAAGTCATAAACCTAACTTTCATGGCTTAATTAGTCATTTTAGAGATTTAATTAGTTCATTAGAAACAAACCGAACCAAACCGAAACAAACCGAACCCAACCTAAGTCTAATGGGTTTGGAGGGCTATTGGATCCTACCCAAACCCACTAATTCCCCCCTTGGCCGGCCACTAGTAGGGCAGCACCCCCTTTGCTTCATCATAAAGTTAACACTCTCTCTCTCTCTCTCTCAAATTCAATTTCTTTCAAAGCTTTCTTTCTTCCTCAAGCAACCAAGTTTTAGGTATGCATTTATTTCCCTATTTATTCCTCTTTAGCACTTATTGCCTTCACAATAGTTTTAGAGGAGGTGATTCTCCACCATTTGCCCATAATTTTGTAGGATTTTCCTAGAAAAAATAGGTTAAGGATTATTAGGGGTTTATATATATATTGAATGGTATATATATATATATATCAAATCGATTTGGACGGAAGTTACGAGAATCGATCCAGCTAATGGAACGACTTCTGTTGGAATAAGTCCTAGATGCAGCGGGCTGCGTCTCGGCGAGTGAGCTCTCTATAAGAGTCCCTTCGACGGGACCGGACCGCTGTATGGTTTTCTTGGAGCTTTGCCGCTGGGCTTGATTGAAGTGCTTTCGCGTCGTTTTCATGGATGCAATTACAAATTTCGATGCAAGGGGAAAAGAAGAAAATCTAACAAAGTGTTGATGCATTGCAGGAGCTTGCGTAACTAAGGATTGACGTTGCGTAGCGCTTCGACGACCTGCACAAAGCAAAGTGATCGGTGGGTGATTCGGCCCCTTCTTTTCTACTCTGTCCCGCAAACTTATTCCTTGCTTCGAATTCATCCAAATCGAACGATGCTAAGTTAATTGCATGCCAATCTACTAAGTCCAAGAACTCGGGAAAACGTATCGATTTAGAGAAATTTACTCTGAAAATACAAGTCTATCACATAAACCAGAAAGTTTAAGGTTCTAGTAAAAAGATAGACTATTTTACGTGCTGCAAAATATTATGAAACGTCGATCGTGGGTTATGATGCCTCGGACAATTTGGTGCCTACGGGACGCTAAATCGGAGTACTGCTTGGGGAAAATGAAACGTTGCATGAGTTGGGGGAAATGATAATGTCGTTCTATACTGTTCGCGCTATACAAAACTGGTTGCATATATAAACTGTTCACGCATTGGCATGGTCATGGACAGCTTGTGCACAAGTTGATATTTTCCTCGAATCGATATCCGGGGCATCGGAATCGACTCGACCTAGGAGGAATGAATAATCGTGCTTTGGCACTGATGCATTGCAGGACCATCAGTCAGGCTTGCAACCTAGACTGAGCGGGCCGAAATGCCGTTGAGATAGTCCCACGTGATGTGTAACATCAATGACCGCATATAAGATAGTAGCATGCTCACCTATTTTCTTATGCAGGTGTGAATATTATCTCTGTTTTATGCAGGGACGAGCACGGTCGTGGTAAGAAATATGATAAACTGCTATGGTTCACTAAATGCTTTATTACGCAAAGATGGCTATCGAATATGAACTGAATTCATTTAGTTCTAATAGAAAGACAACTCTAAAGCATGCCTACCCTAACAATCAGAGTCGATTTAGACGAGTGGGTTCGTCTCGTCCACTTAGCAAGTGTGCTAATCCCATTCCCCCAATTTCCCCAGGTGCGACGGGCGCGCTCAACTAAACTGGAGCTGAAGTACGGAGAGGCGTTTTGAAGCTCTTCCTATGCTGAAGTATTTTGAAGCCAATTCAAGTCGACGGCTTTGTATAAAGGGGCGAATGTATAGGACGGCAAGCGTTAGTTCAGGCAACTTGTCGAATGTATTTCCTTATGTTTTCAATCAATGTAGCCGCAACGGCATCCAATGTAAATTACGACTTGCACTTTGTTGCAAGCTATGAATGAAAAGCATTTCTATCTTCCTATACTGCGCCTTATATTCTGATGTAATTTATGAAGTTTCGACTTGGCGTATTTATATCAAAATCAAAAGATAACCATTTGAGAACTTGTCATCTTGCCTTGCACGAGCGCAACTCCAGGCTCGTGCGGCATCACGCCTTAGCGAGGACGATCGAATCGGCAAAGTAACACCGGGGACGAACGGTTTGTCGACTCGGGGCGTGATATATATATATATATATATATATATATATATATATATATATATATATATATATATATATGTATTTGTGTGTGTGTAGGGGAAATGGTAGTGGTGGTGTTTGTGTGTGAGAGTGGTGGTGAGAGTGTGTGTTGTGAGTGTGTGAGTATTTGTGTGTGTCTATATATATATATATATATATATATATATATATATACATATATATATATATATATATATATATATATATATATATATATATATATATACATATATATAGACATGTGTGTGTGTGTGTATGTGGTTATATATATATATAAATGGATATGTGTGTGTGTGTGTGTAATTATATATATGTAGGTAGATGTGTGTGTGTGTTTGTGTATAGGGATATATATATATATATATATATATATATATATATATATATATATATATATATATATAG
Organism: Iris pallida; assembly: GCA_029216955.1. Taxonomy (NCBI): domain Eukaryota; kingdom Viridiplantae; phylum Streptophyta; class Magnoliopsida; order Asparagales; family Iridaceae; genus Iris; species Iris pallida. The sequence continues at coordinate 11,235,710 of JANAVB010036615.1, forward strand.
AGAGAGAGAGAGAGAGAGAGAGAGAGAGAGAGAGAGAGATAGATGAGAGGGGGGAAGAGAAGATAGAAGAAGAAGGAGATACAGCTGCAGCAGTAGCAGCAAGCTGCAGCAGTGGCAGCAGCAAGCGCAGCTGTAGCAGCAGGAGCAAACAGCAGCAGCAGCAGTGAGCAGCTCCCCCCTATTCAGCCCCCTTAAACCCCCTTATATATATTTTTTTTTCTTATATATATATATATATATATATATATATATATATATATATATTTATATATATATATATATATATATATATATATAGTTAGGTAATTAGAGAGTTAGATAGAAGAAGAAAATGGAAGGAGAGAATAAGAAGAAGTGAAGAGGAAAAGATTAGAAGAAATTAGAAGAAGTAAGGAAGAGAAGAAGAGAAAATTAGAAGGAAAGAATAAGAAGAGGTTAGGAAGAGAAATAGACTAGGAAAGAAGGGGAGAAAGGAGATTAGGAATTAGAAAGGGAAGAAAGAGAAGGAAATTAGGAGAAGAAGATAAGACGGAGAAGAATTAGAATAGGAAGTGAATGAGGAGTAGAAATATAGAAAATAGGATTAGAGGAGAGCGTGTTAGAGGGTGAAACGGAGCTCGGAGTCTCGGAATGAGTTGAAACTTGACGTGGGGTTAGAATACGTGAATTAGATTTTGCGGGTAGGCTCCCGAGTGGAAATCGGGGTCGTATGGCGCCGGTATCACGTCGTATCATTGCGTGTCTTGAAATATTCAAGATATCGGCAATGAGCCGTAAGATGGACTGGATATCCACTTTACCTAGGTATTTTGGTAGGTAATATATCTATAGGCTAGTATCTTACTACCCTAGGGAGCACGGGTCAAAATACCAAGCGTAGGTAGGCTAACTAGGTTTCCACCTAGGCTAGAAATTTACCTTAGAAAAGGTAAATTAGAAAATTCGCCTACGGCCAAGATATGAGTTTCGAATTCCAAAATGGACTTAGATATGGGTTGTAGAGGTTGGTAATGATTAGAAATAGTCGCCTAGACCTAGTCTTGACCTTGGTTTACCACGGTTGACTTTTTAGACCAAAAGTCAACTATGGGTCAACATTTTACCTAATTTAGTCCCAAATTCCATTAAACTTGGGCAGTTGACCAAAAGTCAACTATTAGTCACCATTGACCTAGAATTGGCCTAGGGTTGACCAAAGTTGACCGGAGTTGACCAGAGTTGACCAGCTGACCAAAAGTCAACTGTAAGTCAATCGTTAACTCAAATCGACCTAGATTAATTCCGTTTGACTTGCATTGACCCAGTATGACCTAGCTAGACCTAATATGACTTAGGTTGACCTCGTACAGTCTAGTTTGATGTGTCTTGACCTAGAAGGACTAAATAGGATTTAAATTATCTTGACTTTAATTTCTAAACGTAGTATTGATACGTCTTGTTCTCTATAGGTCCTCGAGATGCTGCATTTGCTCCAGTCGACATACCATACCATATTACAGGCGAGTACATTCTCTGACACTTTTCTAATTTACGATGATTGTTATAATTCATGTAATTAGTGTAGATATGCTTGTTCTCGACACATTGGTCACACGGATTGGTATTCATGGATCCCGACATGAGATGTTATTCCTCGTTATCTTGGTATATCTTGTGCAAGCTCCCTTGTAGTTCTTGTGCAGTATATGGACACCGATTCTCGAAGAGACTTACTTCCTTCTCGTAGAATCCTGTGTCATAACGTGTCTTGCTTGGATCCACTCTACCATTCGGGGGCGGGGAGTACTAGTGTAGATGTGTGGTCATTATCCGCCTTGTTTATTCTTGTAGACCTTGAATGCTACCAATCCTACACTCCACGTAGGATTGGCTGATCAGTAGACCTTGTACAGACCCAAGCCGGCCACATATTGTAGCTAGTACTCACACACCTAGAGATATGATTCTTGATTCTTGTACATGCCATGATCAGTTTACTTGCCTTGTTCTAGCTCTAGATTTACAGCTTACCTTGGCATGATACTCACATGTCCATTCCATGATTTTCTTATATATATACTCTCTATTTACTGTCTTATAGCTTTTGTCATATCTTGTGAACTGTTGTTAGTAGATTGTACTCGTTCCATCCTGACAGGATATGTTGACAAATATTACAGATGCTGACGAGGGGGATTACGGTACCTACTACGGTCCGGATGACGTAGTGGGCTTAGACTTGGAGACTTTGGTCCAGCAGGGGTTAGCCCCGCCTGACGAGACTTTACCACTTGCTTAGTTAGAGTAGGTCTTTTGTACTGGACCTTGTCTCCAGCTACTTTTGAGACTGTTATTACTATGAATTGTATTAGAGACTTGGACTTGTATATATTTTTGTGTTGGACTTGACAGGTTATTATTTTATTATCGTCTTGTTGTCTTTATCTTTCAGTCTTTACTTTGTTATTTTAGAGTTGTGATTGAGTACTCATATATATTCATTGCTTGTCCTCCGTTCGGAGTTGACCATATTCTCGACAGGTTTTTGATATATATATAAATTGTTTAGAGTAGAAAAACCTACAGCGTTCCACGCCGTTTTTACGGTGAGGGCTGGGCGTTGTCACGTGCACGTGCCCTTATAGCGGGTGCGGATCGTGACACATTTTAGTGGTGGCCCACGCAGGTCTTGAAGTCGTAATTAGTACGATGTCGTGGCGGCACTCGTCTTAGAGTGTTGACTACGAGCCTGTGTTACACATAGGAAGTAGTAGGCTAAGAGTGCTCAATCACAGTAGGATCTTTTCTTGCTTATCTTGCTTACCGTCTTTGATATTGATTTACTGCATTCTAGTTGTCCTCCTTTGATATTGCCTTCATGTGCCATATTGATATCTTTTTTTCAATTTGTCTCCAGGATAGTTATAACTCACTCTCCTGGTGAGGAGCACGGGGAGACGGAGAAGTCTGCCACCTCTGGCGGGCAGGCTCTGGTCACTTCCACTGCAGATGGGACTTCTATTGGGGCTCTCAGGGGTACTCCTCCAGCGCTCTCGATGACCGTCCCTGGGGTTGCGGGTGCTCTTCCCGCAGTGCCAGGGACTACGACGGGAGTTGCCGGGGGCGTTCTTCCTCCTGCCGCGCAGCGAATTCCTCCGATAGTTGCAGATGTACTTCCACCTCCACCTCCTCTGCCTACAGATATGGGACAGATGCTTACCTTCCTCCAGCAGATGCTGGAGACTCACAGGGTGTCACGACCCGCACCCGCTAAAAGGGCACGTGACGCGACAACGCCCAGCCCTCACCGAAAAATCGGTGTGGAACGCTGTGGATTTCTCTACTTCTAAACAGTTTATATATATAACAAAAACCTGTCGAGAATATGGTCAACTCCGAACGGAGGACAGGCAATGAATATATATACGAGTGCTCAATCACGACTCTAAGATAACAAAGTAAAGACTGAAATATAAAGACAACAAGACGATAAAATAATATATAACCTGTCAAGTCCAACACAAAGAATATATACAGTCCAAGTCTCTAATACAGTCCATAGTAATAACAGACTCAAAAGTAGCTGGAGACAAAGTCCAGTATAAAAGACCTACTCTAACTAAGTAATAGGTAGGGTCTCGTCAGGCGGAGCTAAGCCCTGCTGGACCAAAGTCTCCAGGTCTAGGCCCACTACGTCATCCGGACCGTAGTAGGTACAATAGTGTCCCTCATCTGCATCTGTAATATTTTCAACATATCCTGTCAGGATGGAACGAGCACAATCCACTAACAATATTTCACAAGATATGACAAAAGCTATAATCTGTAAATAGAGAGTATATACAAGAAAATCATGGAATGTACATGTGAGAATCATGGCAAGGTAAGCTGTAAAACTAGAGCTAGAACAAGGCAAGTAAACTGATCATGGCATGTACAAGAAATCAATAATCATATATCTAGGTGTGTGAATACTAGCTACAACATGTGGCCGGCTTGGGTCTGCACAAGGTTATGATCTAGCCAATCATACGTGTGGTGTAGGATTGGCATTCACAAGGTTCACAATATATACAAGGCGGATATGACCACACATCTACACTAGTACTCCCCGTCCCCGACTGGTAGAGTGGATCCAAGCAAGACACGTTACGACACGGGATTCTACGAGAAGGGAGCAAGTCTCCTCGAGAATCGGTGTCCATATACTGCACAAGAACTACAAGGGGGCTTGCACAAGATATACCAAGATAACGAGGAATAACATCTCATGTCGGGATCCATGAATACCAATCCGTGTGACCAATGTGTCGAGAACAAGCATATCTACACTAATTACATGGATTATATCAGTCAGCATAAATTGGAAAAGTGTCAGAGAATGTACTCGCCTGAAATATGATATGGTATGTCAACCGGAGCAAATGCAGCGTCTCGAGGACCTATAGAGAACAAGACTTATCAATACTATACTTAGGAAATAAAGTCAAATCAATTTGAATCCTATTAAGTCATTCTAGGTCAAAACACGTCAAACTAGACTGTACGAGGTCAATCTAAGTCGTTTTAGGTTTAGCTAGGTCATACTGGGTCAATGCAAGTCAAACGGAATCAATCGGGATCGATTTGAGTCAGCAGTTGACTTTTTGGTCAACCGGTCAACTCTGGTCAACCGTGGTCAACCTAGGTCAACTCTAGGTCACTGGTGACTAACAGTTGACTTTCGGTCAACTGCACAAGTCTAATGGAATTTGGGACTAAATTGGGTAAAGTGTTGACCCATAGTTGACTTTTGGCCTAAAAAGTCAACCGTGGTCAACCGGGGTCAAGACTAGGTTTAGGCAGCTATTTCTACTCATTACCAACCTATACAACCCATATCCAAGTCCATCTTGGACTTGGAAACTCAAATCTTGGCCATGGGCCAAATCCCTATTTTCCCTTAAAAAGGGCAAATTTCACCCTTCGGCGACTAGCTAGTTAACCCACCTACGCTCGTTATTTTGACCCGATCTCCCTAGGGTAGTAGGGTACTATCCTATAGGTTCGTTATCTACCAAAATACCTAGATAAAGTGGACGTTTAGTCCACCTTACGGCCCGTTGTCAAAATCTTGACTATTTCAAGATACGCACCGATACGGCGCGATACCGGCGCCCTACGACTCCGATTTCCACCCGGAAGCTTACCCGCAAAATCTAAATCACGTATTCTAGGCCTATGTCAAGTTTCATCGCGATCCGATGCTCCGGGCTCAATTTCCCCTTCTAAACTCGATTTCTATCAAAAAGTCCTCTTTTTACTCTAATTCTCAATCCCTCTTTTCATCTCAATTTTAGTTCCTCTTCTTCTTCTCAACTTCTCATCTGTTTCTTCTAACTCAAATCCTTCTTCTTGTTTCCTAACTCCTCCTAATTCTTCTCTTTTCTTTCCTATTCTCTCTTCTATCTTTCTTTCAATTCTTCCTTTCTTCTTCTCCTTATTCCTAACTTCTTCTTTCTAACTTCCTACCTATCAATCCACATATATACATATATATATATCTATATATATATACCTACATATATACATATATATAGGCCATTGGGGGGGGGGGGGGGTTTAAGGTGTACGTAGGGGTCACAGGGGGGGTTTTTGGAGCTGCCAAGGGCAGCTCCTGCTGCTGCTGCTGCAGTCCTGCAGCTGCTGCTGCTGCATGCTGCCTGCTGCTGCTGCTATGCCTCTGCAGCTGCTGCTGCTACTACTTCTCTCCCTCTCGACCCTCTATACATATATATATATCAATCCTATATATATCTCCATCTATATATATATATATATATATATATATATATATATATATATATATATATATATATCTACAATTTCCTATAGGTAATCAGATATCTATATATATATATATCTATCCGTCCCTCTACCTATATATATATGAACACTCACACACGACCACATATTCATATAAACACACACACACACACATATAAATACATATATATACACACAACCATATATATATATATATATAAACTCCTATACTTATGTATATGTATATAACCACATACACACACACACCCATGACAACTCCACCACTACCACTCTCTACACCACCACCACCACCAACATTCTCTCATTTCCACCACTCTCTACACACACACACACACACACAAATACATATTATACATACATACATATATACACATATATATTCACATATATATATACATATACTATTCAATATAAAACTCCTAATTAATCCCTTAACCTAGATTTTAGGGAACCTAATGAAATCTAGGGGCAAAGTGTAGAGAATGTTATCCTCTCTAATTAATGTGAGGGAAGTAAATGAAGAGGAGAAATAAGTAGAGAGTTAATGACAAACCTAATGGAGAGAGAGAGCTTGGAGGAAGAAGAGATTTTTTTGAAGAAGAAGAAGTGGGTGACTTTGTGGAGAAGAAAGAGAGGGGGGGGGGGGTTAGCATGGCCGGCCACCTCTCCCATGGGCTATTGGGTTGGGATCCAATAGCCCACAACCCATTAAGCTTGGTTTGGGTTCAATTTGGAATCGGGTTGGTTCGGTTTGATTTCGGTTTGATTCTAAACGACTAATTAAGTCTCTAAATTGACTAATTAAGTCATGGAAGTTGGGTTAATAATTTCTAGCCTATTTATGATGGTACATGGGCTAAGCCCAGCTAGTATGGGGGTCCCGCTAGGGTCCAGGCTACCCGGGTCTCCAAATTGGGTCCGAATTGGATAAAATTCAAACCGACTCAAATAAATCCCAAAAAATCACATAAAATAAATAAAAATTCCTAAAAATTATAAAACTTGAAAAATGACAAAAATACCCCTAATTTGAAAAACTGGGGGTGACACAGGGCCCAGGCTGTCACTCCCCGTTCCCGGAATGCATATTTTTATATACATGTGCAACTCATGTATATTTATTTAGTATTTATCATGTATTATCCTGTATTTAAATTCCTTTAATTTTATGTTAATTAATTATCTGTTCTTTAATTTTCATGTTAATTATTTCATGCATTTTATTTCTGCATTCTATTTTCTGCATTTTCTTTCTACTTTTATTCTCTGCTTTGGTCTTATTGGGTTCGGCCATGGAGGGTTTTCGGGTTCATGGTGGACAAACCCGGCCCATAACTCCCACCTACCACCACATTTCCTATTTAAGGCTTCCTTCTCCTTCTCTCTCCTCATTACTTCTCTTCACCATTACTTCTTCTTCTTCCTCTCATCACTCTCTCCACCAACCATAGCTGGCAAGTGCAATCTTGCTTCTTGCTTGAAGAACCATTTTTATGGTTTATTTCTCTTCCTCTCATGATCCTGAGAGAGTTTAGTTCTTGGCATTTTTGATTTCTATGCTTGTTTTATCTAGATCTAAGTTGTTGTATTTCGGTTATTCATGGGTTTTGATCTCCCAACTTAGCGTGTCTTCTGGCTGGAAACTTCATTTTCTGGCTGGGACGAAGGCTGAGTCACGCACACGTTCCTACGTGTCTGCGTATATTTTTAGTCACGCACACGTTCCTACGTGGCTGCGTGTATTTTCATTCATGCTCATGTTCTTACATGTTAGCGCGTATTTTTAGTCACGCTAACGTTCTCATGAGCGTGCGTGTATTTTAGTCACGCTAACGTTCTCATGAGCGTGCGTGTATTTTTAGTCACGCTAACGTTCTCATGAGCGTGCGTGTATTTTTAGTCACGCTAACGTTCTCATGAGCGTGCGTGTATTTTTAGTCACGCTAACGTTCTCATGAGCGTGCTGTATTTTAGTCACGCTAACGTTCTCATGAGCGTGCGTGTATTTTTAGTCACGCTAACGTTCTCATGAGCGTGCGTGTATTTTTAGTCACGCACGTTCCCATGAGTGCGTATATTTTTAGTCACGCACATATCCATGAGTGCGTGTATTTTCAGTCACGCACACGTCTACGAGTGCATGCGTGAATTTCTTATCATTTTCCACACTCACACTGTGCATGCCAACATGAACCATTTTCACGCTCACTTCGACTAGACTTGTTGGCGTGACTTGTTGGCCTTAGTATAACCTGCTCAACTTGGCGTGACTTCTTGACCTGGGTGTTTTTATTTGTCCTATAATTATTCATTTAATGATGGCATGATAATTCTTCTATTATATTCTTACGCCTTTTGCGTGAATTTCTTGATAAATCATGATATGTTAAATTTGTTAAAATAGATTGTTATGTGGAATGCGCCTTGTGTCCTGATTGATCCATGGATACCCAGTATGACTAGAACTTGACCTTGAGAGTTGTAGACTCGACCCATGTAATACTAAATGACTTTCATGCCTTGTCACCATTGATAATGATTGTGACATTGACTAAATATTGATCATGCGTTCCTAGTTGGAACTAAGAGACTGGCTAGTCGTCTTATTGAATTGAATGAATGAGACACGTTCATGTAATGAACTACTGTACTCGATTAGCCGATCCCGAATATTGGCATACAGGCACATGCAGGCTTCAAATTATTTATTTACTTATTTATTTATTTATTTATCTTACAAAAATAGCATGTGTACTTTATGGTCAAGGCATGATTACCCCGTGGTCAGATTTGATTGTTGCATCACGCTATGTAAGACCTACAACCTAGCCGTACGGGTATCGTTGTAGAGTTGCGCATATCGTACCCCGTACGAAAGTACTCATTGAATGACCATGATCCACGGCATGGAACTTCACTCAACGTAGAGATTATTAAGTTAAATAAAATAATGATGGCATGGAGAGAAAGGATTCCCGAGTTCTTACATGGCAGCCCTCTTGGGACTATTAAGTGCCCGACAGGCCGGCTGGTTCCCACAGATACTGTAAATCTGTCACACGGGCAGGGAACGGTATCTGCTTATATTATTGTACATGCTATATTAACGGCGGGCGTCCCGCTGGGACTCGTCTAATTACATGATTGGCGCAATTGATTGATTGGATAGACTAGCCTTGCTTGTACATAGTAAGAACTGAGGAATCCCTAATTACATAATTCCAGGATAACTTGGGACTCATAATAGCAAGCCGTAGTAGTTGATTGGCCGTTCAAGATAATTTGTTTGTGTACTGTATCTACTCTGTTGCCTAACTGAGATGATCAGAATGTCAGGACACGACGGGCCAACTTCTGTCCTTGTTTGGTTGGGAGGTTGGTTCGAAGTGTCGTGATGTTTTGCGAATCCTAGTGGGAAGCAGAGATCTATCATTATATTCTCTTACTTACTGGTTTAGTCCTTCATATCGTGCTTCCTTGTGGTACTTGCTATTAGAGGTCTAACCTCTCTGGTTTTACATGGCCAGATTTAGAGCCGGTCCCCGAGGATCCAGCTTACTTCTACCTCCAAGATGGTCAATACTAGGGGAATGATCGCAGGAGGACTCGAGTGGGTTCCCCTTACTTCACCGCTCGTTTTGTCATTTACTTTATACTTAGCCGTTTGGCACCGACATGTTAGTCGGATTGTCTTGCACTTACTTTTGCATAATTGTAACTAAGTCAGACTGCAGCTGATAACAATTGTGTATATGTTACTATACCATCTGGCTATGTTTTGTAAAGCCAGATCTCAAGAACACTTTGACTAAGCGTTTGGGACGCCTTACTGCTTTATCTTACATGTTCTCTATTTCTGTTTCTTGTTTGAATGATTGAGACAATAGATGTGAAGTGACCATAGTAAGACTTTCATGTAGTATGTACCCCCTCGTCTGGTTAGACAGCATTGATTGTTGCATCACGCTATATAAGACCTACAACCTAGCCGCACGGGTATCGTTGTAGAGTTGCGCATATCGTACCCCGTACGAAAGTACTCATTGAATGACCATGATCCACGGCATGGAACTTCACTCAACGTAGAGATTATTAAGTTAAATAAAATAATGATGGCATGGAGAGAAAGGATTCCCGAGTTCTTACATGGCAGCCCTCTTGGGACTATTAAGTGCCCGACAGGCCGGCTGGTTCCCACAGATACTGTAAATCTGTCACACGGGCAGGGAACGGTATCTGCTTATATTATTGTACATGCTATATTAACGGTGGACGTCCCGCTGGGACTCGTCTAATTACATGATTGGCGCAATTGATTGATTGGATAGACTAGCCTTGCTTGCACATAGTAAAAACTGAGGAATCCCTAATTACATAATTCCAGGATAACTTGGAACTCATAATAGCAAGCCGTAGTAGTTGATTGGCCGTTCAAGATAATTTGTTTGTGTATTGTATCTACTCTGTTGCCTAACTGAGATGATCAGAATGTCAGGACACGACGGGCCAACTTCTGTCCTTGTTTGGTTGGAGGTTGGTTCGAAGTGTCGTGATGTTTTGCGAATCCTAGTGGGAAGCAGAGATCTATCATTATATTCTCTTACTTACTGGTTTAGTCCTTCATATCGTGCTTCCTTGTGGTACTTGCTATTAGAGGTCTAACCTCTCTGGTTTTACATGGCCAGATTTAGAGCCGGTCCCCGAGGATCCAGCTTACTTCTACCTCCAAGATGGTCAATACTAGGGGAATGATCGCAGGAGGACTCGAGTGGGTTCCCCTTACTTCACCGCTCGTTTTGTCATTTACTTTATACTTAGCCGTTTGGCACCGACATGTTAGTCGGATTGTCTTGCACTTACTTTTGCATAATTGTAACTAAGTCAGACTGCAGCTGATAACAATTGTGTATATGTTACTATACCATCTGGCTATGTTTTGTAAAGCCAGATCTCAAGAACACTTTGACTAAGCGTTTGGGACGCCTTACTGCTTTATCTTACATGTTCTCTATTTCTGTTTCTTGTTTGAATGATTGAGACAATAGATGTGAAGTGACCATAGTAAGACTTTCATGTAGTATGCACCCCCTCGTCTGGTTAGACAGCATTGATCGTATTATACGGTATTCATCTACCCGTAATACGTAGTTGGCTGAGTCATTCCCCCGCTCTCCAGTATTATGGTTCTGGAGCGTGACAAGGTTTAGTGGTGGCCCATGCAGGTCTGATTTCAGACTTGTGGGGTGTTTTGATTTATAGGATGTCTCAATCACACGTGTTTTCCTCCTTGATCTCATGATTCGTTATTCTCAACCCTTGCTTGACATTCCGGTATCCTTTGACTTCATCGATCCTTCATGTCCGGTTGTTTGATTGTTCTCTTGTCCCTTTTTCTTAGGGGCACTTCGTCCGCATCGGTCAGAGCTGGACAACAGCAGGAGCAACATGGACAACCTGACCAGGTTGGTCAGCAACAAGGGCCAGTACTAACTCAAAAGGCTACCCAGGAAGAAGTGATAGTGGAACCAGCAGCTGGATCGCAGTATCCGGATGTTCCACCACCACGAACAGTTCCACCTACCCAAGTGGACACACCAGCCCTTCTGGAGATCATAAGAGGAATGATGGCTACTCAGCAACATCAGATGTCGGCCCAGCAACGCATGACACTCAGCTACAAGAGCAGAATGTGCTACTCAACCAAGGATTGCAAACAGCATTAGAAAGAGGGGCAAGGCCAGATTCAGGAACATCAGCCAGATTTTGTAAGTACAACCCCCGCCGTTTCGAGGGGACGGAGGATGCCATCTCAGCGGATGCATGGCTTAAGGATATTGAGGCTATCCTGATAGCAGCTAAGGTACCGGCAGAAGAACGTGTGGATCTAGTGAAGTTGTTACTTCAGGATCTCGCACGTGATTGGTGGGAATCAGAGGAAGTGGGCATCAGACGTCCTGTGGCTTGGGACGATTTTACTACAAGATTCAAGACCAAGTACTATGGAGTTGTGGCACGGTTTGAGCTACAACAGAAGTTTATCAGCCTCAGGCAGGCTGGCAAGACTGTAGATGCTTATGCAGCAGAGTTTTACAGATTGAGTAGATTCGCCCCAGAGATGGTAGCAACAGAGAGCCAGAGGGCCATGAGGTTTCAGCAAGGATTTCATCTTGAACTCTTGCAATTAATAGAGGGGCACAATTACCAGAATTTTGATGAGATATTGACGGCGACTCGAAGGCATGAGATCACCATTCAGAGACTTGCGACAAGGACTGGGGGTCAGAAGAGATCCCACAGTCAGATTGAAGGAGGAGGGGGAGCAGCGCCCCGAATAACAGCACCATCGACTGGCATTCGTATCCACGATGTGACGATACGAGGACCAGCACCACCACCCAGGCAGTAGCAACAGCAACAGAGGAAGAACCAGCAACCCCCGGCGGGCTACACTTATTGTGGAAAGATGGGGCACACTAGAGATGTGTGTCGGACATTAAATGGACTGTGTCTGATATGTGAAAATCTAGACCATCGGGTTACCACATGTCCCATGAATTCGAGGTCAGGAGGACCAGGGCAGCAGTTTCCTGCTCTGCCAGCACCAGGGGCAGGCCAGTATCGAGGACCAGCAGTGGCAGTAAGGCCGTTGGCGCAACGTCCGTTTATGACGTAGGCTCAGATGTTTCAGCAGCAGGGACCGCCGATGCAGCAACACCAGCATAGACCACCCCAGCATTATCAAGAAAGGGGCCAGCAGCAGCATCAGGCTAGACCGCAGCATGGGAACCAACAAGGAGGTCGAGGGCAGGCATTCACTCTGTCCTTGGAGGAGGCATTGGCATCGGGAGATGTTGTGGCAGGTAACATTCTCGTCGCCTCATATCCCGCAGTAGCATTGTTTGATTCGGGAGCATCACATTTATTTATATCTGCACAATTTGCGATACGACTAGAAATGGAGTTTGAGGCATTGCCAGGAAGGTTGAATATACTCACTGGTAATGGGCTCGTAGGAGTTAGTAGAGTTATTTTAGCATGTAGTGTTGAAGTTTGCGGGCATTCTTTATCCGCCTGGTTGATAGAATTTCCTGTTGGAAATTTCGACGTTATCTTAGGCATGGACTGGCTGAAAGACAGTCATGCGACAATAGATTGTCGTAGAGGGAGTGTATCTTTTGATATTCCAGGCATGGAGCGATTCACCTTAGTCAGATCAAAGGCAACTCAGCGAGAGCAGGGAGTAATAACGACAATGGAAGAAGTTCAGATTCTGAAGGTAGTTGAAGAATTTCTAGACGTATTTCCTGAAGAACTTCCAGGTCTACCACCGGTTAGGGATATTGAGTTCAGTATAGAATTGGCACCAGGAACTAAACCGATATCAGATCGGATTTACAGAATGGCGGATTCAGAGCAGGCCAAGGTATATCAGCATATAGAGGAACTGAAGGAGAAGAAGTTCATCCAAGCTAGCGTGTCACCATGGGCAGCACCAGTGGTACTTGTGGGGAAGAAGGATGGGTCATCCAGATTGTGCATTGACTACAGGAAGCTTAACGCGACAACATTGAAGAACAAGTACCCATTACCCAGAATCGACGACTTATTTGATCAGTTGAGCCAGGCTAGAGTTTTCTCCAAGATAGATCTCCGTTCAGGGTACCATCAGGTGAGGGTTCGGAAGGAAGATATTCCCAAGACAGCATTCAGGTCGAAGTATGGGCATTATGAATTCTTAGTAATGTCGTTTGGTTTGACCAATGCTCCAGCGATATTCATGGATTTGATGAATCGTATCTTTATGCCATATTTAGACCAGTTTGTCATTGTGTTTCTTGACGACATTCTCGTATACTCTGTTAGTGAAGAGGAGCATGAAGACCACCTCAGAAAAGTGTTGCAGGTTCTGAGAGAGAACCAGTTGTATGCCAAGCTCAGCAAGTGTGAGTTTTGGTCAGATCATATTTCATTTTTGGGTCACATCATATCAGGAGCTAGAGTAGCAGTAGATCCCAAGAAGATAGAAGCAGTAGAGAGTTGGCCAGTACCCAAGACCATAGCAGATGTACGGAGTTTCTTGGGTTTGGCAGGATATTACAGAAGGTTTGTGTCAGACTTTGCAAGGCTTTCAGCACCCATGACCCGCTTGACCCGGAAGGATGTACCATTTGTTTGGTCAGCAGAATGTCAGGCATCATTCGAGACTTTGAAGCAGAAATTGATATCAGCTCCTATTCTTACATTGCCAGTTAGACCCGGAGGTTTTACAGTATATTGTGATGCGTCGGGTAAAGGACTTGGATGTGTCCTTATGCAGCATGGAAAGGTGATAGCATATGCATCTAGGCAGCTTCGGGACCACGAGAAAAATTACCCAACTCATAATTTAGAGTTAGCGGCAGTAGTATTTGCTCTGAAGCTATGGAGGCATTACTTATATGGTGACCGAGTGGAGATGTACACAGATCATAAAAGTCTGAAGTACATCTTTACCCAGAAGGAACTGAACATGAGGCAAAGAAGATGGCTAGAGTTGATTAAGGATTATGACGTAAAGCTTCAGTATCATCCAGACAAGGCTAATGTAGTAGCAGACGCTCTTAGCAGGAGAGGCAGCGCATTTATGTTAACAACACAGAAGCATATCTTAGAAGACCTTCAAGAGATGGGCATCGAAGTTATACTTCCTAGTGATGTAGGAGTTCTAACAAGTCTGCAAGTTCAATCTGACTTAGTAGACATGATCAAGGCAGCTCAGGCACAAGACCCAAGGATTCAGAAGCTTAGGGCAGAATATGAGTCAGGACTCAGAAAGGAGATGAGAATTCATGAAGATGGTATACATAGGTTTGGATCACGTCTATGTGTACCTAGTGGAGATATCAGACAGGAGGTTATGGCAGAGGCTTACAGTTCTCCATATTCTATTCACCCTGGAGGGACCAAGATGTACCAAGATATCAAGCAACATTTCTGGTGGAACGGGATGAAGAGGGAGATAGCTAGATTCGTTTTCCATTGCTTGGTATGTCAGCAAGTGAAGGCAGAACAGCAGAGGCCAGCTGGGTTATTGCAACCGCTTCCTATCCCGGAATGGAAATAGGAGCATATTACAATGGACTTTGTGACCGGTTTACCGAGATCACCAAGCGGTAAGGACGCTATTTGGGTAATAGTGGACCGACTTACGAAGGTAGCACACTTTCTTCCTTTTAGAGTAGGGCAATCAACAGAAAAGTTGTCAGAATTGTATATGCAACAGATAGTCAGGCAGCATGGAGTCCCTGTCAGTATTGTGTCGGATCGAGATACCCCGCTTCACATCATATTTCTGGAAGAGCTTACATCATAGTCTGGGTACCAAGTTAAGATTTAGCACGGCTTACCATCCGCAGATGGATGGGCAATCAGAAAGAACGATTCAGACTTTAGAAGACATGTTGCGAGCTTGCACTCTAGATTTTGGAGGGTCTTGGGAGAGCCACCTGCACTTAGTCGAGTTCTCATACAACAATAGTTATCAAGCCAGTATCCAGATGGCGCTATTTGAAGCACTATATGGTAAGAAGTGCAGGTCGCCGCTTGCATGGGATATATCGAAAAGAGGAAGATGTTAGGACCAGAAATGATTGTTTAGACGGTTGAAGTGGTTAAGGGAATTAGGGAGCGACTTCGAGTTGTGCAGGACCGGCATCGTCATTGGGCGGACCAGCATCGTAGGCCGTTAGAGTTCTCTGTTGGGGACCACGTATTCTTGCGGATCTCACCTACTCGTGGGGTCATTAGATTTGGTGTTCGCGGGAAATTGAGTCCGCGGTACGTGGGCCCATTGTCATCCTTGATCGGATAGGCGATGTTGCTTATCGTTTGTCCCTCCCGCCTTCGTTACGATAGGTACATGACGTGTTTCATGTATCTCAATTACGTAGGTATGTATCGAACCCAAGCCATGTCCTCGATCATTATGAGCTGATTGTTGGTACCAACCTGTCTTACGAGGAACAGCCTGTGTCCATTTGGACCGAAGAGAGAAGATACTCAAGAACCGAACAATTAGTCTTATCCGTATTGCTTGGGGTCATCACTCATTGGGAGAGTCAACGTGGGAACGTGAGGATGAAATCCGATCACGGTATCCACACCTGTTTGACTCACAAGGTATATCTTTTTCTGTATACCTTGATTGTCATGATTCTTCATGCTTATCACCTTATGGGTAGAACTACTTGATATCGTGGATTGATGAATTTACATATATAGTACTTGCTTTTGATATGGTAAAATGATTGCTTGTTCACTAGAATTGCTTGTATTAGTTTAGCTCCGATATTTCTACCTGCTTGGATTTGAAATTCCGAGGACGGAATTTTTCTAAGGTGGGTAGAGATGTCACTTCCCCGTTCCCGGAATGCATATTTTTATATACATGTGCAACTCATGTATATTTATTTAGTATTTATCATATATTATCCTGTATTTAAATTTCTTTAATTTTATGTTAATTAATTATCTGCTCTTTAATTTTCATGTTAATTATTTCCTGCATTTTATTTCTGTATTCTATTTTCTGCATTTTTCTCCTGCTTTTATTCTCTGCTTTGGTCTTATTGGGTTCGGCCATGGAGGGTTTTCGGGTTCATGGTGGACAAACCCGGCCCATAACTCCCACCTACCACCACCTTTCCTATTTAAGGCTTCCTTCTCCTTCTCTCTCCTTATTACTTCTCTTCACCATTACTTCTTCTTCTTCCTCTCATCACTCTCTCCACCAACCACAGCAGGCAAGTGCAATCTTGCTTCTTGCTTGGAGAACCATTTTTATGGTTCATTTCTCTTCCTCTCATGATCCTGAGAGAGTTTAGTTCTTGGCATTTTTGATTTCTATGGCTTGTGTTCTCTAGATCTAAGTTGTTGTATTTCGGTTATTCATGGGTTTTGATCTCCCAACTTAGCGTGTCTTCTGGCTGCGAACTTCATTTTCTGGCTGGGACGAAGGCTGAGTCACGCACACGTTCCTACGTGTCTGCGTATATTTTTAGTCACGCACACGTTCCTACGTGGCTGCGTGTATTTTCAGTCACACTCATGTTCTTACATGTTAGTACGTATTTTTAGTCACGCTAACGTTCTCATGAGCGTGCGTGTATTTTAGTCACGCTAACGTTCTCATGAGCGTGCGTGTATTTTTAGTCACGCTAACGTTCTCATGAGCGTGCGTGTATTTTTAGTCACGCTAACGTTCTCATGAGCGTGCGTGTATTTTAGTCACGCTAACGTTCTCATGAGCGTGCATGTATTTTTAGTCACGCTAACGTTCTCATGAGCGTGCGTGTATTTTAGTCACGCTAACGTTCTCATAAGCGTGCGTGTATTTTTAGTCACGCTAACGTTCTCATGAGCGTGCGTGTATTTTAGTCACGCTAACGTTCTCATGAGCGTGCGTGTATTTTTAGTCACGCACGTTCCCATGAGTGCGCGTGTATTTTTAGTCACGCACACATCCATGAGTGCGTGTATTTTCAGTCACGCACACGTCCACGAGTGCGTGCGTGAATTTCTTATCATTTTCACACTCACACTGTGCATGCCAACATGAACCATTTTCACGCTCACTTCGACTAGACTTGTTGGCGTGACTTGTTGGCCTTAGTATAACCTGCTCAACTTGGCGTGACTTCTTGACCTGGGTATTTTTATTTGTCCTATAATTATTAATTTAATGATGGCATGATAATTCTTCTATTATATTCTTACGCCTTTTGCGTGAATTTCTTGATAAATCATGATATGTTAAATTTGTTAAAATGGATTGTTATGTGGAATGCGCCTTGTGTCCTGATTGATCCATGGATACCCAGTATGACTAGAACTTGACCTTGAGAGTTGTAGACTCGACCCATGTAATACTAAATGACTTTCATGCCTTGTCACCATTGATAATGATTGTGACAGTGACTAAATATTGATCATGCGTTCCTAGTTGGAACTAAGAGACTGGCTAGTCGTCTTATTGAATTGAATGAATGAGACACGTTCATGTAATGAACTACTGTACTCGATTAGCCGATCCCGAATATTGGCATACAGGCACATGCAGGCTTCAAATTATTTATTTACTTATTTATTTATTTATTTATCTTACAAAAACAGCATGTGTACTTTATGGTCAATGTATGATTACCCCGTGGTCAGATTTGATTGTTGCATCACGCTATGTAAGACCTACAACCTAGCCGCACGGGTATCGTTGTAGAGTTGCGCATATCGTACCCCGTACGAAAGTACTCATTGAATGACCATGATCCACGGCATGGAACTTCACTCAACGTAGAGATTATTAAGTTAAATAAAATAATGATGGCATGGAGAGAAAGGATTCCCGAGTTCTTACATGGCAGCCCTCTTGGGACTATTAAGTGCCCGACAGGCCGGCTGGTTCCCACAGATACTGTAAATCTGTCACACGGGCAGGGAACGGTATCTGCTTATATTATTGTACATGCTATATTAACGGTGGGCGTCCCGCTGGGACTCGTCTAATTACATGATTGGCGCAATTGATTGATTGGATAGACTAGCCTTGCTTGCACATAGTAAAAACTGAGGAATCCCTAATTACATAATTCCAGGATAACTTGGGACTCACAATAGCAAGCCGTAGTAGTTGATTGGCCGTTCAAGATGATTTGTTTGTGTACTGTATCTATTCTGTTGCCTAACTGAGATGATCAGAATGTCAGGACACGACGGGCCAACTTCTGTCCTTGTTTGGTTGGAAGGTTGGTTCGAAGTGTCGTGATGTTTTACGAATCCTAGTGGAAAGCAGAGATCTATCATTATATTCTCTTACTTACTGGTTTAGTCCTTCATATCGTGCTTCCTTGTGGTACTTGCTATTAGAGGTCTAACCTCTCTGGTTTTGTATGGCCAGATTTAGAGCCGGTCCCCGAGGATCCAGCTTACTTCTACCTCCAAGATGGTCAATACTAGGAGAATGATCGCAGGAGGACTCGAGTGGGTTTCCTTACTTCACCGCTCGTTTTGTCATTTACTTTATACTTAGCCGTTTGGCACCGACATGTTAGTCGGATTGTCTTGCACTTACTTTTACATAATTGTAACTAAGTCAGACTGCAGCTGATAACAATTGTGTATATGTTACTATACCATCTGGCTATGTTTTGTAAAGCCAGATCTCAAGAACACTTTGACTAAGCGTTTGGGACGCCTTACTGCTTTATCTTACACGTTCTCTATTTCTGTTTCTTGTTTGAATGATTGAGACAATAGATGTGAAGTGACCATAGTAAGACTTTCATGTAGTATGCATGCACCCCTCGTCTGGTTAGACAGCATTGATCGTATTATACGGTATTCATCTACCCGTAATACGTAGCTGGCTGAGTCATTCCCCCGCTCTCCAGTATTCTGGTTCTGGGGCGTGACACAGGCCGAGGCTCAGCAGAGGCAGACAGACGTGATGCGTCAGGGCATGGAAGATGCCTATCAGTTGGCCCTTGCAGCCGTGGAGCAGAGGGCTCCGCATCCGGGGATGCGATCGAGGTACGGAGATATCCAGGACTTCAAGAAGCTCGGGCCCCGTGACTTCAGCGGGACCGAGGGTGTGGTCTATGCAGATGATTGGCTCGAGGATATCGAGCAGCAGATGAGGGCCTCCCACCTGGCAGACGACCTAAAGGTCGATGCGGTAGGTTTGCAGTTGCTAGACATTGCGCGCACCTGGTTCAGAAACGAGCCAGCCCTAGCTGGAGAGGGCCGTACTTGGAGAGTTCAAGCTCCTCTTCAAGGAGAAGTTCTTTTCCCCACGGACAAGATTGACCTGGTGCGACAGTTCCAGGATCTGCAAGGGCAGTCTATCTGTGGAGGAGTACGCAGCGGAGTTCGGCCGTCTGAGCCGATACGCAGAGTACATAGTTCGACACCCGGAGATCAGGGCGAGCCGTTTCAGGGAGGGGCTCACTTGGGATATCAAGATCCTCATTCCCTACTTCTATGAGACTTATACCCAGATCTACGCGGAGGCCCACAAGGTTGAGCGGGAGTGGGGCTTGAAGCCCAAGAGGAGCGTGATCTTTTCTTGGGGGCTACTAGCAGCGCAGGGGCTGCTAAGCGCCCTCAGCTTCAGCATCGTTCTTTCCAGCATCACCAGCCGCAGGTGCAGGCCAGAGCGCCGGTTCAGCAGCAGGTGCAGCACACTCAGCAGAGGCAGGCACAGCATGGGGTTCCTTGCGGCTACTGCAAGAAGCCCGGTCACATCTGGGAGGTCTGTCGGAAGAGGCTGGGCATGTGCCTCTATTGTGGGGAGGCTGGACATCAGTTGAGGGATTGTCCTGCGAACCCTCGCAGGGTAGTCCGTGGAGCGGTAGCAGCTCAGGGGGCACCGGCGAGAGTTCCTGCAGTACAGCAGAGGGGTCCACTTCTGACCCAGCAGCAGCGGTTTGTTCAGCACCACCAGCAGCGGGGTGGTCATGGTAGAGCCTTTGCTCTTGCAGCTGAGGAGATGGAGCCTATTGCGGATGTTGTCGCAGGTTCTATTCTGCTCGATTCTTTTCCAGCTTTAGCCTTATTTGATTCTGGTGCTACGCACAGTTTTGTGTCTGTTTATTTTGCTCTTAGGTACAATATTATTACTGAATATCTGGGTAGGACTTGCAAGATTATGACTGGGAATGGCATCATCCTAGTTAATAATGTTTGCAAGGGGCGGAGAGTTTCTTTGAGAGGCCGGGAGCTGAGTGCGTGTTTGCTCGTAATGCCACTTCCGAGTTACGATGTGGTACTCGGTATGGATTGGTTGAGCATGCACCACGCTAGCATCGACAGCAGAGGGGACAGGATTCTGTTTAGGCCGCCGGGAGAGCCGAAGTTTGAGTTCACCAGGGGTGCAGTGGAGCAGGGAGATGGATTCTGTGGAGCGTTGTTAGCGGGGCCGGTGTTGCCACATCCACTCATTGCTGAGTTCTTGGATGTCTTTTCCGAGAAGCTGCCCGGGATGCCGCCAGATCGTGATGTTGAGTTTTCTATAGACCTAGTGCCGGGCGCTGAGCCTATCTCCCAGCATGTCTATAGAATCAACAATAGCGAGTTAGCGGAGCTGAAGAAGCAGGTCGACGAGCTGGAGGACAAGGGCTTTATTCGATCTAGCTCTTCACCTTGGGGCACGCCAGTTCTTTTCGTCCCCAAGAAGGATGGTATGGTACATCTGTGTATTGATTACATGGCGCTCAACAACCTTACCATCAAGAACAAGTATCCTTTGCCAAGGATTGATGACTTGTTCGACCAGTTGAGCGGGGCGAGTGTTCTTGAAGATCGACTTGCGCACCGGGTACCATCAGCTGAAGGTGAAGCGGGATGACATTCCGAAGACTGCCTTTCGAACTCGCTATGGCCAGTATGAGTATACCGTCATGCCGTTTGGGTTGACCAACGCCCCGGCGGTATTCATGAACTTGATGAACAAGGTATTTCATCAGTACCTTGACAAGTTCGTGGTGGTCTTCATTGATGACATTCTCATCTATTCGAAGACGCCAGAGGAGCACGAGGAGCACCTAAGGATTGTGTTGGACACTCTTAGGAGGGAGCAGCTGTATGAAAAGTTGTCCAAGTACGAGTTCTTTTTGGATCACGTGGAGTTCCTAGGCCATGTTGTTTCCGGAGGGAATTTCAGTGGATCCGAAGAAGATTTCTGCGGTGGAGTCCTGGTCTACGCCGAGTTCAGTAGCAGAGGTTCGGAGTTTTCTGGGTCTGGCAGGTTATTACCGGAGGTTCGTGCATGACTTTTCCAGGATTGTCCAGTCGATGACCCGCCTTACCAGGAAGGACGAGGAGTTCATTTGGTCCGATGAGTGCCAGGCCGCCTTCGATGAGCTGAAGGCGAGGTTGACTACAGCTCCTATCTTGACGCTGCCATCTAGATCTGGTGGTTATACGATCTACAGTGATGCTTCAGGACGGGGTTTGGGTTGTGTGCTTCAGCAGCACGGGGAGGTAATTGCCTATGCATCTAGGCAGTTACGTCCTCATGAGAGGAATTACCCTACCCACGATCTGGAGCTGGCAACGGTCATCTTTTCTTTGAAGCTGTGGAAACACTATCTGTACGGAGAGCGTGTGGAGATCTATACTGACCACAAGAGCTTGAAGTACGTGTTTACCCAGAAGGAGCTGAATATGAGGCAGAGGCGATGGTTAGAGCTGATGAAGGATTTTGATATATCCTTACAGTACCATCCAGGGAAGGCCAACGTGGTCGCGGATGCTTTGAGCCGGTATCCCGTGGCCATGTGTTTGACGATGGATCGTCACCTTCTGGCAGATCTGGAGAGCTTGGGCATAGAGGTGATAGTTCCTGGGTTCGAGACGCAGATGTGGGGTCTGCAGGTGCAGTCAGAGCTGATGGAGAGAGTCAGGGCAGCTCAGTTTGAGGATGAGGCTCTGAGGGTCATCAGGGAGCAGGTCCAGATAGGACTGTTGGATGAGTTCTCTATAGCAGGGGATGGGTCGTTGAGGCATGGTACCAGACTGTACGTGCCGAGCGGAGGACTTCGGGAGGAGGTTCTTCAGGAGGCGCACCGTTCTCAGTACTCTATGCATCCAGGAGCCAACAAGATGTATAGAGACTTGAGACAGCAGTTTGGTGGTATGGCATGAAACGTGAGGTGGCTCAGTTCGTTTCGAGATGCTTGGTGTGCCAGCATGTGAAGGCCGGGAGGCAGAGACCCGGTGGATTGCTCCAGCCACTACCCATTCCTGAGTGGAAGTGGGAGCATATCACTATGGAATTTGTATCTGGACTTCCGCGCTCTCCAGGAGGGAAGGATGCGATTTGGGTCATTGTTGATCGATTGACCAAATCGGCCCACTTTTTGCCTTTCAAAGTGGGTTTATCGACGGAGAGGTTGGCCGAGATGTACGTGCGACAGATAGTCCGATTACACGGGGTTCCAGTGAGTATAGTCTCGGATTGGGACAGCTGATTCACTTCCCACTTCTGGCGGAGTTTGCAGCTTAGCTTGGGCACATCGCTCAAGTTCAGTACCGCATACCACCCCCAGACAGACGGGCAGTCGGAGAGGACGATTCAGACCCTCGAGGATATGCTGCGTACCTGTGTCTTGGACTTCAGGGGATCTTGGGAGGACCACCTTCACTTGGTAGAGTTTGCTTACAATAACAGCTACCAAGCCAGTATAGAGATGTCACCTTTCGAGGCTCTATACGGACGGAGGTGCCGTACTCCCTTGTCTTGGGATGATGTCGGCGAGAGGGTTTTGCTTGGCCCTGAGATGGTAGTGGATGCTGCGGAGAAGGTCAGGGTTATCAGGGATCAACTTCGGGTGGCACAGGATAGGCAGCGGCATTGGGCCGATCGCCACCGGAGGCCGTTGGAGTTTGAGGTATAGTCTAGATTTTTCTAGTATTTGAGTCTGATTGTGATTGTTTTAGATCAAGCTCTAAGTCTTGTATTTTGTTCTAGGTTGGTGATCTTGTCTTTCTGCGGATTTATCCGACGCGTGGTACGATTCGTTTTGGTGGTGGCGGAAAGCTTAGCCCACGATACATCGGACCATTCCGTATCTTGGGCAGGGTCGGTACAGTGGCTTATCGACTGGAGTTACCGCCCGCACTGGAGGGAGTGCACTGCGTGTTCCACGTGTCGCAGCTGAGACGGTACGTGGCAGATTCCAGTCACGTCTTGGACCACTCAGAGATCGTAGTGGGACCGACACTCAGCTATCCAGAGAAGCCGGTTGAGATCTTGGACCGAAGAGAGAAGGTGCTCCGGAACCAGGTCATTCCCTTGGTTCGCGTTACATGGAGACACCACTCTCCAGGTGAGTCCACCTGGAAGAGGAAGGACGACATGCGGGAGCGATTCCCATATCTCTTCGAGCCTTGAGGTAAAATTCTATCTTTTTCTTTCTGTTTCTATTCATGATTGATGTGTTAGTTCTCATTCAATTTCGAGGACGAATTTTTTTAAGGAGGGTAGATTTGTTACCCCCCCCCCCCCAGTTTTCAAATTAGGGATATTTTCATCATTTTTCAAGTTTTATAATTTTAGGAATTTTTTTTATTTTATGTGTTTTTTGGGATTTATTTGGTTTGGTTTGAATTTTATCCAATTCGGACTCAAATTGGAGACCCAGATAGCCTGGACCCTAGTGGGACCCCCATACTAGCTGGGTTTGGCCCACATGCCATCATAATTAGGTTAGAAATCATAAACCCAACTTTCATGGCTTAATTAGTCATTTTAGAGACTTAATTAGTTCATTAGAAACAACCGAACCAAACCGAAACAAACCGAACCCAACCTAAGTCTAATGGGTTTGGAGGGCTATTGGATCCTACCCAAACCCACTAATCCCCCCCCCCCCCCCCCTTGGCCGGCCACTAGTAGGGGAGCACCCCCTTTGCTTCATCATAAAGTTAACACTCTCTCTCTCTCAAATTCAATTTCTTTCAAAGCTTTCTTTCTTCCTCAAGCAACCAAGTTTTAGGTATGCATTTATTTCCCTATTTATTCCTCTTTAGCACTTATTGCCTTCACAATAGTTTTAGAGGAGGTGATTCTCTACCATTTGCCCATAAATTTGTAGGATTTTCCTAGAAAAAATTGGTTAAGGATTATTAGGGGGTTTATATATATATATTGAATGGTATATATATATATATATATATATATATATATATATATATATATATATATATATATATATGTTTATAGGTATTGTGTGTTTGTAGGGGAAATGGTAGTGGTGTTGTTTGTGTGAGAGTGTGGTGAGAGTGTGTGTTGTGAGTATGTGAGTATTTGTGTGTGTGTGTCTATATATATATATATATATATATATATATATTATATATAGATATATATATATATAGACATGTGTGTGTGTATGTGGTTATATTTATATATATAAATGGATATGTGTGTGTGTAATTATATATATATGTAGATAGATGTGTGTGTGTGTGTTTGTGTATAGGGATATATATATATATATATATATATATATATATATATATATAGAGAGAGAGAGAGAGAGAGAGAGAGAGATGAGGGAGGAGAGGGATAGAAGAAGAAGGAGATGCAGCTGCAGCAGTGGCAGCAGCAAGCGCAGCTGCAGCAGCAGGAGCAAACAGCAGAAGCATCAGTGAGCAGCTCCCCCCTATTCAGCCCCCTTAAACCCCCTTATACCCCCATTATATATATATATATATATATGTGTGTATAGTTAGGTAATTAGAGAGTTAGATAGAAGAAGAAATTGGAAGGAGGAATAAGAAGAAGTGAAGAGGAAAAGATTAGAAGAAATTAGAAGAAGTAAGGAAAGGAAGAGGAATTAGAAGGAAAGAATAAGAAGAGGTTAGGAAGAGAAATAAACTAGGAAAGAAGGGAAGAAAGGAGATTAGGAATTAGAAAGGAAGAAAGAGAAGGAAATTAGGAGAAGAAGATAAGAAGGAGAGAATTAGAATAGGAAGTGAATGAGGAGTAGAAATATAGGAAATAGGATTAGAGGAGAGCGAGTTAGAGGGAAACGGAGCTCGGAGTCTCAGAATGAGTTGAAACTTGGCGTGGGTTAGAATACGTGAATTAGATTTTGCGGGTAGGCTCCCGAGTGGAAATCGGGGTCGTAGGGCGCTGGTATCGCGCCGTATCATTACGTATCTTGAAATATTCAAGATATCGGCAATGAGCCGTAAGATGGACTGGATGTCCACTTTACCTAGGTATTTTTGTAAGTAATATATCTATAGGCTAGTATCTTACTACCCTAGGGAGCACGGGTCAAAATACCAAGCCTAGGTAGGCTAACTAGGTTTCCACCTAGGCTAGAAATTTACCTTAGAAAAGGTAAATTAGGAAATTGGCCTACGGCCAAGATATGAGTTTCGAAGTCCAAGATGGACTTGGATATGGGTTGTAGAGGTTGATAATGATTAGAAATAGTCGCCTAGACCTAGTCTTGACCCTGGTTTACCACGGTTGACTTTTTAGACCAAAAGTCAACTATTGGTCAACACTTTACCCAATTTAGTCCCAAATTCCATTAAACTTGGGCAGTTGACCAAAAGTCAACTATTAGTCACTATTGACCTAGGATTGACCTATGGTTGACCAGAGTTGACCGGAGTTGACCAGAGTTGACCAGTTGACCAAAAGTCAACTGTAAGTCAACCGTTGACTCAAATCGACCTAGATTAATTCCGTTTGACTTGCATTGACCCAGTATGACCTAGCTAGACCTAATATGACTTAGGTTGACCTCGTATAGTCTAGTTTGATGTGTCTGACCTAGAAGGACTAAATAGGATTTAAATTGTCTTGACTTTAATTCCTAAACGTAGTATTGATACGTCTTGTTCTCTATATGTCCTCGAGATGCTGCATTTGCTCCAGTCGACATACCATACCATATTACAGGCGAGTACATTCTCTGACACTTTTCCAATTTACGATGATTGTTATAATTCATGTAATTAGTGTAGATATGCTTGTTCTCGACACATTGGTCACACGGATTGATATTCATGGATCCCGACATGAGATGTTATTCCTCGTTATCTTGGTATATCTTGTGCAAGCTCCCTTGTAGTTCTTGTGCAGTATATGGACACCAATTTTCGAGGAGACTTGCTCCCTTCTCGTAGAATCCCGTGTCATAACGTGTCTTGCTTGGATCCACTCTATCAGTCGGGGGCGGGGAGTACTAGTGTAGATGTGTGGTCATTATCCGCCTTGTTTATTCTTGTAGACCTTGAATGCTACCAATCCTACACTCCACGTAGGATTGGCTGATCAGTAGACCTTGTGCAGACCCAAGCCGGCCACATATTGTAGCTAGTACTCACACACCTAGAGATATGATTCTTGATTCTTGTACATGCCATGATCAGTTTACTTGCCTTGTTCTAGCTCTAGATTTACAGCTTACCTTGCCATGATACTCACATGTACATTCTAAGATTTTCTTGTATATACTCTCTATTTACTGTCTTATAGCTTTTGTCATATCTTGTGAACTGTTGTTAGTAGATTTACTCGTTCCATCCTGACAGGATATGTTGACAAATATTACAGATGCTGGCGAGGGGATTACAGTACCTACTACGGTCCGGATGACGTAGTGGGCTTAGACTTGGAGACTTTGGTCCAGCAGGGGTTAGCCCGCCTGACGAGACTTTACCACTTGCTTAGTTAGAGTAGGTCTTTTGTACTGGACCTTGTCTCCAGCTACTTTTGAGACTGTTATTACTATGGATTGTATTAGAGACTTGGACTTGTATATATTCTTGTGTTGGACTTGACAGGTTATTATTTTATTATCGTCTTGTTGTCTTTATCTTTCAGTCTTTACTTTGTTATCTTAGAGTTGTGATTGAGTACTCATATATATTCATTGCTTGTCCTTCGTTCGGAGTTGACCATATTCTCGACAGGTTTTTGATATATATATAAACTGTTTAGAGTAGAAAAACCTACAGCGTTCCACGCCGTTTTTACGGTGAGGGCTGGGCGTTGTCACGTGCACGTGCCCTTATAGCCGGCGCAGTTCGCCTTAGCGCAACCTGATCCCTGCGCGCTTGGATCCAGCGCAATCTGACCCTCGCGCAATCCATCATCTGCGCAACCCGACCTAGCGCAGTTGGCTCCAGCGCAATCCAACCTAGCGCACTTGGCTCTGGCGCAGTTCGACTCCAGCGCGCTTGGCCCCAGCGCAATCCAACCCTGGCGCAACCTGTTCCTCTGAACCCCATGCGCAATCTAACCGTGGCGCAACCTGACCCTGGCTGCCCAACCGGAGAGGATACTCTGAGAGATCCATCTGAGTAGGACGTATACTCTGAGAGATCACCTTTACAAGAATGATATCAGTAGTGGGATTGAGTGCTTGAGGGGATATTATCAGAGTATACGTCCTACTCAGATGGGTCTCTCACCGTTACTATTTTTTTGGACAGCATGGTGGATGTTCTCCGTCAACAGATTCTTGCTCCGAGGCAAAACTTTACCCTGGAGCTCAAGTGGACATCCTTCGTGTAGAGCTCGAGTGAGAGGTTCCTGACAGCATGGTGGTCTCCTTTGTCAAAGTATCCGTGCTCGTCCCATGTGGGATGAGCACGGATACTTTGACAAAGGCGACCACCATGCTGTCAGGAACCTCTCACTCGAGCTCTACACGAAGGATGTCCACTTGAGCCGGGGTAAAGTTTTGCCTCGGAGCAAGAATCTGTTGACGGAGCACATCCACCTTGCTGTCAGAAAAAAATAGTAACGATGAGAGACCCATCTGAGTATGACGTATACTCTGATAATATCCCCTCCAGCACTCAATCCCACTACTGATATCATTTTTGTAAAGGTGATCTCTCAGAGTATACGTCCTACTCAGATGGATCTCTCAGAGTATCCTCTAGTGATAGGTTGTCGTATCATCACTGCCGAGGGATGAGGGTCGGAGGACAGTCAACTTTATCTACGAATACATAGTTTCTGCCTCGCCAGTCGAATGGCTGCAGGGACTATGTCCTGATCACCATGTCGTAGTCCAATACAATCCAGAGATTGACACAGTTCTAGTTTATATATGTAGTCCAATACAAATAGTCTAATACAAAAACAACTCAATACAAATAGTCCAATACAAATAAGTACTAATAGCTAATGAGAACCACGCTGCTCACGCAAACGCTCAGTGATACGATCACGCAACCACCTCGAAAAAGTAAGATTTTTGGCGTGAGGAGAGATGTCGTCCCTTGCAAGGACTGCTTGAAGAGAACTCCCGGTCTCACTAGCTACCGGTGGTGGATGAATAGAACTCCCGGTCTCACTAGCAACCGGTGCCATTTCCTCCTTAGCTGTAGGAGGAGCCACATCAGCATTCACTGTTTTCCTCAAACGACGTGCCGCTCCTCGGGTCATGGGTGCCATCTGGTAAGATCGATAGTCACAAATAATATAATTGTAACATAAGCAAGCTAACTAAAGGAACCATCATGTAATTTGAGTACATTTTCGAAAGCCGATAAAGTATAAAAAATTTGATTTTTTGCCAAGTGTGAGAACGGATGGCTCAGAACACAACCCAAGATTCATTCAAGCATACATTAGTGTGAATCATCTATGTTCTGTACATATGGTGTAGTATATGTTCTTATCGTATCTAGTATCTGAAGAATGTAACAGAATCAAGATGAACTCACATAATGTAATACTAAGACATCATCTACTATATAAGATATAGTGATAGGTTGTCGTATCATCATTGCCGAGGGATGAGGGTCGGAAGACAGTCAACTTTATCTACGGCTACATAGTTTCTGCCTCGCCAGTCGAATGGCTGCAGGGACTATGTCCTGATCATCATGTCGTACCGTAGATTAATGCAAATTGAGCTGGAACTGGAGCCAAAATACAGTACTACTTCACCATGTCGTACCATTAATTACTCTTCTCTCTCTCTCCTTTCCCCCCTCCGACGCTCTCACTCTCTCCGGCGCTCTCACACTACTAATTCTATGTGTTTTAAGTGTAAGAACGGATGGCTCAGAACACAATCCAAAATTCATTCAAGCATACATTAGTGTGAATCATCTATATCTGTATACATATCATGTAGTATATGTTCTTATCGTATCTAGTATCTGAAGGATATAACAGAATCAAGATGAACTCACTTAATGTAATACTAAGACATCACTACTACTATAAGATATAGTGATAGGTTGTCGTATCATCATTGCCGAGGGATGAGGGTCGGAAGACAGTCAACTTTATCTACGGCTACATAGTTTCTGCCTCGCCAGTCGAATGGCTGCAGGAAGTATGTCCTGATCACCATGTTGTACCGTAGATTAATGCAAATGGAGCTGGAAATATCCGTCGCTAACCGGTAACTAGTCCGTCGCTAACTGAGATTGTCATATACACATATGTACATCACAGCTAGATGTATAGATATATACATCTATACAAAAGCACACAACTGATAAAACTCGCACTGTCCTTGAGACAGTAAACATATGTATACACCATGAATCCAAACCCCATATTCATATTTACTAATCCAAATACCACCAAACTAATGGAACACCCAATATGGATAACACATTATTTAGCCAATATATAAACTCAGATGAATTTGAGAAGCAAAGCCACCGCCGCCCCCGACCAAAGCCCGGCCCCAAGCCCGCCGCCCAGTCCAGTAGTTCGGTTGCATAATATATATGAAGAGTGCTTATGGCTGTGCGTCGGTTGCAAATAGCCCCGACGCCCCGCCCCAAGCCAGCCGCCCAGCCGTCGACGCCCGCCCCAAGCCCACCGCCCAGCCCCCGACCCAAGCCAGCCGCCCAGCCACTGACGCCCCAAGCCCACCGCCCAACCCCGACCCAAGCCAGCCGCCCAGCCCCCGACGCCCCAAGCCCACCGCCCAGCCCCCAACCCCAAGCCCGCCCAGACCCCGACCCCCGCCCCAAGCCCACCGCCCAGACCCCGCCCCATGCCAGCCGCCCAGCCCGACGCCCCAACCCCAAGCCCGCCTCCAGACCCCGACGCCCCCGCCCCAAGCCCCCGCCCAGACCCCGCCCCAAGCCAGCCGCTCAGCCCCCGATGCCGCCGTCCCAAGCCCACCGCCCAGCCCCCGACCCAAGCCAGCCGTCCAGCCACCGACGCCCCAGCGCCAAGCCAGCCTCCCAGACCCCGATGCCCCGCCCCAAGCCCACCGTCCAGCCCCCGACCCAAGTCAGCCGCCCAGTCCCCGACGCCCCCGTCCCAAGCCAGCCGCCCAGCCCCCGACACGCCGCCCCAAGCCCACCGTCCAGCCCCACCAACCACCCAAGCCAGCGCCCAGCCCCCGACGCCACAACCCCAAGCCCGCCTCCCAGACCCCGAGAGAGAGAGAGAGAGAGAGAGAGAGAGAGGGGGTTACCTTCGGGAGAGAGAGAGGAGAGGACGCCGACGCCGACACCGACGCCGATCACCGAAGCCGACACCGGCGAGAGAGGAGAGAGTGAATTTGGGGGGAATGCGAAAAGTTTCCCCCGCCGTTTCATATAAAGTCTGGTACGTATATATGTGACTGAATAGCGACGGAAGAAACCCGTCGCCACGTAGTCGCCATGTTTGATACGTGCAGACTGAATATCCGTCGCTACGTAGTCGAAGATATGTCCCGCCAATTCTCTACACAGTTCCCGCCAAATAATCGACTACTTAGCGACGACTGTAGATTCATCGCTATAATTTCGACAGTCTAGCGACGGATGTACGACCTTTCCTCCCCTAAAATTAAAATAAAAAATGGCAAAGGCGTGTAGTCGGTACTCAGTCGCTGAGCGGCCACGAAGCCGTCGCTAACACCGACGAAAAATTTTCGTCGCTAATTGAGTGTATTTTGGTAGTGAACAATCTACAACCTATTTACTATAACATGCATGGCTAACCATATATATATATATATATATATATTATATATATATATATAATATAATATAAAGAGGTAAAAATTTAGTTATGTATCTATATACATTATAACATGTATGCATAAACTCTATATATATGTCTATATAAATATATGAACATAACATAGAGAGGAAGGGTTAGGTTTACATGGCAGTGTATACTAAGTTAGGGTGTGTGTGTCCTTGTACAGGATTATAGCTTTAGTATTGAAAGGTTAAACCCAGTTTTAGTTCAGCATTTACATACAAAATCTGAAAATAAGCTAACATTTAAACCAGTGTAATATTAACATAATGCAGTTTCAGATTTTAGGGGTTTGAAACATCACAACCAACTCAATGCTCCCAACACATCCTAACATGATAGAGATAAAACCCTAACATACTATCCATACATTCAACAATGTATATACCTCAAAATATTACATTAAAAAAAGGGCAAATTGAACTAAACATTTGAAATCAATGTGAAAATTTTAACATGTATTCAGTTTTAAGATTTTGGAGAAATTCGAACATCAAATCAACCTAATGTTTATCACAACCTAACATGTAAGAATATGAAACCTAACATTATATTCCTACATACAACAATGTATATAGCTCAAAATATTACATTTATAAACAGCAAATTGAATTAATCTCTTAGAATCCAGTATTAAGGGTTAATATGCATACAGTCTCAGATTTGACAAATTCAAACACAAAACCTAACCAATTTCTTTAAGAATTGAAACCATATATATAACATACATGTGCAGTGATGTAAACATCAACTAATAATATGAAATTTATATTTAAATTACGAATTTAAACTGGAAAAAAAAGAGAACTATTCTCTGATATTGTATTGTGTCAGAGATATTGGGATTTTGAGAATTTAACATCAACAACATATTAATATGTATTTAGATGGGTTGGTAATCAAAGTGTAGCATGCATATGTGTCAGACAAAGTGTTTGTGTCCGCTATATAATATTATTTTCATGTCCTATAAAAAAATCAAATTCCATATCAAGACCAACATTTAGATTCCTACCAAGATTGCAAGTAGGTGATTGATGTAATCAAGACAGTTTTATTATTATTATTTAATACACAAATAATAGCAAGAAGAAAATAACGATAAAATCTGTTCTGCTTATTTGTTTAAAAGAAGAATCATTTTGAAACCAGAGCTATAATATCAAATCCAGATAAGGTGTAGCAAATCATCGATTCATTGTATTAAGAAGAAATTCATAGTAAGAAGTTACACAAGGTTTATAATATAGCTAAAGCTACTCCTAAGTTAAATAATGAGAAGCAAAACAAACAAAACAAACAATAATTCTTTTTTTTTGAGAATGACTGAAACAAAAGTAGAGAAAACATGTTCAAGAACATTTAAGGTACTATGCGTCTATCCAAAATTATGGTACTCTAAATCCTCGTCATACTAGTAAGCAAGGCTACGATAATCACAAAGTCCTCGACTTAGGCACATACCTCTAGAATCATGGTATTTAAAATTTTTGCGATGCCGCTAGCTTGGCTGCGAAAACCTTAAATTTCCACACCCGAGAAATATATCCAAAGTCAGATATATGTCCTCACCATGCTGGCTAATGTGACTGTAGAAGACTAGATTCCATAACTTCGATGACCTAGCCCATATAATTTGATATTGACAAAAATTAAATTAAATCAACAATGGATACCCAAAAATCAAATTCATTAACTAACCAAAAGATAAATATAAACTATTAGAATCAAATTTCGAGATATTTTATAATGAGATTCCAAGGGTCTTTCCAGGAATCTCTCAAGGGATCCTACTGTGATTGAGTACCTTCAAAAATATATCCTACCTACTGCAGGCTGTAGTGGTACTCTAGTTCGAATACCACTACACAAACTCGACCTATATGGGCCCCACTAAAAACGTGTCACGACCCGCACCCTAGAGTAAGGGCACGAGAAGTGGGTACGTCCAGTCTACGTCGCAGTATCGGCGGTCCTAGGTCAACATCTAACAATATAAAGGTACCTGTACAGTATATACACTCCGAATGGAGGTGACATAGCAAATACAGTCTCAATCACATCTAAGGTAGAGCATGATAAAATAGATAAAATATAAATCCATAAAGATACCGCAGATAGAAGTCTAAGTGTCTAAGATACACAAACCCAGAAAATATTTCAAATCTCAAATACAGTAATCCATAAAGTAAATACAACTCAAGACAACTAAAATAACTATCTATACAATCTCTACTGTGTCTCCTCTAGGCTAGCAGGCAACCTCCAAGCTATCTGTAAAATTTATCAACAGGTCCAGTCAAGACAGGAACGAGTACAACTCATCAAAAAACCCATGTAAATGACAGAGAACTATAAAGCAGTTATAGACAGTTGTATTGATGAATATGGTAGTTTATATTCAGGTGATGGTAAGAAAGACAGATAAGTGCAAGGAAAGTAAGTAACTAACAAAGGAGAATCATGGCAATAAAGACTGTAAAAATAGAACTAGCTGAACCAGGGTAATATGTTTAAGTCCAGACAGTAAAGTATACGAGTGTAACTCCAATGTAAGTCCAGTACAAAACGAATCTAATACAAGATGAATCTAGTACAGGACGATTCCAGTCAAAGTGATCAATGATTCCAGGTGAGTCCAGCCTATACTCTAGCAGTGTGTTTTAAAATACCGAGATCGACATGTAAACGGCTATAGGTAATCCGCACATCACACACCTGGCCGGGTGTGAGATGGCTATCATTCCAGTTTGATTTCAGCATAGGGGTGATTCCAGAATTGGGGTATGTCTACATGTCTTACTCTAGTATTTTCCCCCCAGCAAGTGAATCCAGAAATTTGATACAATAATTCAAGATGAGTCCAGCCAGAATATGATGATACCAGTAAATGATTCCAGTAATAGAGGCCAGACAATAAATGTGTCGTATACATGAATCCAGAATATCCATACGTGTTGTAACAGAGAATCGTATACTACTAACTAGAACTGAAATACAGTAATTGACAAGTAATGAGAGAACTATCAGAGAATGTACTCGCCTGTATCATGAGTATCTGAAGAATATCTACAGTCCGAGGAATGGTGTCTGTCTCCTATAGAACAACACAAGTCACAATATGTCTAAAATATAATATGCAATTCAATGCATTCTATATGAATCTTGGTCAATCTAGACTAAGGTCAACGCTTGGTCAACTCTAGTCAACCCTAAAAGTCAAACTAGGTCAAACCTAAGTCAAACAAGTCAAACAAGTCTCACTAGGCCTAACCAAGCCTAGGTTAGCACTCACACAATCACAAGACAATGTGAACCACAACAATGCATAATATAAAATAGATAATATATAAATATAACCTTCATACATACATGCATATCCACATTACATACATATTTTATATATATATATATAGGCATATGTTACATCATGCATATTTACATAGTTACATAGATATATACATTCATGCACATTTACATACATACTTTTATACATTATATATGTTAACATTCATTACAATGCATTAATTTTACTTATACCTTTGATTGATTCATTCATTCATGCATATTACATACTTACATGCATCTATACATTATATACATTGTATATAACATGTAAAAATAGAAGAGGAAAAAAAAGGAAAAAACTGAAATGGAAAGGGAAGAAAAGGAAAATGTAAGGAAAAGGGAAAACAGTGGACATATACATGCTTGCATCATATATTCTACATTACCATACATGCTATCATTATATATTGCATTATATTATTTATATATTATACATTCATATCTATCTTACATATATACCTTGCATTCATATCTAGCATTCATTATATACTTTCATGCATACATTGTATATCATTCTTTCATTCATGCATTTATGCATTGCTTACATACATTATATTAATTGCATTCCTACATGCTTGCATTCAACCATATATATACATTAATGTAAAGAGAATATATATCATATATATATATATATATATATATATATATATATATATATATATATATATATATATATCATTTCATTCATCTAACATATCACGTATTACATACTCTATATTCATTTAATACCCATACTACATAGGCTCATAGGTTACACAAAATGCATATATCGTATAGTCACTCTTCTACTTAAAACCAATACTGTACCAATTGGGCATTCACTAAATTCTAAGATTAAAGTATGTTGTAGCCCTTTGTGTTATCTTTTCGAAACTTTAAACGGATCGCATTTTCGTTCCGGAAGCTCCCGGAATCGCGAAAATACCGAAACACGTTCGTCTTTCGTACAGCTGACACTCAAATAATTCTACAGAAAGTTACAGAAGGAATTTGGCTTATTAAAATATATATTTGGAAAGCTAACTTCGATACGGTTTTTTTTTAAAAAACGGGAGATAAATCGGAGTTCTAAGCTAAAAGTTATGGCATTTCTAAGTTGCTTTGGTTAATAAAAACGTGGATGAATATTATGACGAATTTGACAAAAGAACACATATAGGCCAAGATACTTGGATACAAACATAGGTATCCAAATGAAACTCATTCTAACCATCCTAACTAAGATTAATCCACTCTCTAACCATTATAAAACTGAATTTAAATATCTATTTAAACTATTATCATACATACATACACATGGGGTGTCCTAATTTGGGATCTATCAAGTAGGACACAAGACACATATCTAAAATTCTCAAGAGAGCTCCAAATGGCCTCAAATTTGAATCTAAATGGGACACATGCATGAGGATGGAACCTACGGATTCAAAACTAATTTATATGCAAAGGAAATCGATTTAGAGGATGGATTTTACCTATTGGGAGTGGAATCCCAATAAAATCCTTTAGGACACGGCTCCGATACGAAGATCCCTCAAAGTGGACACTCCTTCTTGCACTCCTCTTCCAATCCTTGGTAGCACCCTTCCCTTGGAGAATGGAAATGATTGAGGGAAGGTTTGGTGAAGGAAGATTTGATTTGGAGATCAAATCAATGGGAAGGCTCTCTAAAATTGGAGAAGAACAAAAGGAAAATAAAAGAGGCAAGATTGTAATGAATGAAATGAATCATTCTCTCCTAAAGGTGGCTGCCATAAAGTGTCCATTAGGGCTAATGGAAAATGTCCTAATTGCCCCTCTCTAGTCTCATATGGTTAAGTCTAGACTAGTTCAAGTTTGGGGTCAAAATGATCTAGTTTTGAGTCTCTAACTTAACCATTCTATCATGATAAAAATTAGTTTAATTAACTAACTTAAATGTTGGGTCTTGTGAGCCATGCTTAACTTAATATTGGGTCCCATATAGAGTTTAAGCTACCCGGGTCACAATACAAGTCGGAACGAGACGAAACTCAAACCCGACTAAACAAATCCAATAAAAACAATATTAAAAATATAAAATTTTCTCAAAATATTAAAATATGAAAAATGACCAAAATCATAATACATCAATTTAAATATTATTAAAATAATCTAAAATTCACCAATTAATCAAAATCCTAAATATTCAAAAGTCACAAATGACCAAAATACCCTTAGACTAAAAAATTGTAAATAGTCATTCTAATCACATGGTTAGGTCCCCATGATCATGGTTAGTCTCTAGGCTCAACAGTTCTAGAGTTCACTAGCTAACACATCAAAATTATAATTTACCAATTTGAAATAGTATTAAATTAATTAAAAATTCTCATAAATCATAAATCCTATTATTAAATAATAAACTTTTACAAAAGTTCAAAATTACCCTCAATTTAGAAAAGTGGGTGTTAGGTTTGAGCAGAGACATGCGGCTCCAAAGGTGCGTGATCATGCGGCTGGGGTAATCGCTTGCTTATGCGGCTGCAGAGCTTACGGCTCTTATGCGGCTGGAAGTATACAAGCTTATGCGGCTGCGGTTTGAGCAGTGCCATGCGGCTCCAAAGGTGCGTGATCATGCGGCTGGGGCAATCGCTTGCTTATGCGGCTGCAGAGATAGAAGCACATGCGGCTCAGAAAGTAATGTGGGCCTATGCGGCAGCGGGACTCAAAAGTTCATGCGGCTGAAAGAGACTTGCCGCATGAATATTCATGCGGTCAAGTACTTCCATGTGGCCAGCACTTTTCTTCTTCTTCTCCGCTGATCCGAGAGAATAGCCATGAAGACCATGGCTTCAAAGCTCATAAATCCTTCATCCGAAGTCGAAATTCAGACTTCCATAGGTCAAAATGGGGCAGAACGAGATTCTCTACCACATGGAACCAACAATACTTGGAAATAACAATGTTAAGTAGATCAAAATCCAAGAAATTCAAAAAATACTATAACTTAGATCTACGCAAATTGAACCATGGAAATTAGAAATGCCAAATATTAAAGTGTGTTAGAATCTCGAGAGGAAGAGAATGGAACAATAAAAACAAAGTTCCTCCATGAAGCAAGCTACACTTGTCTAAGCTCTCTCTCTCTCTCTCTCCTCTCTCTCCTCTCTCCTCTCTCTCTCTCTCACTCTCCTGGTGGTTGAAGAAGTAATGGTGGAGAAGAAGAAGTAAATGAAGAGAGAGAATGAGGGAAATGGATTAAATAAGGAGGGTGGTGGTAGGTAGGAGGGTTCACCTTTGGTTCATGATGAACCAAGCCAAGCCAAACCAACCCAAAGATAAATCAATCAATGAAATGCTAGAATAAATCAAGCAATGAGACATGCAATACGGATCAAATTACGTATACGTATACCAAGATACGCAATACGAACCATAGGCATTACAAGCGCTCCCTTGCGGGGTCCCTCGTTTGGATCAGAGACTAAGTCTTTGAAACCTAATTTGCCTCGGACAAACTATTAGCGGAGCTAGGCTCAACAAGGCAATGTCTCAGCATCGAATTTGCTACAGAGGAACGATGGTAGCGATGCTAATCTCTACGGACAAAGTTCCATGGTGCTAGATTCCGGGTGGCTAAGTTCCGTGGGTCTAGGCTCCACATGGTTGAGTTTCGAACATAGTTTCGCAAGACAAGTTCTACGGGACTAAGTTAACTAGGCTATGTTCTAAAGGACTAGATCTAGAAGACTAGTTATTTTAAATACAATGTCACGACCCGCTACCCAAATTGTTGGGCCAGGCCGAGTCATGTCCAGCCTACGTTGAGATAAAACGTAGTAAGCTGTTCTAAAGACAACAGGATAAGACTAAATGTACTAACAGTTCTATAAGTGAAGAAGAATCATAAATGCTCCAAACACAAAAGTCATCGTATATAGTGAACGTCCAAGTACAAGTAAACTGAAATATAAAACTGGATACATGTCCAGTTACAAAATGATATAGTCTAATACATGTCTACTCTCAAAAGTCTAAGTAAACAAAAGACAACTAGGCGAGGTTCCCCGCAGGAACATCCTCGTAAAGCAGAGCCGGGTCCTCGGTAGTAACTCCATAGTATGAGTCGCAGAGTAACTCCTCCTCGGTAAGGACACCTACAACGTTATCCTGTCAGGACGGGAGCAAGTACTAAATCTAGCAAACTAGCATATGAAACATGGAAATGAACATGAGAGGAATAACTGGAAAGCATGGCATCACTCAAT
Organism: Iris pallida; assembly: GCA_029216955.1. Lineage (NCBI taxonomy): Eukaryota > Viridiplantae > Streptophyta > Magnoliopsida > Asparagales > Iridaceae > Iris > Iris pallida. The sequence goes on from JANAVB010036615.1 coordinate 11,274,614, forward strand.
CTATCATGGCAAGGACACACGTGTCATAGAGACAGATGTATATGTAATGTTTAAAACTGTAGCAAGTACGTGATCGGTCAATAGATGTACAATGTACTGTGGTACATGTAAATAAAATGTACATACGTACAAGTCAACAGGCATAGGTGTACATCCGTACAGAAATGCGGAATAATGGCCTGTGGCAAGGTATACATATAGAATGCGACCGAGCTCGCTACTGTAGGGGGGTCGTGATCACGTACAATACTATCAGTTTCCCCATAACCCATATTCTAATCATGTGAGAGATACATCAAGACTATTCTAAGCATGGTAGTAACTGAAAGTACAATATGTAAAGATCTAACTTGCTACCCCAAGGATCAGCATTTAACATGGTGGGATTTGCAGTTCATTTATGTGACAATATGTAAAGTTCGTAGAAAGTACTTGCCTCTAGCAAAGCAAAACAAAACAAGCTGCGATAACTGTGCTATGGATGTCCAGTAACTCGTCACTGTAGAAGTAAATACAATAACTTAGTTTTACACTAAGCTAAAACACTAGGACACTAATTGGTGAAACACGACTTGTGACTGGACACCTAGCCAAAATGATGACTTGGCATAGGAGACCAATGTGGGGTGACATACTATGTTAACTAACTTTCTAGGGTCTTTACACTAGTGAGGGATGGGGTTCAACACGACTAAAACTCCAAATAACACAAAAAGCTACAAGTCGTAATTAATCAATAAATAAATCAAAGATCATTGTGTTCTAACAATTTTTGAAGTAGACAAAAAGCCTAGTTTTTCTTAAGGTAAAGTACCAAGGTGATCCTTGTTAATCATAGAAATTTATTATAATTTTTCTGGAATTTATTAACCAGTACAAATATTTTATAAAAATCAGTTTTCCTAAGTATACAGAAAATGAGTTTTGGTTTTATATGCTAAACTAGTGGCAAAACAGTAAATTAAATAATACAAAATTTATACTAAATTAGCTAACTTAACATAGTATCTAAATACTATTTTTCCATAATTTTAGCAGCACTTTAAGTATTTTTAGAAAATCAAAAACAGCAATGCACACAATAATTAATTATCTGCATATTTTGTCCATGTATATAATTTGAACCAAAGTTCAAATACAGGACCCAAGGCCATGAATCAAGTCCAATATGACTTGTACAGGTCTTGAATGTGTGAAAACACATTTGAGCCCAAATACCCATGCTAAGCTTGGACACCAAATGGTTGCAGTAATTTAAATACACTAAAAATACAATTTGGTAATAGTGCAAAATAAATATTAATATTTTAATAAGGTAAAGTTATGCATAGTGAAAATATGCGTACATATGTTTTAAAAGTACATATATATATATGTAAGGAAAAATACTTAATTTATAAAGTATATATATATATATATATGCAAATATATATATATATATATAAGAACACACTTAATAATATAGTGTATATATATATAATATATATATACATAGGAAAATGTATATATAAACATATATATATAAAATTTACTAACTATAAAATATATACATATATATTAAATACTGTTAAAAATACAGTATATACATATATATATATATTTTTTTATATATACATATATATATATAAAAATACAAAATAAAAAGAAAAAGAAAAGAAAACATAAAAGAAAAGAAAAAGGAAACAGAAAGGGGGGCTCGAACCTGAGCCAGCGGGGGGGTTTTAGTTACTGCGCGCTGGCCAGTGGGCCAGTTGGCCCGTTTGTTAGGAATAGGGTTTAGCTTATTTTATTTAGTAACAAGTGAATTAACATAAAAAAAATATAAAAACCATCCTGTGTCCTGACAGTTAGAGACACAGGAATTTACGTGTCCGAGTCGATTTTGGCACGCACGACACAAGTTTTACGTGTCCAGTTCTACACTTGTGTTCGTCAGGACACGGCGAACATCATACGCCCAACACGAGACACGTACGACACGCACGACACTTGCCACTTACGTGTCCGGCGGTTGATGGGGGATTCGGGGGTGCTGGCGGGCGGAGGGACGTTCGGGACGGCGGCGCTCGAGTGGCGACGCGTTCGCCTTGGCCGGGCGCGTCGAATGGTGGTGGTCGCGGCTGTCGAAGTCGACCGTGGAGGCTGGACGGGGAAGCTCGCCGGAGTTAGGGTTAGGGCTGGAGGTTTTTGGGGAAGACGGTGGCGTGGGCGGTCGTGGTGGGGTTTTAGGGTTAGGGTTTAGTCTGGGGGAGAGAGGGGGGTCTGTGGGGGTTTTTATAGGGGGCTAAGGCGGTCGGGCTGGCCGGAAATGGCGGGGGCAGGGCGCGCTGGCGGTCGTCGGTCAGCCGGGTCGTCGGGGGAGTGGGTAGATTAGGTTTGCGTTTAGGTCCCCGTAGATTAGGATATTACAGTTAGGTCCTAACAGAGGGTAGTTGCAAATAGGAATTTGCATAACCCATCCCGCACAGCTTATGTGCAAATAAAATTTGCACATAACAAATTTAGAATTGCAAAACGATATTAAAACAATCTAATTAATTGCAAAAGTCAATTAAAACATTTTAGAAAATTGCAAATTAATATTTTAATATATAAAACTCATTTACAAATCATTTAAAAATTCTAGAAAAATTCCTAAAAATTCTAATAATTATTTTAAGGCTAATTTGTCACAAAAAATTAATTAACACTAATTAAAAATGAATTTTGAAAAACAGGAGCTTACAAGTCTTCCCTCCTTGAAAAATTTCGTCCTCGAAATTCACAAGGATTGAAGACCCGACAATATTCTAACATAGCAAGTAATGCAACAAAATGACTAAGGCTGCGATCGAAACTAACCTCTAAGTTATCAAGCGGGAACGGGTGGTTCCCTCGCAGCGGTTGGATCGAACAAGTAAGGGTATCTCTCCCTCATGTCCGACTCCCTCTCCCAAGTAGATTCACCTGGGGAGTGACGGCTCCAAGCTACTCGCACTAGGGGTATAACCTTGTTCCTCAGCCTCTTCTCTCTCCGGTCTAATATCTCCACTGGCTGCTCAGAAACTGTAAGGCTGGGTCCGACCTCCAACTCTGAATGATCTAGCACATGACTGGGGTCTGGAACATATCTCCTCAGCTGAGATACGTGAAAGACGTCGTGAACTCCTGCTAGGTTGGGTGGAAGTGCAACCCTGTAAGCTACCTCTCCGATCCTGCCAAGTACCTCGAACGGCCCGATGTATCTGGGGCTCAGCTTCCCTCCTCGTCCGAACCGGATCGTCCCTCGAGTAGGTGATATCTTCACTAGCACCATATCACCGTCTGCGAACTCCATCGGTCTGCGACTAGCATCAGCCCAGTGTTTTTGCCTATCCTGAGCTACTCTGAGCCTGTCTCTGATCATCCCGACTTTCTCTGCTGCATCCGCGATCATCTCTGGCCCAAGCATAACTCTGTCTCCGACATCATCCCAAAAGAGCGGTGTGCGGCATCGTCGTCCATATAGCGCCTCGAAAGGAGACATACCAATACTGGCCTGGTAGCTGTTGTTGTATGAAAACTCTACCAAGTGCAGATGGCTCTCCCATGATCCTCCGAAGTCCAGCACGCAAGTCCTCAGCATATCCTCCAATGTCTGTATCGTCCTCTCGGACTGCCCATCTGTCTGTGGGTGGTACGCCGTACTGAACTTGAGCCTACTGCCCAACTCCTCCTGCAAGCTCCTCCAGTAGTGGGATGTAAATCTGCTGTCTCTGTCTGACACGATGCTCACCGGCACTCCGTGTAGGCGAACTATCTGCTGCATATATAGCTCCGCCAACTTCTCGGTGGAAAGCCCCACCTTGAAGGGTATGAAGTGCGCACACTTCGTCAGCCTGTCTACGATGACCCAGATGGCATCCTTCCCTCCTTGGGAACGAGGAAGCCCTGAAACGAAGTCCATCGTAATATGTTCCCACTTCCACTCGGGAATGGGTAACGGCTGCAACAAACCAGCTGGCCTCTGGCGCTCCGCCTTGACCTGCTGGCAAACTAGGCATCTCGAGATGAAACGTGATACATCCCTCTTCATCCCGTGCCACCAAAGATGTTCCCGCAAGTCACGGTACATCTTGTTAGCACCAGGGTGAATAGAATATCTCGATCGGTGCGCCTCCTGCAAGACTGCCTCTACTAGCTCTCCCTTCGGCACGCACAATCGGCTGCCATGCCTCAGGGATCCATCCTCTGCTATAGTGAAGTCATCCAGCAATCCAGCTAATGCCTGGGGTCGAAGTCTGCGAAGGCTCTCATCTGTAGACTGTGCCTCCCTGATCTGCTCCATCAAACCTGACTGAATGCCAAGCGCCATCATCTGTATCACTGATCCTGGCCGAACTAGCTCGATACCGAGCTTCTCCAGATCCTTCCGCAAATGCCGATCAATCATCAGGTACCATGCCATCGGATGCCTGCTCAGCGCATCCGCCACCACATTTGCCTTCCCGGGATGATACTGTAAATCGATGTCGAAGTCCTTCATCAACTCCAACCATCGTCTTTGCCTCATGTTCAGCTCTTTCTGCGTGAACACATACTTCAAGCTTTTGTGGTCAGTGAAGATTTCCACACGCTCTCCGTATAAGTAATGTTTTCATAACTTGAGTGCAAAGATCACCGCAGCTAACTCGAGGTCATGGATAGGATAATTCCTCTCATGAGTCCGCAATTGCCTAGATGCATAAGCAATTACTTTCCCATGCTGCTGTAGGACACATCCTAGCCCCTTCCCAGAAGCATCACTGTAAATGGTGAAACCTCCAGAACCTGAAGGTAAAGTCAGAACTGGAGCGGTCGTCAGCCTCCTCTTCAGCTCCTCAAATGCCGCCTGGCAGTCCTCTGACCAGATGTACTCTGCGTCCTTCCGCGTCAGCTTCGTCATGGGTTCAGCTATCCTAGCAAAGTTCTGGACGAACTTTCTGTAATAGCCTGCTAAACCCAGAAAGCTCCTGATCTCTGAAACTGACGTCGGAGCCTTCCACGTCTCAACTGCAGCAATCTTCCTGGGATCCACCGAGATTCCATCTCCAGTGACTACATGGCCGAGAAACTCCACTCGGTCTAAAAGAACTCGCACTTCGGCAATTTGGCAAACAATCTCTCCTGCCTCAGAATCCCCAAAACTATCCGCAAGTGCTCTGCATGCTCCTCTGGCGTCTTCGAGTATATCAGGATGTCGTCGATAAACACTACGACGAACTTATCCAGGTACTGGTGAAATGTCTTATTCATCAAGTTCATAAAGACAGCAGGCGCATTTGTGAGACCAAATGGCATCACCAGAAACTCGTACTGCCCGTACTTCGTGTTGAACGCCGTCTTCTGGATGTCTGCTGGCCTAACCTTCACCTGGTGGTACCCGGATCTCAAATCTATCCTGGAAAACACCTTCGCCCCGCTCAATTGGTCGAGCAAATCATCTATCCTGGGCAGAGGATATTTGTTCTTGATAGTGATGGCATTCAAGGCCCGGTAATCAATACACAACCGGACTGTACCATCCTTCTTAGGCACAAAGAGCACTGGCGCTCCCCATGGAGAAGCACTGGATCGAATGAAACCCTTTTTCAACAGGTCATCAATCTGCTCTTTCATCTCTATGGCCTCCTTGGGATTCACTCTATAGCAAGCCCGGGATACTGGTGATGAACCCGGCACTAGATCTATAGTGAACTCCACATCTCTGTCAGGCGGAAGTCCTGGAAGATCCTCTGGGAATACATCCATAAACTCCCTAATGATAGGGTGTGGCGGTGCTGCGTCCCTGACTGTAGCACAACAGTTCGGCTCTAGGCTGATCTCCGGCCCTGTCCTCCTGACACTAAATGGTGCTGTGCCTGGGGGACTGAACACAATACTACCCTCATGGCAATCTATAGATGCATGGACGTAGCTAAGCCAGTCCATCCCCAATATGATATCATAACCGGGAAGTGGCATCACAAAGAATCGCCCCCTGAACTCTCTCCCGGCTATAAAAATAGAACATCTATAGATAGATCTAATAGGCACTGGTCCTCCTCCCGTCATCACTCTACTAATCTCCGCAGTAGGTGTAGCTACTAGATGATGTTTATGCATAAACTCTAATGATAGGAAGCTATGAGATGCACCAGAATCAAACAAACATACAGCTAGAAAAGTATGCAAATAAACATGACCTGTAATGACGTCAGCTAAGTAATCCGGCTCCGAAACCTGCTCCGGCTCCGGCTCAATGGCTAGACTATAAACCTTCCCCTGAGGTCCCTTCTGCTGCTGCAGATGCTGCCCAAACCTCTGCTGCTGAGTCGGGAGTGGTCCTCTAGGCTTCGCCGCTGGGCAGTCCCGAATCTGATGGGTGGTAGACCCACAAACTAAACACTGCCCCAATCTCTTCCTGCAAATGGACCTGTCGTGCCCTGGTCTTCTGCAGAAAGAACATATAGCTCCCTTCTGCTGCTGCCGGGGTCCCGGGGCTCTAACTGGCGTGGTCTGATGATGTGGTGTAGGGGGACGGTAAGTCTGCTGGGGTGGCGTCGGCGCCCTCTGCTGGAAAGCCTGACGCTTGGACGGTCCCTCATGATGTATAGGAGCCGGCCTCTTGCTAGACAAAAGACGCTCCTCAATGCTCCGGGCCAACTCTAGACTCTGGTAGTAGTCAGTCGTACCGTTCTCCACTATAAGAATGCCAATGTCTGGAACGAGACCATGGCAAAACCTACGGGTCATCTCCTCTAGATCAGCAACCAGACTAGGAGCAAAACGGCTCAAGCGACTAAACTCTCCCGCATAGTCATCAACAGAACGGTTCCCCTGCTGGATGTTCTGGAATCGTAGCCCCATGGCTACTCTAGCAGTGGTCGAGAAGAATTTCTTCTTGAACTGGGTCTTGAACTGGTCCCAGGTGGCTCTACCTCTCGCGAACAACGGCTCATTCCTGAACTAGACTCCGGCTAAGTCTATCAGCAGAAATCCTGCTGCCTCGACCTGAAGGTCATCCGGCATCCTAACTCCCAGAAGCTTCCTCTCTACCGAATCTAGCCAGTCATCTGCTACTACTATGCCATCAGTCCCTGAGAACTCCTTGGGATTCAGACCCATGAAGTCCTTAATCGTCCCCGCTCTCTGCCGCGGCTCTACATATGGTGGGACCACGGGACGTCCCTCAGAACGCTCCATGCTCTGGCGGAGTAGGGTAGTCTGCTCCTGATGGGTTGTTAGGAACCCCTGGATCAGTGTGAGCAGCTGGGTCCCGTCGAGTGTGACGGAAGCCTGGGTGGGTATAGTGATAGGGGGTGGTGGAAGTATCGGGGCCTGCTGGGATTGGGATGTGGAAGGTGGTATCTGGGTCTGTCGATCTGTGGAGTGGGGGAATGTGGTAGGTGGAGGTGTATCAGTCAACTGGTCAGCTGACTGGATATGAAGGGCCCCATTCTCGGGGGTAACATACTGGGACGAACGAGTAAGCACCATCTAAATTACATAAAAAGACTTATAAGGACTTGTTTAAAGTAAGCAATCATATGCAAGAAAATCTAATTGTAATAGCAAACATGTGACATATTTCCTATGTTGCAATCCTAGTATTCCTCTAAGTGTTCTAAGCGTCTTTCCTAATGTTGTCTAATTACCTTAAGTTCCTAATTGCAGGCATGCTTGGTACAATAACGTAACCAAACAGTTTAGTCAGGACCTGTATGGGCCACCACTAAAAACATGTCACGACCCGCTACCCAAATTGTTGGGCCAGGCCGAGTCATGCCCAGCCTACGTTGAGATAAAACGTAGTAAGCTGTTCTAAAGACAACAGGATAAGACTAAATGTACTAACAGTTCTATAAGTGAAGAAGAATCATAAATGCTCCAAACACAAAAGTCATCGTATATAGTGAACGTCCAAGTACAAGTAAACTGAAATGTAAAACTGGATACATGTCCAGTTACAAAATGATATAGTCTAATACATGTCTACTCTCAAAAGTCTAAGTAAACAAAAGACAACTATGCGAGGTTCCCCGCAGGAACATCCTCGTAAAGCAGAGCTAGGTCCTCGGTAGTAACTCCATAGTATGAGTCGCAGAGTAACTCCTCCTCAGTAAGGACACCTACAACGTTATCCTGTCAGGACGGGAGCAAGTACTAAATCTAGCAAACTAGCATATGAAACATGGAAATGAACATGAGAGGAATAACTGGAAAGCATGGCATCACTCAATCTATCATGGCAAGGACACACGTGTCATAGAGACAGATGTATATGTAATGTTTAAAAATGTAGCAAGTACGTGATCGGTCAATAGATGTACAATGTACTGTGGTACATGTAAATAAAATGTACATACGTACAAGTCAACAGGCATAGGTGTACATCCGTACAGAAATGCGGGATAATGGCCTGCGGCAAGGTATGCATATAGAATGCGACCGAGCTCGCTACTGTAGGGGGGTCGTGATCACGTACAATACTATCAGTTTCCCCATAACCCATATTCTAATCATGTGAGAGATACATCAAGACTGTTCTAAGCATGGTAGTAACTGGAAGTACAACATGTAAAGATCTAACTTGCTACCCCAAGGATCAGCATTTAACATGGTGGGGTTTGCAGTTCATTTATGTGACAATATGTAAAGTTCGTAGAAAGTACTTGCCTCTAGCAAAGCAAAACAAAACAAGCTGCGATAACTGTGCTATGGATGTCCAGTAACTCGTCACTGTAGAAGTAAATACAACAACTTAGTTTTACACTAAGCTAAAACACTAGGACACTAATTGGTGAAACACGACTTGTGACTGGACACCTAGCCAAAATGATGACTTGGCATAGGAGACCAATGTGGGGTGACATACTATGTTAACTAACTTTCTAGGGTCTTTACACTAGTGAGGGATGGGGTTCAACACGACTAAAACTCCAAATAACACAAAAAGCTACAAGTCGTAATTAATCAATAAATAAATCAAAAGATCATTGTGTTCTAACAATTTTTGAAGTAGACAAAAAGCCTAGTTTTTCTTAAGGTAAAGTACCAAGGTGATCCTTGTTAATCATAGAAATTTATTATAATTTTTCTGGAATTTATTAACCAGTACAAATATTTTATAAAAATCAGTTTTCCTAAGTATACAGAAAATGAGTTTTGGTTTTATATGCTAAACTAGTGGCAAAACAGTAAATTAAATACTACAAAATTTATACTAAATTAGCTAACTTAACATAGTATCTAAATACTATTTTTCCATAATTTTAGCAGCACTTTAAGTATTTTTAGAAAATCAAAAACAGCAATGCACACAATAATTAATTATCTGCGTATTTTGTCCATGTATATAATTTGAACCAAAGTTCAAATACAGGACCCAAGGCCATGAATCAAGTCCAATATGACTTGTACAGGTCTTGAATGTGTGAAAACACATTTGAGCCCAAATACCCATGCTAGGCTTGGACACCAAATGGTTGCAGTAATTTAAATACACTAAAAATACAATTTAGTAATAGTGCAAAATAAATATTAATATTTTAATAAGGTAAAGTTATGCATAGTGAAAATATGCGTACATATGTTTTAAAAGTACATATATATATATGTAAGGAAAAATACTTAATTTATAAAGTATATATATATATATATATATATATATATATATATATATATATATATATATATATATATATATAAAAGAACACACTTAATAATATAGTGTATATATATATAATATATATATACATAGGAAAATGTATATATAAACATATATATATATATAATTTACTAACTATAAAATATATACATATATATTAAATACTGTTAAAAATACAGTATATACATATATATATATATATATATATATATATATATATATATATATATAAAATATATATATATATATATTAATATATATACATATATATATATATATAAAAATACAAAATAAAAAGAAAAAGAAAAGAAAACAGAAAAGAAAAGAAAAAGGAAACAGAAAGGGGGCTCGAACCTGAGCCAGCGAGGGGGGGGGGTTTTAGTTACTGCGCGCTGGCCAGTGGGCCAGTTGGCCCGTTTGTTAGGAATAGGGTTTAGCTTATTTTATTTAGTAACAAGTGAATTAACATAAAAAAATATAAAAACCATCCTGTGTCCTGACAGTTAGGGACACAGGAATTTACGTGTCCGAGTCGATTTTGACACGCACGACACAAGTTTTACGTGTCCAGTTCTACACTTGTGTTCGTCAAGACACGGCGAACATCATACGTCCAACACGAGACACGTACGACACGCACGACACTTGCCACTTACGTGTCCGGCGGTTGATGGGGGATTCGGGGGTGCTGGCGGGCGGAGGGACGTTCGGGACGGCGGCGCTCGGGTGGCGACGCGTTCGCCTTGGCCGGGCGAGTCGAATGGTGGTGGTCGCGGCTGTCGAAGTCGACCGTGGAGGCTGGACGGGGAAGCTCGCCGGAGTTAGGGTTAGGGCTGGAGGTTTTGGGGGAAGACGGTGGCGTGGGCGGTCGTGGTGGGGTTTTAGGGTTAGGGTTTAGTCTGGGAGAGAGAGGGGGGTCTGTGGGGGTTTTTATAGGGGGCTAAGGCGGTCGGGCTGGCCAGAAATGGCGGGGGCATGGCGCGCTGGCGGTCGTCGGTCAGCCGGATCGTCGGGGGAGTGGGTAGATTAGGTTTGCGTTTAGGTCCCCGTAGATTAGGATATTACAGTTAGGTCCTAACAGAGGGTAGTTGCAAATAGGAATTTGCATAACCCATCCCGCACAGCTTATGTGCAAATAAAATTTGCACATAACAAATTTAGAATTGCAAAACGATATTAAAACAATCTAATTAATTGCAAAAGTCAATTAAAACATTTTAGAAAATTGCAAATTAATATTTTAATATATAAAACTCATTTACAAATCATTTAAAAATTCTAGAAAAATTCCTAAAAATTCTAATAATTATTTTAAGGCTAATTTGTCACAAAAAATTAATTAACACTAATTAAAAATGAATTTTGAAAAACAGGGGCTTACATACAAAGAATAAAAAAAATTCTAAATGTTTTTGTAAGTTTTATGTTGTAATTTAATCACAATTACAAGAGCCTTATAATGTAATTTATTTTAGGCTAAATTACAATTTGATACCCTCAACTATCTAAAATGTTCAACTTGATACCCTTAACTTTGATATGTACTAACTTAATACCCTCAACTATATAATAATTTCATATTGATACCCAAAATTTTAAGAATGACAAAATTATCCCTCCCATCCTAACCCACAACACTCCTCCCTCCTCCTTCTCCAGCAGCACCACCTCCGCCCGCGACCGACTCCCATACCAGCCCCGGCGAACATCGCGCCCCTGCCGTCCCATCCCCCGCGCGCCTCGCCACCCCGTGCCCCGCACACCCCCGCCCACGCGTCCCGCGAGCCCCCCTCCCACCCGGCATCGCCCCCGTGCACACCTCCCCGCGGCCCGTGCCCCCCCCCCCTCCGGCTGCTTCCCAAGTGACCGATCCCGCCGCCTCGTGCAACTCCAGGCAGGCCAACGCGGGGTGGGGGAGGGGAGTTCGCGAGCTAAAAGGGGAGGGGAGGTCGCCGACGGGAGAGGGGGGGGTGGGGAAGGTCACCGGCGGAGGGGGGGGAGGGAGGTCGTCGGCCTGAGGCAGGAGGCGCCGGGGGGGGAGGTCGCCGGCAGGAGAGAAGGGGGGGGGGGCGGAGGTTGTCGGCCATGAGGCCGGAGGCAGGAGGGGGGGTGGGGTCAGGTGGAGGGGAGGGACAATTTTGTTTAATTTTTTTTCAGGGTATCAAATTAGTACCTATCAAAGTTGAGGGTATCAAGTTGAAAAACTTAAATAGTTGAGGGTATTAAGTTGTAATTTAGCCTTTATTTTAAAAGAAAACGATGTAATATAATAGGCATTACATTATATCCAAAAAAAAATGTCCAACCGTTATGTTTGTCCAACTCTGGGTCCAATATGTTCAGTACTTTGGCGCATAAAATTAAATTTAGCGTTGCTTATATGTGCCACACAGACAAAGTCATTTTGTATAATCTCTATATTGAGGCATTTGATCCAAAAAAAATTGGTACTTTGACGCATAGGCTAAGGTATCTCTACTGAGGATTGTGATAATGGTAAAAGCTTTATAAGCAACAATTTTGGAGTCATTCAAGCATATATATACAAACTAAACGAGGACACAATTCACATCATACCGAATTTCTACATAAGAGGAAAAGAAGGCAAAAAAACGACCAAATTGGAAAATAAAATGATCTGAGAATTTAAAACTCCATCAAGCAGAAACTTTTTGCCAAGAAATAAAAATAGTAGCTTGATGGTCAGCCGACAGAGCAATCCTCATAGATGTTGTCGTTGATCGTGTTGGAGTGGGTGGGGTTCCCAACCTATGTGGAGAAAGTCCCGGAGTGCGACGAGCGCCGTTCGTGATGTCGGAGAAGCTCGGGAGTAGTTGTTACTGCTGCTGCTGCCCCAAAGGGGGTTCTGGACCAAGTCTGCCGAGTTCGGACCGAACTCGGTCCCAGGCCGAGTTCTGGCCGAACTCGGTCTGGCCGTTCCAGGGTTTGGCCATCCAGTGCTGGTTGCCCCACACAGAGTTCTGGCCGAACTCTGTGTGTCGGGGGGCTGAAGCGGATTTCAGGATGAGTTTTCATCATTGGATCTAATCCAACGGTCCAGGTTGGTTGCGGGATTAGGGAGATATATTGAGTTTTCTCAACCATAATTCATTATCGTATAATCGCATTGGACAACACAAGCTTGAGAGAGAAGGAGGCAAGAGTGCCATTGCAACTTCGGAGAAGAAGACGGAGGATTGAAGGTCGTTTTCGAAGGGGATCGTGTTTCGGGTAATCTCTACTCGTCGTTCTCGCTCTTCGTAGCCTTGTAATCATTGTTCTTATCTCTGAGTGTTGTGGGGATCCGATTTGGATCGGGAGGAGTTTGTAGAGGGTGTATTTCTTCTATTCCATTAGTGGAGGCTTCTCAGGGTTGGACTCCGATCGTCCCGTGGTTTTTCCCGCAAGGGTTTCCACGTCAAAAATTCTCTGTGTCTGCGTGGTTGTTTTTGTGTGCTTGTTTTTGGGTTCGTGCGTTGTTTGCTCGGTCCTCTCGCAGGTACTCTTCGGTTTGGGGAAAGGTTTCCGCGCTTCTTTCCCAATAGAGTGGTATCAGAGCCAGGTTCAAAGGGTGTCAGGAGTTGACAGAGGAACCAGAGAGGAGAGATGGACGCGAAGCCGGTGCGCATGGTGAACCTCAATGGCACAAACTATCATTATTGACGGAGCAAGATGAAGGATTTGCTATTTGTCAAGAAGCTGCATCTACCTGTGTTTGCAACCGAGAGGCCCAGTGATAAATCCGAGGAGGACTGGAAGTTCGAGCACATACAGGTGTGTGGGTACATACGGCAGTTTGTTGATGAGAACGTGTACAATCACGTTGCCAATATTGAGCACGCGAAGACGTTGTGGGATAAGCTGAAATCCTTGTATGCGAAGAAGACCGGGGTAAACAAGTTGTTCCTGATCCGAACGATGATGGGTCTGCGGTACAAGGATGGGACGTCTATTTCGGATCACTTGAGTGAGTTCCAGGGCGTGGTTGACCAGCTATCTTCTATGGGAGTCAAGTTCGACGACGAAGTTCAGGGACTGTGGCTGCTGTGTACCTTGCCAGACTCGTGGGAGACCGTACGAGTATCTATGATCGCTTCTGCTCCAGAGGGCGTGGTCAGTCTGGAGTTTGCCAAGAGCGGGGTGTTGAATGAAGAGATGCGGAGACGTTCTCAGGGCACTTCATCCACATCCCACCACTCAGAGGCACTTGTTTCAGAGAGCCGCGGAAGGGGCAAAAGCAGGGGTCCAGGTGGTGGCAGAGACAAGAGCAGGGGAAAGTCCAAGGGTCGGTACGAGGACTCAGAGTGTTATCATTGCGGTAAGAAGGGTCATATCAAGCGGAATTGTTTCGCTTGGAAGAAGGAGAAGAAGGACGACAAGGGGAAGCAAGAAGAGAACACTACAGCGGCGGCCTCGATGCATGGAGGCGATGTGATCGTCGTAGATGATGAGGTCATTACTAACCTCGCCTGCGATGACAATTCTTGGCTGGTGGACTCAGGGGCTTCAGCACATGTATCTCACAATAGGGCACTGTTTGCCACTTACATGACAGGCGACTGTGGCGTGTTGAAGATGGGCAACGGAGATGTGTCAAAGGCGGTTGCCGTTGGAGATGTGCATTTGAGAACGAAGACGGGTGCGGTTCTTGTTCTCAAGGATGTTCGTCATGTCCCTGATATCCGTTTCAACCTGGTGTCGGTTGGAAGGTTGGATGACGAGGGATTCTTCAGTCTCTTCGGGAATAGTCAGTGGAAGCTTTCCAGAGGTTCGATTGGTGATTGCCAGAGGAAGCAAGAAGTCCGGTCTCTACTATATGGAGGGGAGCGCAGAGGGGGCACAGGAGGTGAACGCAGTCAGTGACGCGTCTACCGAGTTGTGGCACAGGCGGCTCGGCCATATCAGCGAGAAGGGGATGAGCTACTTGGTGAATAGGAAACTGATTCCGGGGCTCAAGTCTACAAAGTTGGAGAAATGCACGCACTGTTTGGCTGGGAAGCAAAGTAGGATGTCTTTCCAGAGTCACCCAAGTTCGAGGAAGCCGGCGTTGCTCGAGTTGATTCACTCGGATGTCTGCGGTCCTATGAAGGTAAAATCTCTTGGTGGTGCTTCTTACTTTGTGACTTTTATTGATGACTGTTCCAGGAAGGTTTGGGTCTATGCCTTAAAGACCAAGGATCAGGTGCTGCCTACTTTCAAGGAGTTTCAGGCCTCCGTTGAAAGGGAGACGGGCAAGAAGTTGTTGTGTGTTCGGTCCGACAATGGCGGCGAATACATCGGTCCCTTTGATGCGTATTGCAGAGAGCAAGGGATACGACACCAGAAGACTCCGCCAAAGACACCTCAGCTCAATGGTGTAGCGGAGCGCATGAACAATACACTGATGGAGAGGGTGCGGTGTTTGCTGTCAGAAGCAAACTTGCCGGACAGTTATTGGGGTGAGGCTCTTCTCACAGCTGCTTATATTATTAATTTGTCTCCTAGTGCTCCTTTGCAGGGTGATGTGCCTGACAAAGTATGGTACGGCAAAGAGCCGTCATACAGTCACCTGCGGGCGTTTGGTTGTAAAGCCTTCGTGCATGTACCGAAGGACGAGAGGACCAAACTTGAGCCGAAGACGAGGCGATGCGTCTTTGTCGGCTACGGTCGGGATGAGTTTGGCTATAGACTCTACGACCCAGTGGAAGGAAAGCTCTACAGAAGCAGGGACGTGGTGTTCGTCGAGGATCAGACCATGACCAACACTCAGGATTCCGAGACGCCTTCTGAGGCTGAGGAATTGCCTGAGTTAGAGTCATTTCGCTTCGAGCAGTTTCCAGAGGACATCGCAGAGGATCCAGTTATGGGAGAGCCGGTACATGGAGTTGCTCCCAACCTTGATCATCAGCCTGTTGATGGTGGTCAGGGTGTCCCTCAGGAGGATGAGCATGCCGGAGAGGCAGTTCCTGAAGGGGAGGAGGCTGTCGGTATACAGCCAGCACCAGTGGCTCCACTGAGAAGGAGCAACAGGGATCGTCGACCATCTACGAGATACTCGCCGGATGAGTATGTGCTATTGACTGACGGGGGAGAGCCCGAAAGTTTTGCAGAGGCTATGGAAGACGAACACAGGCAGGAGTGGATGGTGGCTATGCAGGAGGAGATGAGTTCCTTGCACACCAATTCTACTTATGATCTGGTGCGGTTGCCAAAGGGCAAGAAGGCTTTGAAGAATCGATGGGTGTTCAGAGTGAAGCAGACGGAAGATGCTACTCGCCCTCGATACAAAGCGAGGCTGGTAGTCAAAGGCTACGGTCAGCGGAAAGGCGTGGATTATGATGAGATCTTTTCGCCTGTCGTCAAGCATTCGTCTATTCGGGTGGTGCTAGCATTAGCAGCCAGTTTCGACTTGGAGGTCGAGCAGATGGACGTGAAGACGGCATTCCTCCACGGTGATCTTGAGGAGGAGTTGTACATGGAGCAGCCAGAGGAATTCTGTGAGAAGGGCAAGTCACATTTGGTCTGCCGGTTGAGGAAGAGCTTGTATGGTCTGAAGCAGGCTCCGAGGCAGTGGTACAGGAAGTTCGAGTCGTTTATGGGGGAGCATGGTTATGCACGGACGACGTCGGATCATTGTGCATTTGTGAGGTATTTTGCCGATGATGATTTTATCATCTTATTGCTCTATGTTGATGATATGCTATTAGTGGGTCGGAATGCCACTAGGATAGCGGAGTTGAAGCGCCAACTGGGCGCGGCCTTCTCTATGAAGGATTTGGGCGCAGCGAAGACTATTCTTGGGATGGAGATCAGCCGAGAGAGAGAGTCCAAGCTGCTACACTTGTCCCAAACGAAGTACATTCACCGGGTACTTCAGCGTTTCGGGATGGACGGGTCGAAGAAAGTGAGTTCCCCCCTCGCGGCTCACTTTAAGTTCACTGAGGAGCAGTGTCCATCTACCGAGGACGAAAAGGAAGATATGGAGCGGGTTCCATATGCTTCAGCTGTGGGAAGCCTTATGTATGCCATGGTGTGTACGAGGCCAGATATTGCTCATGCAGTTGGTACGGTTAGCAGGTATCTTTCGAATCCTGGAAGGGTACACTGGAGTGCGGTCAAGTGGATTCTACGATATCTTCAGGGCACTGCTGGTTGGAGACTTTCCTTTGGTGGTGACGAGCCGAAGCTGGTTGGGTATACCGACGCTGATATGGCTGGAGATGTAGACACGAGGCGATCGACTTCAGGCTACGTGATGATGTTTGCGGGAGGAGCCGTGTCGTGGCAGTCGCGGTTGCAGAAGTGTGTTGCCTTGTCGACGACGGAGGCGGAATACATTGCGACGACGGAGGCTTGCAAGGAGCTGTTGTGGATGAAGAAGCTGTTGCAGGAAATGGGACTGAAGCAAGAGCAATATACTTTGCTTTGCGACAGTCAGAGTGCTATTCACCTGGTGAAGAATCAGACGTTTCATAGCCGGTCCAAGCACATCGAGACTCGGTATCATTGGATACGGGATGTGGTTGAGAAGAAGGACGCGGAGCTTGAGAAGGTGCATACAGATGACAACGGAGCTGATATGTTCACGAAGATTCTACCAAGGGGAAAGTTTGAGTACTGCAGGCAGATCGTCGGGATGACGACGTCCTCCCCATAGTTGTGAAGGGGGAGATTTGTTGGAGTGGGTGGGGTTCCCAACCTATGTGGAGAAAGCCCCGGAGTGCGACGAGCGCCGTTCGTGATGTCGGAGAAGCTCGGGAGTAGTTGTTACTGCTGCTGCTGCCCCAAAGGGGGTTCTGGACCAAGTCTGCCGAGTTCGGGCCGAACTCGGTCCCAGGCCGAGTTCTGGCCGAACTCGGTCTGGCCGTTCCAGGGTTTGGCCATCCAGTGCTGGTTGCCCCACACAGAGTTCTGGCCGAACTCTGTGTGTCGGGGGGCTGAAGCGGATTTCAGGATGAGTTTTCATCATTGGATCTAATCCAACGGTCCAGGTTGGTTGCGGGATTAGGGAGATATATTGAGTTTTCTCAACCCTAATTCATTATCGTATAATCGCATTGGACAACACAAGTTTGAGAGAGAAGGAGGCAAGAGTGTCATTGCAACTTCGGAGAAGAAGACGGAGGATTGAAGGTCGTTTTCGAAGGGGATCGTGTTTCGGGTAATCTCTACTCGTCGTTCTCGCTCTTCGTAGCCTTGTAATCATTGTTCTTATCTCTGAGTGTTGTGGGGATCCGATTTGGATCGGGAGGAGTTTGTAGATGGTGTATTTCTTCTATTCCATTAGTGGAGGCTTCTCAGGGTTGGACTCCGATCGTCCCGTGGTTTTTCCCGCAAGGGTTTCCACGTCAAAAATTCTCTGTGTCTGCGTGGTTGTTTTTGTGTGCTTGTTTTTGGGTTCGTGCGTTGTTTGCTCGGTCCTCTCGCAGGTACTCTCAAGTTTGGGGAAAGGTTTCCGCGCTTCTTTCCCAACAGATCGTAATCCCCTCTCGGTGAAACATAGGCATAGAAGATGCATAATTCACAAATTACCAAAGTCCGAAACTAGAGGATGCCAGAGATCATGAACAAAAATGACATGCCCGCCCTCTATTGAAACCCCCAGTGATATTTTGGTTGTTGAGAAACCCCCAGCTCCCCAGCTGAAACATCAACCCAACAGAACAAATGCGTGTTTGTTGATTAAAAGAGAAGAAGATAAAGAAATGTTCAAGGATCTTAAGTAGCAAGATTCAGTCCATTCTTTTCTTACTCTTATCATTTTTCATCAAGATCCTTGTTTCTCCATCAACAAACTCGTCTTGGTTCGGGTTTTTTCTACTCAACTTTCCAGATGAAAATAGAGGTTTCCATGGCAAGGAAAGCCTCGTATTTCTGTTCTATGATTCACGACATCCATTAGTTTCGGACTCTGGTCACTAGATAGTATCTTATGGATCTTCGACAGTTAGCCATAAGAAGTGGAGGGTTCTTTTGTTGTAACCAGAGGGCTGCCTAGGGAAGCAACTGCAACAAAGTAGTAGAAATATAAGAAAGTGATAAAATTTTCAAGAGGAAAGTATCTTCTAATATATTAACAAATGATAACTAACTCGCTTTCCTCCCTTTATGAGATGACTTCAAGATAAACAAAAACTATATTTTCATGCATTTATATTTTATAGGTTATTGCAATACTTCCAGGACTTTTGTTGTTGTCCATATATCAATAACTTTTTTTTCCTTTTTTTCTTTCTCAACTAGGGTAAGGAAGACTTAAGGCCCCCCCTGCAGCAAGCTGCTGAGTAGGGGCCTTCCCCCTGAAATTTTTTTTTTAATATCAAGTGTGGGACATGGCTGATCAGAATTTCTTTTTTTCCTTTGAGATAAATATATCCGATATTAAACTAACAAGAACAGATACTACCTTAGCCAAAAGACCGAGAAAGGTAGAAGTGTTTCTATAATAGATTCATTACTATACATAAAAGATAACTAACAAAATTGTTGCAAATATAAGTGAAACTATAGTAGGCTAGAGTTATATTCCTCATCATTTTTAAGTCAAGAGACTTGTTCAAAGTTGTAGCTTAATGTGAAAAGAAAGAAAATCATACCTTAGTGCGCAAGAATTCTGTATGTGAAAAGGAACTGTTAAAAGATATACCTGAAATTAAAGATAATACATCTGGTTTGGCAATATCCTGAAGGCCAATGACTGAGAATCTTGCGACGTTTCATCTACCTTTCTCTTCTCGCCTCTCTTTGATCAAGAAGTGAATCTATTGTATTGATCTTATGGCAGCTATTAGCAAACTGTATTAATTCATGTCCAAAGGTCCTCACCACAAACAGAGCAAAAGCATGCAACAGAGGACACGAGATGTATCTTTCTTACATGTAAAGTCTCAAGAACAATACCAGCCCAATCAAGTATCAACGCCATAAGAGAAAGATGTCAGCATAACACATCCAGCCACAAATTGGTAAACACTAGCGAATGCGGAAATCTTCTTCCCATCAACCTGGAAAATAATGCTAGATGAATCCAGTATATCAGTACACATCATAACTTCTCTCAATAGGAAAATCCTCGATGAGACTGACAAGGAAGCCTAGTTGACATGTTTCTTGAAACAATGATTTGATCTCTCTATCGGACATCGACGATAAGAAGTCATCATCCATGGAGCAGCATTTAGAACTTCCGGTTGGATATGTTGTCAAGTAACAAACAGAGACCTTCTCCTAAGGTAGAAGAGTTGCTTCTGTTGATAATGTGCTCAGGACTTCCACAGCCACATGACAGATAGTGAAGACATGAAGTTTTGATTGTGAATTTATTCTTCAAACAAATTAGTATCCTTGACATGCTATCTTTCTCTCTAATATTTGTACTGCACTGCTGGATAGAGATGTCTGGATCTTGCATTCCACAAGAGAGTAAATCACAAAAAGCACCACTAGATGCTTTCTTCACTTTCGACGTGCTTTTCAATCAAATATGAATCTTGCATTTCACATGACAGTAAATCACAAAAAGCACCACTAGATGCTTTCTTCACTTTCGACATGCTTTTCAATCAAAGCTGAATCTTGCATTCCACGTGAGAGTAAGTCACAAAAAGCACCAGTAGCCAACGAGCATTAACTGCTTCCTCCTCGAGGATAACATTTCGTCTTGTTTGCCTATAAATTTTAAAGGCTAATCAAAACAAAATTCTAAAGTTTTTTTTTTCACTTCTATTTGATAAATAATATAATTTTCCAAGTTATAATTGATATAGTTACTCAAAAATTAAACGTTTACCTCCCAAATAAGGGTTTCTGAAGTAATGGTATTGCCTTGAAAATAGTAACCTCTTTTCATCCACAACATTGTCCAATTCGAGCAACTCCATGCAGTTCCTACTTGTAAAGTAAATCAGTATGTCCATTCCTAAGAGCATTAACTGCTTCCTTCTTGATGAGAACATTTCCAATTCCATCCATTCCACTGATGATTTATAGCACACAACAATATATCAACCACCCAACACCTGGCACAAAAACTTATTATAATAATCATCAAACAAAATAACATAAAAATGAATTGAATCGAAGAGTGTATATATATTGGGACCTGGTAGCTCAAGTAGCTAGAGTGTTGAGACATAAGACCCAAGTGGACCATGTTTGAATCCCAGTGGTAGCATTCATGATTTACTATATATATATATATATATATATATATATATATATATATATATATATATATATATATATATCAGTTTAATGAATGATGGATATGATGATATTAATGAAATGACTTGTATTCATGCTCAAGGAAAAGATTTTACATACAAAATCTTTCTACTTTAGCTTATAGAGCAATGGACAACACCCTAAGTACTATGTACCGTTATTTTGAATCTGGTAAACAAACTATTTTCTTTTGCGATGAAAGTAGGTTTCCGCTAATCAATAAAGACCCATGATATAAAACTTGCAGGGTTCATAGAGAGACTTTAGCAGTTAAGTAAAGAAAACAAAGAAATGTTTATTCTGATGCTGCGGATAAGACTAAGATCTGACTGACAAGATAGATAGTTTCTATAGTACTTTGTTTTCATCGTACTTAATTGCTTAAATAGCACAACTTTCTACAATCATGAGGATTGCGATCAGTTTTGACATTGCATCTCAGACTCATCAGCATTCCCTCCTCCCTCGTCTCCCTAGGACCGTAGTAGATAATTTTACTTCTTGTTTGTTTCAGTAGAAATTTTTACTTTTCAGGCATTACTATTTGTTTGCATGAGACTCTTAAGAACTTTTAAGTTTGAATTGTAATTTTATATGTATTTGTTTATTAGTTTGTTGAATATGAAGACATTAATATTAATTGTATACATGTTTAAGGATTTTATTTTGACATAGACGGGGACGGACAACATCCGTCGCTACATAAATTTGTTCTTTAAAAAAAAATTAGCAATGAAAAATATCCGCTTTAAGTTCAAAACTCCTATCATTCCACATCTAGCAAATACCATTATTTTGTATCTAGTAAACAAAAAATTTGCTTTAGCAATTAGCGAAGATATAACTATGTCTACTATTGATGTTATAAATTTACAAGTGTACAATAAGATATGATTAAGGTAACCAAATCAAATTAGTAAATATATAATTACTAAACATAAATGCTTTTATTGAAATATGAGATCGGTAAATATATGTTAATTAACTAGTTGAGTTATATTCATTATAAAAAAAAGATGTCTCCTCGCCTAATTAAATCTTCCTTGGTTTTCAACCTCTCAGGTTGTTGCAAATTTCATCTTTTACTAATTAAATCGTGTTGGGTTTTTGTTAATTAGTACTAGGCAGATAATATGTGAGTTTTTTTTGGAGAATATATTAATGGAAACTTGAACTTTGTCGGATAACTTTTTAATAGAAACATTTTAACGGAAAATTCTAAACAAAATAAATTCCAAGAATTGTGAACTAAACATAAATTGAAGTTAACAGTATTTCTTGTAAGTTGATTTTGACTTTGTAATTCCATTCCTGGATCCACAAACCAAAAAATTACAACATGCAGTTTCATCTTTCCAAAATAGAAATTCTTGTTTGCTAACGAGCTCGGAAATGTTTTCACGATCCCTAATAGAAATTCTTAGATCCTCAGTTTGGAGTTTAAGTTCTGACATGTCCAATTAAAAAGTTTGAACCCCTGTTTTTTTTATTTTTGGTTTTTTTTTTTTTCTTTTTACCATTTTATTACCCTCAAGATGAAAAAGTAAACCAAAAGTAAAAATATATGATCCAAACTTTCCAATCGGATATATTAGACCATCTCCAATGGGGGTTTCTATCTTCCCTATTTCTATGAAAGAAATCCATTTTAGAAAAAACTTCTCACAATAGTAATTTCTATCATCCTCATAGAAATTCTCCTCTCTCTCATGACAATTATTATTGGGCTCCACACCATTAAATTGGTCATTTTACTATGTGACACATAGTTCCAACTAGGATAGAAATCTCATACAATGACAAGTAGGATAACAACTCAATTTTAGAAATCACCATTCGAGATGGTCTTAGGGCTTAAAATCTAAACTAATATAAAATTGAGGATCTAAACGCTAATTAGCCCATTAAATAAATCGGACAATATTTACCTAAAAAGAATGGTTGTTCTTCCAAGATTCACAAACAATAACTATCATATACAACACTGGAGTTATCAAATAAACCAATAGAACAACAAAAAATTTTACAAATAAATGAAAAGAGAGAGAGAGAAGAGTTCTCGTTACCCCTCATTTTGCAACTGCTGATGATCGGGAGGAATCGATTGTAGCTGTCATCATCCCTTTGTTGGAGAGAAGTAGAAGCAAAATCAACGATCATACATTTTTTTATTAAAAAAAAGAAAATTGAAAGAAATGGGAAATTTTCAGCAAAGAGAGGGGTTTGGATGAGGAGGAAAGAAACGTGAATGAGAGTATTTTATAGATAAGTTGAGGCAAAAGAAGACGAACCTAATGTGGGCCCAGATTTATTGACGTTACACTGTGGAATGCTTTCCATGTGACCATCGTACTGTTTGGGAAGGGTGGAAAGTGGGAGGAAAAAAAAAGTTGAGGGAAAAGTGAGAGAAAAATTTTAAATGATGATGTTTGGAAAGGGGGAGAGAACATGGGGGAGGAAAATTTGAGAGGAAAAAGTAGGTGGGTCCCACCAAAAAATTTTCCTCCCAAATGTGGGAGGAAAATGGAGAGAGATGAGAGAAATTTGAGTGAATTTACCCCACCACCCCTCAAAAAGTTAATATTAAAACATCATTTGAGAATACCAAGGAGAAAATAGTAATTATACCTATATCCATAAACAAATAAAAAATTATTTTTAAACTTTTCCTTCCCCTACTTTTTGTCCATCCAAACAAAGGAAGGAAAAATTAACTTTTCTTTCATTTTACTCTCCTCCATTTTCCTTCCCCTCAAATTTTCCTCTCCCTCCCCACAAATGTTACCAAACACAGTGTAAGAATTGGAATTTTAAATTCTCTCCTAAAGTGTGAGTGTGATTTCAAAAAAAAAAATAAAAATTCTCTCCTAAAGTAACGCTTTTTCTTTGGTTTTGGAATTTTAAATTCCCTCCTAAAAGTAACGCTTTTTCTTTGGGTTTTTTTTTCTCCGAGCCTCGTCGGTTTTTTTTTTTTTTTTTTTTGAAATCACACGCACACACACAATTGGGGGGCTCGAACCTTGCCGGTCCCTCCGGATGTCCGTTCTAATACCACTAGGCTAGAGAGCTCGGACAGCCTCGTCGTTTTATTTAGCCGAGTGTTTACAACGTTTGACCTGGAATCTTGGATTCTCGTTTATGTATATACTCAAATAAGATTTTTTTTTTTTTTTTTTTGAAAAAATTTGAGTGGCACCCCACTTGGTTGGTTTATTTATGCAGTGCACCCCACATTGTTTGCTATATGTATAAGTAGTTCCACATCTGACGGAAAACGTAACTTTTGAAGGTCAACAGGGTTTGACCGATAATTTATGACAAAAATATTCTCGTCTTCTTCCAAACCCAAATCCGCACCGCCGCTGTCGCGCCACTTTTGAAGGTCAACAGGGTTTGACCGATAATTTATGACAAAAATATTCTCGTCTTCTTCCAAACCCAAATCCGCACCGCCGCTGTCGCGCCCCCACCTCCGCTCCGCCGCTGCCGCGTTCATCACCACCACCACCACTACCACCACCTTCACTATCACCACCACCACCACCACCACCACCACCATCACCACTGCTGGAGTTCATGGACGGGGGCTCCCTGGAGAACCGCCAGATCAGGGACGAGCCCTTCCTCGCCGACGTGGCCCAGCTTGAGGTCCTGGACGACCACGGTTAGAAGCCCGCCTACGGGACCTCGGCTCTCCCGTTGAACGTGACGACCGACAGGCGGTCGATCCGGATGAGCTTGAGGTCCTCTCGAGAGTTCTGATCCATCCTGCGCAGCTCCCACGGGACCTCGGCTCTCCCGTTGAACGTGACGACCGACAGGCGGTCGATCCGGGTGAGCTTCCTGATCAAGAACCGCATGGCAACTGTCAGCTCCTCCAGCTTGTTCTCGTCGTCTATGCTCCCGCTGACGTCCAGGACCGTCACGAGATCCATCCCGGGCCTCTCCCTGCCTGGCGCGCCACCCGTGAGCTCCACCATCACCTTGAAGTTGGACGTTTCTTCGAGTGGTGCCTCCTTCTCGCTGATGCATCTCACCTGTACTAATCCCGCAGCGTCGGCTCGTTTAGTTCTTGCAACTGCGGAAGTAACGCAAATTGTTGTACTAATTAAGAATTCTACAATTAACTAGCTATAGCTCATGACACGGGGTGGAGGAGCTAGCTAGCGAATTAGAACTATATACAATAACCAATCCATAACATGTAGTATGCTAATACAAGCATGCATGGGAAGAGGAAAAAAAAAGAAATTGGGTTCGCTCGATCTCCCTCGATCTGATGGCAGCCAGCAGTGGCGGCGGCGAGCAGCGGGGTTGAGGAGGGGGGGTGGCGCTCGCCGGAGAGGAGGGGAAGGGAAGAAATTGGGTTCGGAGAAGAAGACAAAGAGGAAGATGGACATTTTCGTCTTTTTTTAATGATCAAACATCCTTGACCGTAAAAGTGATGTTTTCCGTCAGATGTGGGACTACTTATACATATAGCAAACAATGTGGGGTACACCGCATAAATAGACCATCCAAGTGGGGTGTCACTCAAATTTTTTCTTTTTATTTTAGTTTTTTATGTTAGAATTATGCTTGCAACTTTGTAAAGCTTTGTTTCAAGGAGCTTAGGCCGGATGAGGCCGACCCGAATCCATCGGATTTGAGTAGGAACGGGACGGACCTATCGTGAGGTACGGGTTGGTTCGGATCGAAATAGAGACCAAAACTTAAATTTTGGTTTTATTTATAACTCGGTCTGAGTTGAACCGGACTAAATCGAATTTGGTTCGATTTAGGTGCAGTCGGATCCAGTCTTATCGGATTATTAAAATGTTTAATTAGTCTAAATAACTTAACTTTTTTGAAAAAAAATAAAAATATATTAATTGAGATTTTTCAATATATATTATTCTTGTTCAATAGGTATTTGTCGATATAAAGTATTTTAAGGTCTCTTTCAGCTTCTTTTATAATACTTGCTATTAGGGATTGACCTATCTAATTTGTACAACAAGATCTTATATCTGAACTCGAGAATTTATCGTCACTTCTGATCGATTATGATATATGATCATACAAAATCAAGCGGGTCAACCCCTAATAAAAATTACCATAAAGAAAGCGCGGGGGGGGGGGGGGGGGGGGGGGGGGGGGGGGGGAGGGAGGGAGGTTGAAATCTCAAACATAACACATAAGTGATGTCAATAATCATAAATAAAAAAATTCAAACAATGATAGCATATATTGAATTATATAAATAAAATAGTAAGTATATAATAATTTTTGCAGCTAATTCTTCAAATGATATATACATGATAATTGTGATTATCTAAGTTTATTAATATGTCTTGCTCTAGAATAATCAGATACGAGCTAGTCCGTCGTTGTATCGACAGACGTTGTCTATACCTCGATCATACATGTCATCCATTAAATATCATTAAGAATACATGCCCGTCGATACGAGCTAGTCCGTCGTTGTATCACACATAAAACCAACACAATCACATAAGAAACTATAACAAGAACATGAAAATAATGAAACAAGAAATAAATCCTTGCTTAAGTATCTCCAACATCAACAAAATATCCCTCAAGTAAAGAGTCCAACATCCGAGATCTAAATATAAGTACATGCTAAAAGTAGGTTCAACGGGAACAAATTCGATAAAAAATATACAAAAATAAATTTGTTATGGTAAAATTTGATGATTTGATTTATATTTATATAAAATTTTTGGATGGCAAATGACAAAAAAAATCATTGTAATATAACTATTTGGTCATTTTCAACAGAATGATAAAAAACTATGAATTAACATTCATAAACGGTTGATAATGAGAATATTTTGATAAAATTATCGCATAAAAAGATCAAAATATCATCATCAAAATGTTGTTTGTATGTTTGACCAAAATATCCCACCCCTAGTCACAACGGAAGATGAGAGGGGGGGGGGAGATAAAGGCTAAAAAAAAATATCTTCAATATTGGTGGGACCCAAGGGGAGGGTGGATCGTACTTTTAGACCAAGGCGGTCACGTCCAATCGAATTTTGGAACAAAATCTGGTCCGACACATTTAACTGATCGGACAAAGCATCGCATAACTAGGATCTCGGAGGGAGGAGGGAGAGGGAGGCAAACCCAACATGACATAAAAAATTTGTGGACCGGACCGATCTCGGACGATCATCGAGTCTTGGCCGGCCTATCTCGAATTTGACCGAGCTGACCACGTGGCAAGATTCAGGCCACCCCACCCACTTCATACCTTAAGCTTTGTTAGCAATAATGTGTTCTCTCTTCTCATAGTTGGGTTGAGAGTTTTGGTTTCTCTCTATGCTTACTCTTTATCATTTATAACAATTGAAATTCCATCTTCAAATGTAAAGGAAGGATAAGTTCGATATATTTTTTCTAGACAAAAAAACCTACTAAAGAACTGTATAACATATTAATAATTTATTGTGGTTAATTATTTTGCAAATATTTATCGGTCCGTTTCCCTTGTGTGATCATTCACCTATCGCATAATAGATTTAGGCTAATTATAAAAGATAAGTCTTATAATTTTTGTTTTCTTTCTCACTCTCCATTCCTCACAAAAAGAAGAAGAAGGACAAGAAAAAAAAAAACAAGAACAAGAACATCAATTTTTGCAAACCTAGTTTATTTTGATTTTTTGCTCTCTTCTAATTTCTCAGATCTCTTTCTCCATTATTTTTCTTCTTCTTGTTTGGGCATTATGGATGAAATCCTAGTTATAGAAGAAATTGGGTTATCAAATTTATCAAATCTATTAGTCTATTAACCAATTTTTCTTTATTAATAGAATAATTATGCATGAAATCCCAGTTGTAGAAGAAAACTATGGAAGAAATTTTAGTGGTAGAATAATTGGGTTCATATCAAGACTGCCACAATTTCTGACAGTCATAGAAGTATTGAGGACTGTCAGAAATTGTGACAGTTTTGAAATAGACTCGATGTACAACAGGACTGCCACAATTGCTAGCAGTCCTAGAAGTAATGAGGACTGCCAGAAATTGTGACAGTCTAAAAATAGACTCGATGTACAACAGGACTGCCACAATTGCTGGCAGTCCTAGAAGTAATGAGGACTGCCAGAAATTGTGGCAGTCTTGAAATAGACTCGATGTACAACAGGACTGCCACAATTGCTGGCAGTCCTAGAAGTAATGAGGACTGCCAGAAATTGTGGCAGTCCTGAAAGGGACATGCTCTACAACAGGACTGTCACAATTTCTGGCAGTCCTAGACATATTGAAGACTGCCAGAAATTGAGGCAGTCCTGAAAGGAACTTGCTGTACAGCAAGTTTCTTTCAGGACTGCCAACAGTCCTAAAGTCGACATTCCCGTATGAAAAAAACATGTTAGGGTTTATTTCAATCTTGATAATAGAGTGAAATATGCATTTTAAGATTTATTTTCATGCATTTTTTGTGAGGAAAGAAGTATTTAACCTTTATTTTCATACATTTTAGGGTTTATTTAATTTTTTTGGTGCCATCGAAATTGGAAAAGAGAAGGAAACTAGGATTTTGATGGAGATGGTGATGATGGAAATTGTGGAGAAGAAGAAGAAGATGATGATGAGAAAAAATTATGATTTTGATGAAGATGTGAGAATGGAAATGGTGGAAAAGAAGAAGATGGATAGAAGAAGAAGAAAGTTAGGGTTTGTGAAGAGAGAGAGTGAAATTTAGAAATGAGAGTGATTTTTTGGGTTTGGGAGGCTGTGGACTTTGGACAGTCTCCCGAGTGGAATATTTTGATAGTCCTAGTAAAAGTTCCTCTCAACCTGGCTAGCTCTAATCCTAGCTAGCCCCGATCAAAAAGATATGTGCCCTTATAATTAGCCTATATTTACAATTTTATTATAATAAGGGACATCTTTGTTGTTTTAACAATCCAAAAGCTCTGAAGAATATTTATTTGTAACTATTTTCGCTGTAAATATAATATTCTCCTTCCTTTGTCACTGATTACAAGCTTCTAGTTTTAGAAATTTACACTTGTAACAGTCTATAAATATGTCAAGTTATAGGGATCATATACATCCGGGTTTGTTGATCTAAATCCGACCTGGTCCAATCCCGACTAATGGGTCAAGCTGGGTTTCCCATCGGACCCATCCTATCCAAGTGACCGAACTAATCTACCGAACTCGAGTGGTTTTATGGTTACCGAGAAGAGATATAAAATTATGACTGGATGAAGGAAGATCAATAGATCGAGTCACGGAGACGTATTATTTGTTCTATTTATTTTATGGGAGTTGGAGGACAGTGGATCCAACAAGCATACAATGCAGCGTGCACAAAGTCCTGTGCTTATCGTCGAAGATCTAAAAAAAAAAAAAAGAACTAATCCGACATATCCAGCTCCATCAAAATCATAGCGGCTTGGTCGGGCTGATTCGACCCAGCCCGCTAAACATGTCTAGGTCTATCTTATCTATCCCAATTTAAAAAGACTTTTTCTAGAGGCACATCAACTTTTACTTAGGCTAGTCCAACATTTTTGGTAAATTATTATAATTTTGCCACCCAAAAAATGCTTCATGCTAGTCCATTTTTTCCAGGACTGTCGAATAATTAGACAGTTCTCCAAATAGAAAGGACTGCCAAAAGTTAGATAGTCATTTCTATTAGAAGGACTGTCAAATATTGGAAGGACTGCGACAGTCCTTATCTCAATCGTTGGCTGCACTGCTGCTGTTTCCCCCTCGCTCGCCTCCTCCTCCTCCGCCTTCTACACCCCCCCCCCCCCCCCCCAGCTCGACGGCAACGCTCGTGCGCTCCCGTCGACGCTCCCGTCGACGTCTGCTCCTCCGCATCCTCGCCGGCGTCCGCTCCCCCGTGCCCCCGCGTCCATGCCGACGTTCGCGTCCCTGGCTCTGACGATAAAAACTTAGAGGTTGGGCAGCCAAAAGTAAAATTGGGACTGTCTTGAATAAAAATTGTATCAAGCTATTCTGTAAGGACTAGCCCCAAATAAATTTTGGAGTACCTTCATAATTAGCCTTTAAAAACAAAAACAATAAAATTTCCAATATTCTACTCCTTCCCTCCATTTGTCTCCAAACTATAAATAATATCCCCCATTTCCCTCCCGAAAATAAAGAAAACCTCCAGATCCAAACCCTAACTCCCTCCCTCCCTCCGATCACATGTCGGGCGGGCAGCGGGCGGCGGCGAAGTGCTCCTCCAGGCAGCCGCTGAAGCGGCAACTCCCCTTCCCGTCCAGGGCTCCGCCGCCGTTCGGTGATCCCGACGGATACCACCGCTTCTCCGACGCCGGAAGCCGGATCTAGGACGACGTGGCGGAGTTCTTCGTCAGCAAGACTGCGGTCCGTTTGTTTGTTTTCTCTCTTTGGTTCACGGCAAGATCGTAAATTTTTCTTTTTTTGGTAGAATGATGCATTTTTTTTCAGCAGTTCCTTTAAAACTGCTATTTGTTTGTATCTAATTATTGGGGAATATTTCATAAGTTTTTCTTTTTAATTGATTTTGTGGTAAATTTATCTTCTTTTATCGGTCCCTGAAATAAAGTTTGAATTTATGTCGCTATTTACTTCATTTTGTTGGTAATCACTGAATATTTGTCATAATTCTACTATAAGTGAATAAAAAATATTAATTATACTTTAAGGTCTCGTTTGGTTCACGGATTTAAGGAACCAAGAAAGGAAAGTTGTTCCTTTCCTTTGTTTGGTAGCCACAAACTTGGGAATCAATTTCCTGACAAGGGGGAAAATTGGTGGGAATATGGTTCCACTGAAGACCCATGGGATTCATTTTCCCTCCTCCTTTCCCAACATTTATTACAAAAGTTATGACAAAAGTAACCATGTGTCATTGCTTATTTTACCATTAATGTTATTTTTTACAATACTATTTTTATTTTAAAAGGTAAGGATATTATTGGAACATTTTTATATTTTGCTTTCCTTTCGTAGTTTCCTTGTTTTACCAAACAACGGAAAGGAAATGAATGTTTGTTTTACCAAACAACGGAAAGGAAATGAATGTGACAGGAATCCTACTTTTCCATTCCCATGGAAAATACAAGGGAATTCATTTCCTTTCCGTGAACCAAACGAGGCCTAAGGGTATGCTTGGTAACGGTATTTTCATCGGTTTTGAGGTGTTTTTGAACCAACCGTTTATTGAAAACCCTGCTTGTTATTTTTTTTGAGGTAGTGGTTTTGGTCAGCTCAAATCCCACCCCCCGCCCCCCACCCCCACCCCCACCCCCACCCCACCCAACCGGAGTAGTATATTTTTGCGTGACTTTATAAATACCTCAAATCAGTGGGTTTTGAGGGGTTTTCTTATTTTATTCCATTTGTGTCCTCACCAAAAATATATAATTATAACTACTAATACTCTTCCCATTTAATTTTATTCGTATAAAAAACTTTCAGAACCGCTCATTAATGAATTACCAAGCATGGATTGTACTGGTTTAAAAGCCGCTACTTAAAAACCACCCAAAATCGGACCCCTGTAACCGCTCATAACCGGTACTCTAAAATACCTCATAACCGCTACCCCTATAATTGCCAAGCGGGCCCTAAGTGAATAAAAAAATTAGTGAAAATTGTCATTTCAAGGTAAAAAAAAAGCCATTTTAAAATAATTGTTTGCTATATTCTTATATCATTATTGGGATTTTTTTTCAGAAAATTTGTTGTGACGAAAATATATTTGTATAAATTAGGCAAAACGAAACAAGTATATGAAAAAATTAGAGAAGACGAAACGTTCCGCGAAAAAATGACCAACCAAATTTTTGCGGAATTCTGTGCATGTGCACTTTTCCGCCAACTGAGTTGGCGGGATTCTGGCAGGTCGGTCGGGGTTGGTCCTCGGTTGGCTTGTTTGGTTCATTAATGTGCATGAGTTAGTTCGTGCATTAAATCAAGAGATTGATTCATTAGTAAATGCATTAAATTAATGGAGTTGGAGGCTGTTAATGAATAGAGAGTTGCATGGAAATGAATGCATTAAATCAAGGGGTTGGTTCATGCATTAAATCGAGGGATTGGCTCATTGGTTCATGCATTAAACGCTCTCCTAAACCAAACCAACCAATTCACATAAACCCCTAAACCAAATCCGTCCCGCTCATTTTCCGCTAAGCCCGTCCATTTTCCGCCAACTAAGTTGGCGGAAATCATCTATGCCATATTTTAATGTTAATCTATTTTTCCGCCAACTGAGTTGGTGGAACGTTTCGTCTTCCCTAATTTTTTCATACTTATTTCGTTTTGCTTAATTATACAAATATATTTTCGCTACAACAAATTTTCTGGATTTTTTTGGACAGTTCTCTTTTGGAGTTTTATTTCCTGGTATTTTTTCTTCTTCTTATTTTGGCATTCACTTCAATTTTGCTGTTATTTATTGAAAATATGTCATAATTCTATTGTCAACTGAATAGAAACTCATTTTCCGATAGGTTTTATGGATGTATGGTCAAATTCCCATTAGCGAAGATCGGAGTTCCATGAAAGGAATTGTTTAATGAATTCGTGCTCTCTTACTTGATATCTTATAAAAAAGTAGTTTATGAAAGCTGAATTGATGTCGTGGAAGAGATGTTAACTGGATAATTCTTTTGGAGCTAGAAAGTTGTTGACTTTGCTGTATATTGAATATTGTTAAAGTGCTCAGGTTCTTTAGATGTTGTATGGATACGACACACTACGTTTTGGACACAAATTGGACATGACAACGATTTTGGTGTGTCCTAGTATATTATGGTGTGTATGTGCTTTCTGTATCTGTTTAATCAATAGCAGTAACTAAATAAGCATCACATCTGTTTAAGTCATCTATAATTTATATTTTGTCACATATATATTTCATCATACAGAAAACTTAGATATCACATTTGAAATTAATGGATATTTTTCAAGCTCGAGGTTAAATGAAAATGTCTGACGTTATTGAATATCATGTTCATCTTTTTTACTCTTGTGCTTGATTGGCACATCATTTTGACTATAATGATATTCAGTTAATATAGAGCCAACAAATTTGTCCTTTGGCTTTTCTCTTAGTTATAATGTTTGCTTTGTTGGAACCCCAAATATAAGTCATTTTGGATACTGCCAAGTGCTAATGTGTTGAATTGTACAGTTGTATTCTGTGTTCCTTGCTTCTGCAATATTGTTTAGTAAGTTTTATGCCAGTTTCTTAGTAGCTGCCTCTCCACCATCCCTGTTTATTATTGTCTATGTTGTTAGTATCTTACGATACATGACAACATAGACACGCGTCTTACGATACATGACACGTCTTACGATACAATATATTAGCATTTTGTTACGTATCGGTCAAGGTTGTGAAAAGCGCTAGGCGCTAGTCGGGCGGGCACCTTTCGTCTAGCACCTAGCCCACCTAGGCGGTTGTCTAGGTGGCTGCCTAGATCTAGGCGGTTCAAAATAATAAAAATAATCCAAACAAATCTACAAAAAATTGCAGAAAAATTCCATAAAACCCCAAAACATGCATAGTTGGGCGTCAGGGGGACTAGGCGGACACCTAAGCAGGCATCAGGTGGTCAGGTGGTCACCCGGCGCCGCCTAGGCGGAGGCCTTTTAGAACAGAGGTATCGGTTGATCCCTTACAATATATGTACGCTGATAGGTAGTATCGGTTTTTTTTTACTTATGTTATATAATGTATACTTAAGAATATGGCTTTTGGAACTAGATAGGCTTATAAAGATGAAGTGAATAAAAACCTATGAGAAGTTTATACTAGATCATGTCCCTATATGGACTTTTAAGCATAGACCTAAACTCCTAGAGTTACTGTATCATACAATACACGATATAATACACAAGCAAACCGATACACGATATAATACATGAGTTGCCAACTTAGATTACTATACTGGTATAACCATATAGGCTAGTCCCACAACAATATGAAACCAAAGGAGAACAAAAAGATCATTACTAAAATATAACGCAGGTTGTTGTTGAAGAATGTCAGAATGCAGACTCTAAAATTTATACATAAGCAACTATTTTTATTTTCTCGCAAAATGTCACCCAAGCTAACAAAAAAATGAAAACCATGAATCAAATTATAAATTATACCTTAAACAAACCTTCTAAAGTTGTCCTAAAATCCTACTTCCAAATCTATCTAAAAATAACCTAAATTATACCTTGAACCAGGCAGGCAAACCTAGTTTTCAGGTCAGATTGGACTGTTTCAACAGAAATGGACCTCAGTTAGGTTAGACAGAATTTTGGTTGAAGACACTACCGGAGTCAGCACAATTTCTGCCTTTTGTGTAGGCTGTTTTTCTTGTGCTGCTTTGGCCCCCTTCTAGCACATGCTGGTGTTACATCTTCATCCTCAAATCCTAGCGAAAGCAGCATTGAAATATTTCTTCTCCTTATCGGCAAACTATGAGGGAGTGGCATCTTAAAATCAGTTAGTGAAAATTTATCTACTTCTATGCTATACTTTTACTGAAAGAATAAGTGTAACAAATTCTGAAATCCTTCTCCAAGCAAAAATTACTTGCTTATGAATTACTAGGGTCTGCATCCGTACCTGAAAAGTAAACCAAAACATATTGTATGTATATGGGTGAAGTTGGTAATGTGGCAGTTCCATCCTCAGTCGAGAACAAGCATCAAGATAACATCATTAGCTGGGTGTCACAGAAGCAAAAGATGCGCGAGAAGATCCGGGTAAAAACAAGATTAACTCTAACAATCACTCCCTTAATCTTGTTGCACCCGGATCTTCTCGCGCATCTTTTGCTTCTGTGGCACCCAGCTAATGATGTTGTCTTGATGCTTGTTCTCGACTGAGGATGGAACTGCCACATTACCAACTTCACCCATATATGTTGTAGACCTATGCTCACTACTAGAGTCATACTTCTTCCCGTCAGTCTCGCTCTCGGAGGACACAGCCATGACGTACTTCTCCTTATCAATCCTCAGAGCATTCCTTCCGCATCTGGATGGGAAGTGCCGGACTGCCGACACTCTTCTCCTCTTTGGAGGGGCGTACGCTCTCGAACCTTTCTTCGGTAGGCCCAGATTTAGGCCCAGACTCTCCGCCGGAGAAACAAAAGATTTCTCCGGTTCCACAAACTGCTCATCAACCCCGTTCTCCCCATTCTCTTTGGATCCTTTTTCGATCTCCATTAATCGTGACCCACTCCTCCTAGGCGAAGAAAGGTCATCTTCGGGCTCCACCTTCACTTCTCTCAACAGAGATGGTTCAGAAGTCACATCTTTCACCCAGTTTTCTCCGTCGTCGTTGATGAAGTGGTAGAACTTCCGAGACCGTATTGCCTCGAGCCTCCTCATCCGCTTCTGGTCGTCCAGCCACTCCAGGACGTCCTTGATGGCGGCCTCCACCTTCTCCATCTTGTCCTTGTCGAGCTTGTCCTCGTCGACCTGTGGAACATCCTCATCGTCGGAGTCTTCTACGTGGACGGGCTTCTGCCAGGGGTCCTCGTTGACGATGACGACGCCGGTGCCGACGGGGTTGCCATTTTCTTTATTGACGGGGTTGCCATTTTCTTCATCTCCTGTGTTGCCATCCTCCTCAAGTAGCATGGTGAATATGTTCTCCGAGGTAGGACAGTCACCTGGCGTCGAATCCCAATTCCACTCCTCTTCATGGATCTTCGCCTCCTCTTCATGAAGCATGGCCATGAACAACATTGGTTCATCATCTTCTACTTTCTCGACTATGTGAGCCCTTTCCTCTTTGTTAAAACGACATTCAGAGGCGAATTGTCCATAATTTTGGCAATTGTAGCACTGTACCTCAGTCTTGTCGAACCTTCTTCCACGGTGGTTGAGATTGGTTTCGCGGTCGACATTGCGATCGCCATTGCTTCGTCCCGGGCTTCAGCCACGCCCACGACCATGGCTACGGTCTCGAGTACCGTTACCATGTCTCCATTCGCCAGCAGAACCTTCGCCCGAAGCCTTTGTGTCCCGCGCCTTCCACTCAGCTCTGGACAGCAGGACTTGCTCCTCACCGTTGTCACCAGTACCGCGCAACCGTTCTTCATGTGTCTTTAGATGGCCGATGAGCTCCTCTAAGGTCATCGTTTTGAGGTCACAAAACTGCTCGATCGTTGATACGATCTGTAGGAACTTCGACGACACGACCCGGAGGAATCTCTTCACGACATAGGTCTCGTCTACCTTGTCTCCCAATGCACGGATCTTGTTGACGAAAGTCGTCAACTTCATGGCAAAGTCGTCAATCGTCTCTGCCTCCTTCATGCGGAGAGTCTCAAACTCATTCTTTAAAGTCTGGACCTTCGCCTCCTGGACGCGCTCGACGCCCATGTGCATTGTCCGTAGCATCTCCCACGCCTCTTTAGCCGTCTCCTTTTCGGACATTAGAAGCAGCGTCTCCTCCGGGATCCCTTGATAGATGACAGAAAGGGCCATCTTATCTTTCTTGGTTTCAACGGTCGTCGTCGGGTCGGTAGGTGCAATGGCGTCCCATACTCCTTGGGCTTGCATAAACACCTTCATCTTGATCGCCCATGCTCCATAGTTGCTCTTCGTGAGCATTGGGTATTGGAAAGTGATCTTCAACGACTCCATAGCTTCACTGTTTTTCTACCTGGCGCTTTGATACCAAATGTTGTAAACAGCCCAGAAGTAAAAGAACAGAACACAAGTTTTGTGGTAAACTTAATAGACTTGGTTGATTCTTATTGAAGGAAATGACAGCTATATATATAGCTGACCATGTAACAAAAGATAAAAACAAATCCATAGTTGTTTTAACAAACAAAAACCAACTTAACTATCTACCAAAACAACCTAAACAACTTAACTAATTAGCAGACAATCTAAACAACCTAACCAATTAACAGAATAAATAAAAACAAGATTAACTCTAACAGTATGACCATTTATGCTACATTCTAGTATATTATAAAAAAAACCATACGATAAAAAAGAATTGCTTAAAGCCCTAAAGTTTCCATCTCCTACTCATAAAGGCTGGAATTCTTCTTTGTTGTGATCTCACTAGCATACATATTAACTGGGACCTGCATCCATAACCTACCAAGTAGAATTAAACTACGATCAAAGGCCTGGGATGGTTTTCCCTTGGTGTCTCTGTTAGCGTCTAGTTAAGAGACAATTTTCTTGAAGAACCAAATATTTGCACCTCTTCCTTAATGGTTAATGCAAAAGTTTGATAGACTGCGTGCATTTTTAAGATGCACCGAGTATTCCCATATTTAAAATTTGTATTCGTTTATTAAGGTCTTTGTAATTAAAGATACTGATCAATTTGCAGTTAAAGAGAGAGCCTGTTGCAGAAGATAATGTAGCTGCTGTATCAAATGAGTGGACTACTAGCCCTGGACACATCAAAGTCACTACCAGTCCGCTTCTCACTCCTGAATCAGGAAAAGGAGGTAGGATCTGCAACAGGTCCAAGGGTTCAAAGCACAACAAATCTGGACCTGCAACTCCTATTTATAATGCTGGTGATAAGTCATGATCAAGTCTCTCATTTTACACTACATTCTTGACTAAAAGACTTCAGTTAATTTCTATCGACTAACAGCATTTGTATCTTTTCTATCCTTAGTTTTCTACTCGCTTGTGGTACTGGTTGTTAACTATTAACAAAGTATGGCATTGCTGCTCTATGTTGCACCAGACGCATCGCAGGAGGACCCATGTCCTCTGACACGAACTCCTGTGTGATACAAGCCTGACAATTTGTGATACTTGTCAACACATTTGGGAAATCTGATGCTCATGGTCACAATGTTTCTAGGTTTGAAAAGGTCCAAAATGTTGATCAGCATTACCTTACACGAGCCAGACATGTTTGGAACCATTTTCTTTTCTAGTGAGTATGGCACAGGTTGGGCCTAGAACGTATTTAGCATGAGAGAGAGATTGAATTCTTTGTATGGATTTGTAGTTCAAATCAAAACAATGTACTCTTACAAAATATAATTGATTATCATAACGATGTTTTAATACAACTGATGAATGATTTTGAATTGACAATATAGAGTGAAAAAAATCCTAGCCCAAGGATCCAGTTCATCCCTCGTATATCGCATAGCTATACTTCAATTTTAACTCTAGGAGACAATATTCTTGATCCACCAAAGTTCTGCAAGACTAATTGATTGCCAACTCGAACCCAAATATACTAGTTTAGCTCTAACTCTCTAGCTTGGTAACAATCCATGAACAAGTGATAATTAATCCAAATAAACATTCGAGATGAGTGATGATTAATCCGAGTAAACATTCTAACTCTTGCTCTAGCTCAGACTTCAAGTGCGTTTAGGTGAATTATCTCTTGGCGGTCATCACCTCCACCATCTTGTGCAACATACGGACACCTACTCCATATTTTTATTAATATACATTGCATATAAATGTATGTACTATATCGAACTTTATAGAAAGTTGCACCTCTCATTTATTATGCGAAGATTGAAGAATTCAAAACTTGCACAAATCTCTCCTGTTCTAACATCCGCACAAGTCATGATAATGCTGAACGATGTGTACATTTATTTCTCTTGGTTTAAGTTTCTCACCATGCTGGCGCTGCTGCCAGTCAATTCAATTAATTGGTTAAATCTACGTTAGTTTGATATATGAATTTGATGATGAAGCTAGTTTTGGTTTGTTCCTTTTTCATATTCTCCTAACAACCCTCTCACTCCAGTTGGCACCTGCCGTTACGACAGCTCTCTCTAGGTGACTGAAGTTATCTTTTTACTGTTATAGAGGTCTTGGACTCTTGATTAAATAAAATCATGACCCTTGGGCAGGAATTAATTGAACACAATTTAATCTAATTAATCAATTTCTAGCTTAAAAATGAAGGATCTGCACAGCATCCTTTAGCTACTGACTGTTGTGTACTGATTTCTCTTTCAGGCCTCCTGACGAGAAAGTTCATTCATTTGCTTAAACATGCACAAAACGGAATACTTGATTTGAATAAGGCTGCAGAAACTTTGGAGGTAGGTAGATAATTATAGAAGTTTTTGTTATTCTTATCTTCATCATCTAAGCCTATTATATGCATGGAACAAGTAAAAAAATTCCTTTGCATCTGGTGATCGCCGAGTTGATGGAATTTTTTTGGAAGCAACCATGAGAGTGAAGGAACCTTCTTTAACACATTGAGTCCCCTTTCTTTCTTTTGGTTGCGGAGCGCATAGTGGATTTTCCTTTCCTTTTGATAGTTGTTTAATCTTACTTCAGCAGAGGTTAATAATTTCCTCTTAAGAGGAATGAGTCTAGATACATCATCATCCATCTCCAAGCGCAACTTTAAGCTAAAAGAACTCCATGAAAAGTTTACTAATGCTTACAAGCAATAATTGTTGGAATTATTCAATAATTAAGGGGCCACACATGTAAAATTAATTGTGTTTGGGCTATCTAAATAATTAAGTCAAATTAAAGTGATCTATTTGGAAATTGGCTTAAGGGTATAATTGTCATGGAATTAATGTGTAGATACCAAAGATAATTCTAATTTGATGAGGGGCCAAATTAGAAATATCAACACATATAATTATGTGTATTCATTAGGGTTATGGTCCCCAACTTATACGGCCACCAAAGAGAAGGTTCTCTCTTTTTTCTCTTCTGCATCCCCATCAACAGAAAGAGAGGGACAAAGGATTCGGATTCACCTTTGTCATTAAGGGTCGTAGCAAGTTGGAAGATCGAACCCAATAAAGAGACGATCGCTTCAACATCCATCAAGCCAAGCAATGGATTCAGGTACGCTTCCGCAATCAATTTAATTTATGTTCTTCATCTCATGAATCGACAGGGTACAACAAATTCCTAACAAGTGGTATCAGAGCCTCCCTATTTGATTCATGAGTTTGAAGTTTCAGATTCAATTTTTTTTTTGTGTTCAGAAACCCTAGATCGTTTGATCTAATTTAATTTAGGGGTTTCCATTGCTCGATCAAAGTTTTATGATCCGTCGATTGAGTTTTATTTTTTATTTTTTATTTTTTGTTGGAATCAGATGATTTGCATGTACTAAGGTTTCGGTTCCCTAATTTAAATCATACTAAGATTTCGGTTTAGCAAAAAATGTTTGATTCCATTAAAAGGATTTGGTTGGAGAATATAATTCTGATGTGGATAATTATGCTAACTTTTAGAAACCTTGATTACTTGGCATCACAGACTCGACGTAGATTATTTAAGCGGCCATGCTTCTTATTCTTTAGTTTAAACAATCTTTGAAGAGAAAAGGAGAACAAAAAGGCTTGCACGTTACTTTTTTGGTAGATTTGAGCGAAAGCTATAATGGTGCTCCTGGTCTCATCAATAACAATTTTTTTTTAATATATTGCTGTTTCAGAATATTTTAAGCAAGTGACTTTTTTTTTAATATATTCCAGCACTCAATTTTTTTTTAACAAAAGATTCACTTGCTTATTGCATATTTTAAGTTATTCAAAAGATTCGAAATTCACTTGTAGGACATGTGATAATATGGAATGCATATTTTAAGTTAATCAAAAGATTCACTTGCTTATTATGTAGCAGATAAATTTTTGGTATAATCTTTATAGAATATTTGATATAATCTTTTGATGCATAATATTCAGTGGAATCTAATCGGTTGATTATTGATTATTTACATTTTTTAAATATACATGTATATAAAGTGTTGGACATGATTCAGTTTTGTAAAATTTAGTCAACATTCAAAATTTTTGGTACCTTTTGTGACTAGCAATAGTTGTCTAATATTCTAAGTAGGCTCATTGAAACAAGATGTCGCCAAAGTGACATCTCTTGCGTAGATAGCCTATGAGGGATATCGGATGTTTGTGTGTGTATATTCATGCGAGTATTAGTCGGCCCAAAGGAAGGTTAATACTTGGTCGAATTGCACACATACTTGTGGTGATAAATGTGTGACAATTATACAATTTACATGTGAATAATAACCCGATCCAAAGATAGGCTTATTATTTGATATGACTTATTGTCAACATTTGATCACTACACCAAGAGTACCACTTGCAGTTAATATCACTGTCCAAAGACTTGATATTAATGATGTACTAGGTATCTTGAGATGGGGTTCACCATTATTTGAATTTGTTTGACTATCTTTTATTTTTTTAGTTATTAATTAGAGCATATTTGTTTATTTATTTTTGTTCTCTTTTCAGTTAGTGTTGCTACAATATCTGCTAATCTGAACTCAATTCCAATGCTTAACGGGACAAACTTCAAGGACTGGAAAGAGAACATATATATTGTTCTCGGCTGCATGGATCTAGACCTTGCACTTAGGATTGAGCGTCCCACTACTCCTAAGGATGACAGTTCATCTGGTGACAGAGCGAACTTCGAGAAGTGGGAACGCTCAAACCGCATGAGTCTAATGATCATAAGGCGCGGTATTCCAGAGGCATTCAGGGGTGCAGTATCTGATGAGGTTACTAATGCCAAACAATTCCTTGCTGAAATCGAGAAGCGATTTGCAAAGAATGATAAGGCGGAAACAAGCACACTTTTGTTGCGCTTGATTACCATGAAGTATAAAGGCAAAGGTAACATAATGGAGTACATCATGGAGATGTCTCATATTGCTTCAAAACTTAAGGCACTTAAGCTCGACTTGTCGAATGACTTGCTCGTTTATTTGGTATAGCTCTCACTTCCTACACAGTACAATCAGTTCAAGGTCAGTTACAACTGTCAAAAGGAAAAATGGACTCTAAATGAGCTCATTTCGTACTGTGTACAAGAAGAAGAGAGATTGAAGCAAGATAAAACTGAAAGTGTTAATTTGGCTACTACCCCTAAAGACAAGTATAAGGGCACTAAGCGAAAGAATACAGAAGCTACTAAGGGTCCAGTGCAAAAGAAACAACAAACTGAGGCTAATGGTTGTTTCTTTTGTGGCAAGCCGGGACACGTAAAGAAGAAATGTACAAAGTACCACGCATGGCGTGTAAAGAAAGATACATTTCTTAATTTGGTATGATTTAGCTTCAGTATTAAGAAACACATGGTGATTAGATTTTGGTGCAACTACTCACATCAGTGTTTCTATGCAGGGTTGCCAGATCTACCGAAAGTCAATTGATGGTGAAAGACACATCTATGTGGGAGACGGCAAGTTGGTAGAAGTGGATGCAATAGGACAAATTTTGGATATTAGTTATTATTGGATTTGATAGACAATTTTATCTAA
This sequence comes from Iris pallida, assembly GCA_029216955.1. Lineage (NCBI taxonomy): Eukaryota > Viridiplantae > Streptophyta > Magnoliopsida > Asparagales > Iridaceae > Iris > Iris pallida. The sequence continues at coordinate 11,316,726 of JANAVB010036615.1, forward strand.
AGTTTTTATTGTACCGTCTTTTAGACGAAATTTAGTTTCAGTTTTTTTGTTTGACAATCTTATTTATCATTGTTCATTTGGGAACAATAAAGTTTGATCTATCTTTAAAGGGTTTAAATTCAAAATAATGTTGGTATTATTTTTTTTTAATGTTCGTGACATGCTATTATCACTTGAAACTATTGCGTCCTATAAAGAAACCTTGCATATGGAACCACGTGGTACTAAACACAAAAATAAAGAATTTTTTTTTTAGACGAGAAGTGTAATATTTTTTGAGGATGTTGAGTTTGGGAGAGTAATAAAGTCAATGACATTATCTTTGAGGAGGAATCGATTGCGATTCCTACTATCACTTTTGACGATGTGCAAGATTCTGCACCTGTCATTGATCAAGAAGTGAATTCGGAGTCTCAATAAGAAGTGAATTCGGAGTCTCAATAAGACAATGTCGAATTACCTCTATAAGTCGATGTTGAGCTACCTCAACAAGACAACATAAAGGCACCCCCCATTCAAGATAAGGTAATTGTTTCCGAGGAACAAACTCAACAACCTCAAGAGAAGAGGAAGGGATTGTTTTTTTTTAAAGAGACTTTCTCTTCGGTTTCTTTGAAAGACTCTTTTAAACCAATCATAGTACTTGTTGTACATTTTAATATTGAGTTACATCAAATGGATGTCAAAACGGTATTTCTCAATGGTAACATTGACAAAATAATTTATATGGTGCAACTAGAAAACTTTGTGTCAGAAGACCCAAAGAATATGGTTCGCAAACTGACAGAATCTGTTTATGGACTCAAGCAGGCTTCTCGTCAAAGATACTTTGAGTTTTAACAAGTGACTATCTTGTTTGGTTTTGAGATGAGCACTGTTGAAGATTGTGTGTATCACAAGTTCAGTGGGAGTAGAAATATAATCTTCTGGTTTTGTATATCGATTAAAGTATTTAATGTAAATTTTGGTGACACATGTCGCTAAAGGAGACAAATTTAGTCTCAATCAAGTGCCCTAAGGTTAGCCTTAAAATTAAGAAAATACAATAGATTTTTACTTCATGATCAGTTGTAGGGAGTCTAATGTATGCTCAAGTATGTACGCGTCAGGATATTGCGTACATATTTGGATGTTAGGCAGATATTTAAGCAAATATGGATGGATCATTGGGTAGCAGCCAAACTACTTAAGTAATGAATAGAGAACAAGGAATTATATGCTCTTTGTAGGAGATGGAATAATTCTGGAGATCATAAGGTATTCCGACTCTAATTTTGTTGGATGCCAACACAGCAGGAGATCAACATCAGGTTATGCTGACTAATGGAGATATATTTTGGATGAGTGCCAAACATGCACTCATAATATTTTTCACCATGACAGCAAGGTTTATAGCATGTTGTGAGGCATCTATTCATGGAATATAGTTACGAAATCTTGTCATAAGGCTGCGCCTACAGGAAAGGGTGTTGAAAGACCACTCAAATTACGGTGTGACAATGAATCAGCAATACTGTATTCCAATAACAACAGAAACTTGTATAAGTCAAAGGATATTGACATAAAGTTTCTAGTTGTGAAAGAAAGAATTCAGAATGGTTTAAGTGTCCATATAGCACATTAGGACAAACTCCATGATTAGCGGATCCGCTTACAAAAGTATTATCACCCAGGATCTTTCATGAGCATACTACTCATATGGGTGTTGTCTTAATTAAGAATATGACAATACAGTGGGAGTTTGTGTTTTATGTATTTGGGTGCTATTTAGTTTTGGACACATTTGTATATTAAAGTATTTTGGATATTTATCTGATCAGATATATGAAAATTCAGTTCATTCTGTTTTCATTATGTTAAAGTATTGATCTCACTAAAGTTAAGGAGGACCAGTTGGAAATAGACATGTATTGATCACATTGCGTATAATTTCCATGCTACGCATCTATGATTGATCTATGTCGTTTAGCTATATTGGTATATGTGACCATTGATGGTTTAGTTACGCTATATGTGACGAAGGCCGCTTTGATCCTATGTTGATATGGTTAATGGACGAGATTGTCCGGATATACCCTAAGGATTAAGATAGCAATTTATGAGCTCACTAAGGTTAACACAATTATAAGGTTACATATGTGGTCCAGTGGGAGATTGTTGGAATTATTCAATAATTAAGGGGCCACACATGTAAAATTAATTGTGTTTGGGCTATCTAAATAATTAAGTCAAATTAAAGTGGTCTATTTGAAAATTGGCTTAAGGGTATAATTGTCATGGAATTAATGTGTAGATACCAGAGATAATTCTAATTTGATGAGGGGCCAAATTAGAAATATCAACACATATATAAATATGTGTATTCATTAGGTTATGGTCCTCAACTTATACGGCCACCAAAGAGAAGGTTCTTTTTTTTTTTCTCTTCTGCATCCCCATCAACAGAAAGAGAGGGACAAAGGATTCGGATTCACCTTTGTCATTAAGGGTCGTAGCAAGTTGGAAGATCGAACCCAATAAAGAGACGATCGCTTCAACATCCATCAAGCCAAGCAATGGATTCAGGTACGCTTCCGCAATCAATTTAATTTATGTTCTTCATCTCATGAATCGACAGCGTACAACAAATTCCTAATAATAATCAACCCGTTAAGAGTAGCAGTTTGTCATAGAAGATTGCATTTATTTTGTGTACATAATAGAAGCCATAGCCCGACTCTAATACATTTGCTTACAAGGGTTTCTTTCTCTTCATACTAATGTTAGAAGGTTTGTCTCATTGTAGGTGCAAAAAAGGCGTATATATGACATCACAAACGTCCTTGAAGGAATTGGATTGATTGAGAAGAAACTCAAGAACAGAATATGCTGGACGTAAAACATACATGCCCTTCTAACCATTACTTGATTTTTTCCCCCTCTTTTGCATCTTTTTTAATTGCTTAAAGAAATTATTGTATTCAACACATGTTAATTCATATAAGGGGCTTTATTCGGAGGACTCGATGACTCAAGGCCAAGAGTTGATCATGGCTTTTCATCCTTACAGGTAAGCAGGAGCATAACAGTTAATTTCTTTATTTTACTGATGCTTTTCAATATCATCTTTTTGCAACTTCTTGCAAACATTAACTTAGTCTTGGCAGTGTAATTGTTTCTCCAGTGCTTTGGACATGAAGAATATTCAAGACTAACTGTTTCCATCTTATTTTGTACTTAGGCAGAAGTTGACAACCTTTCAATGAAAGAGCACAGCTTAGATGAGCGCATAAAATCATGTGGTGTTCACTGTTCATACATCTGAACAATATAGAAGTTTATTTTGTTACTGGTTTATCTGAAACTTGATTTTGTTGCAGTGAAATGCAGGAAAAATTGAGGAAGCTTAGTGAAGATGACCGCAACCGAAAGTAGGTGTTTCCTATCATAGAATTGAGGATGATTGATTGTTAAAAAACATTTGTTTCTCAATTTATTTATTATTAGTTTTTTTTGTCATTTCTCTTCATTGCCTAAGGTGGTTATATGTGACTGAAGATGACATTAAGTCACTTCCTTGCTTCCAGGTGTGCTTTGTTAGCTTGCATTGTGTAATATGCAATTCAGCTTTTGATGATTGGAAAAAATTGGATGTCTACTTTTGATGTTGAGACCACTTCTGTTGTTTGACAGTTCATACCTCCGTTGTTATTATTGATATGAATTTACTTCTCCTTTGCATTTTTTTTACCTTTCAATACCACAGTGCATCATAAAGAAAATCTTAATTACGATATCATGAATGCCAGCTTTCGGCCACTCTCATCTTTTCTTCTTTTCAAAACTAACCATTTTTCCCCCTATATCAAGGTAATTCAACAGGGGATATATTAATTCTTTTCTTTCATTGCAGAACGAGACTCTAATAGCAATCAAAGCGCCCAACCACACTACCTTGGAAGTTCTGGATCCTGATGAGGTGAGAAGTTTCAACAGAAAACTTGGCAACAACTTTTGTAGTTACCTTTTTGTATTATTTTATTTTCCGAGTGGTTTAATTCTTGCATTATATTATTTCAGGTTGTTGATTATCCTCATAGGAGATATAGAATTGTTCTAAGAAGCACAGATGATTTCCTTGCCAGTAGTCCTCAAACTCCCCCATCTGGAGTCACAGAAGCCCCCTCTACTGCTAACTATGCTATAAGGTCAGAGAAGATGTTAGGATTGATGAACTAGCATCAACAAGCTCAGGTTTGAATCTTTTCCTCAGCTATTTGAATGCCTGCGAGTACAACAAGTTAATTGTAAATGAGTCGATGTTGTTAGAGCTGTTAGTTTTTATATACAAATTTTGAACAAGTTGAGAACTACTCACGTATAGGTGAGGTGGGGTGGGGTGGGGGTGGGGAGGGGGTGTTTAGATGTAACTGCGAGCTGTTATGTAAGAGGAGAATTTCCACTATTCTGAAGTTTCGTGTATGATTAAAGAGATGGAGGGCGGCAATTAGGCTTTGAAATTGATGAATCAAGTTAGAGATATTCATTTAGCCAATCACCTTATGAGGGCTTAACATGGACAAAGAAAAATCTTGAGTATATTCATGATTGTCTGGTCTCTATATGCTAAATTAGACATTCCGTTCTAAGGAAGACGATGAAGAGGTATTAGGACCCGACGTTTCATATATAAGTATAATAGGCGCATTATTGTACTTAGCTCAATGTAAATCAGACATCTCATTTGCTTTGAATCTCTTGGCTAGATTTAGCATTGCGCCAATACATCGTCACCAGAATGACATAAAAGACATTTATAATAAAGGGTACTAGAGACATGGGTTTATTATATCCCTGTGTATTTCAGAATGAATCAAACTCATTGATTCTCGGAATGATGTCCGTCTTGTTGACTATGTTGATAATGACCATTTATTTGACTTTATTTGACTCGTACACGACGAGATTCCAAAGTAGTCATGTATTTACCATTTGGGATACAACGATATCTTGGAAGTCTACAAAACAGATACTGGTCACATTTCTATAAATCATGCCGAGCTCATCTCCTTTCATGATGCCACCCGAGAGTGCATATGGTTGTGAGCCGTTATTAAGCATATTCAGGTTGCAAGTGGATACCCTTCTATCAATGATGCCCTAACGACAATATACGACATATGGATTGCCCACTTGAAGAAGAGCTATTAAGGGAGACAATATCAAGTACAATGTGTCAAAGTTTTCATCAAAAGATTGAAGTTAAACCGATCCAAATCCAGGATAATTTGGTCGACATGTTCACGAAGTCCTTGTCAATGTCCATTTTTCAGAAGATCATTCATGGCATTGTATTGTAGAGGTCATTTGCGTTATAACGCTCCTTGTTTGTGATAATGTTAAAATTAGGGGGGAGTATTCAGAATTATAGTCGCTTGATCTTAGTATACTCTTTTCCCTATGTTAGGGACATTTTACAACCGAATTTTTGGCACCATCAGAAGGTTTTAATGGGGTACTCACATCTGGATGGTCATACCATATTTTCAGTTGAAGACGTATCGAGATCGACTCACTTTTTCTTTTTCTTACTAGATTTTTAAATTATGATTTTGGTGAAGTATATCTACATACATATAACACTATAAACTTATGTTGATCTATTACTTGAATACTGATGTTGATCATCAATCCGTGAAGACAAATATTGATCATTTTTAAAAATTAATGCTAATCATTTCTGAATATTGATACAAATTGACTATTAAGTTGTGCAAACTCAATGCGGAATGTTGCAGTAGTCACTAGGCTATGGTCAACCTAAAATATGACATCCTAATAAATAAAAGGATTTGGTGGGCTTTTTTTTACTTATTGGCTAAATTTTGACCATCTGTACCGCGTCATTTTGATTTCACATCCATATATTTTTTAAAAGTATTTATTAATTTTTTGTATATTAGTGAAGCATTAATATATTGTTTAGTCTATCAGTATACTATTTATAAAAAAATATTTTTATTAACGAATGGTTGTTTATTGTTACTCGTTTGTAGTTTGGTGCTGATTGGTTAGTTGCACAACCATAGGGACGGAATACTACACCTAGGAATAGTGTATGAAATATAAAATTAAATCCAAATTAAATTTTCATATTCGTATAGTTTTTTCAAATAAAAAGAGTCATCCTTCAAACAAAGAATATCATTTTATTTTTATTTTATTTTTTATAAAGAATGAAACATATACAAAAGTCCGACATTAGCAGACTTCCAATCCAAAGAGCACCCCTGCGTGCTCCTTCCCCCCGTCCTTCAAACAGAACACCTCCTTCATCCTCAAGAACGACTGCCAGGTCAGCAGGCTATCGGATCCCGCCTGGTGGGACTTGCCCGCAACCCGCTCCACCCGCAGCGTGCCCGCAACCCGTTCCAACCCGCCGAACAGTCCGTCGCAGTGCCTCATCACGCACTTGACGTCCAAGAAACCTTTCTCTCCGAAGTAGAACCTAACCGCGCTCATGAAATCGCCCAAGCTGTGCGGCAGCTTCCGGCGGGTCAAGATCTTGATCAGATACCCGAAGTCGTAGGCGCTGTGGAAGGTGATCCAGCTCACGGGAGCAGCAACAGCAGCAGCACTGCTGTTGAACAGCAGCCCCGACCGCATCAGGAGTGTCGCGAACCTGCGGGAGTCGATCCCGTACGCGACGTTCCTCTCGAAGTCGATCCCGTTGGCCCTCAGCAGCTGTATCGAGTCGGGGGCGCAGCTGTCGCGGTAGATGTTGAAGTCGGAGAAGTTGAACTCCCAGATGTAGCTGTACCTGTTGGACCCCAGGTTCGGGAGGTTGCCGTCCGAGTCGGACAGGGTGAGGCCCAGCTGGATGAGGTTGAGCGAGTCGACGTTGTACTTGAGCAGCGAGTAGCGGTCGGAAGGGGAGAGGAGGCTGTGGTGCTTGCGGGGACGGTAGACGACGCCGGGGAACTCGGTGTCCATGGAGGCGAAGGGGTAGCGGCGGACGCAGTTGCTGATCAGCTTGAACTCGGACTCGAGATTGTGCGCCCATACTGATCGGATCTTGATCTTGGGTTTCTGGCTATCAGAAGGCATGGTTTGATCTTGACCTCCTTCTTCTTCTTCAATGTTTCTTTGTTATTACTGAGGTTTTAGCTATTGGTATATATAAGAGGTAGGGAGAGGACTATAGAGGGGATGTTTCTGGGAATAAGAAAGGAAACTGGAAAGTATGTAACTGATGGTGGCTTGTTAGTATTTGGACTTACAAGTAATGTGGAAACCGTGTTGTATTAAGCAACCTTTCCTTAATTATATCAGTAATCAGTCTGATGAAAAGTCTTGGTTCGATCGGTCCAAATTGGCTCCTGTCCTCCTTGAACAATAATACTACCAGACACTAGTACTACCAAGGGTGGACGCAAAAAATTTAAAAAGAAAGGGTCAACCGAAAGAAATTAAAGTGCTCCGTTATTCAGATCTACAACCTCTGGAAGAAAATATACCTCACTCTAACCATTATATATATATATATTTCTTAAAACTGTAACTGAAGTGATTAGAGTGTAGACATAAGATCCGAAATTGTTTCAAATTCCTGTGGGAACTATGAAAAAATTATCAAATATATTATTTATTTATTTATTTATTATTTTAGTAGAGTCAGTTGATCCCATTTAACCCTTATAACATGTCCGCCTACCCCCTACCAAAGTCATCTGTATCTTGATTATTGGTCTAAATTATACTAATAGATTTATGGTACCAAATTCTTATGACAGTTATTTGTAAATGTTGATAGAATTTAAAAAAAAAAAAAAAATTAAGCTGTAGTGTCTAGATACAGTGCAGTGGATTCTGGTGCATGTGTTTTAAAATAATGGATCAGGTTTTTTATTTATGATATAATTAATGTAATACAATGTTTGTCATTCAAGGGTTATTTTGGACCTTTCTTAGCGCACTCTTGGAGATGGCTTCGTTCTTGGTTAAGGGCTATGAAACGTTCTCTTTGTTAAGTCTTACATGTACTTTTGTATGTGGACTAATCATTTGGGCACAGAAAATTTTGGCAAATGTTAAAGGTCATTCCCTTTTTACTAAGAGCCACCAATTTAAAATTTTTAAAAAATTACAAGTTTGCCATTTTGAAAACACTAAGGGCCACCCCGCTTCTGTCGATTGAGGACTGCAGGACTTGTCTGCAGTCCAAAGTGAAGACAGGACTGCAGTACTTGTCACGCCCCAGAACCAGAATACTGGAGAGCGGGGGCAGACATAGCCAGCTACGTATATAGAAGTGCAGCCCACCTCGCTATACGGTCACGGCTGTCTAGATACATGAGGGTTTAACTACAAGCCAACAGTCTCTTATGGTCATGAACAAGCCTAGTGTCTCAATCACAAGCAAGTAAGCAGATGTCACAAGATGTAAGATCACCAAATATACAATAGTAAGGCGTCCCAAACATTACATATTCAGCTGATCATGAAGCTAGTCGTTACAAAATGTGAGGACTAGCAAGAATTTAGTCATACATGATCAACCCTAGGATCTGTCAATCACCCGTAGGCAGACAGTAAGAGAAGGTGCAATCGAGCTAAACAGGTGCTCGTCGCTAAACGTCTCAAAAGAATATTTTTACAAGAAAGTGGGAGATCAAAATAATCCACTCGTTGTCCTGGTTACGTCTGGTGGTCACCATCGGGCTGGAAAATCGGTAGATCCTCTGGAGCTGCTCCGAGATCTGGTCATACAAAACCAGCTGGGTCAGATCCCAGAAAGAGCAAGTGCCACAAAGGAAGCTTCACTTAGGAACTAAAACCAGCAATTAGCACAGAAGATAATAATAATATAGTAAAACTAGAGAGATATAACATCACGAGGATATACGGTAAGATAACCATGGAACCATTCAGATAACCAGGTTACAACCCTTAAACCAAATAAGGACCGGGATTGTAACCCTTCATCTGAACCGAACTTGGTTTCTCCCATTTATCAACAAGATAATAGAAGAAAATCAGGACATGTAACAATCTTATACAGGATCAAGACAAGACTAGACTGATTATTCCCCATTCAACAATCACGGCCAAGCAATAAGTACGGCTTGATACTTTAACTAACTAGGGTTATCACAGGCCTAGTTACTAGCAAGATGCAATGAGATTATTCCACAGCCACAAGCCCTGCAGACCATCCAAGTTACCCAGGTCGAATATTAGGGGTTGAATTCAAGTGGGTACATCATCTAGGAAACGCATGTACCCTTAAGTGACTTAGAGGGTGCAACACATGACAGTGTGCTGGAAATGTTCCCTACTCGACGGCAGGCTACAGATCCCAAGAGCGCCCAGGTAACGGGATTGCCTGTAGCTGGAAAATCTCTTCATGACTACTGTGTTATTCTAGTTATTAACCTTAGTTCCTTTCAGTGGGTACTCCTGACCGTGGTACTCAGGAGACCCATCCTAAACATGATGCAAGACCAGACTGATTTAATTGTACAAGCACAATCGCCCACGGTGTCCAGGTTATTCATACTTGTCATGTCATGTCATGTTAGCCGTCGCAACAGCATGTCAGATTTTCTTGTCAGGAGTACGCCACGGCGGGCCACTATCATGCATTATCATGTTGTGCCTACGTATCGTGTCAGGTTCATGTATCATGTCGTGTTCATGCCACAATTATCCCACATTACACTAAGGATCAAGAGAAACAACACGGATAAGGTAACAAGAATTGTCATGGCAAAACAAATGGTACAAGAGATAAAAAGGGGTGCCGGAGACAGCATGCACCAACAAACAGCATGTGCCAGGAAACAACATGCGCCAGGACAGCATGCGCCAGAAAACAGCATGCGCCAGGACAGCATGCGCCAGAAAACAACATACGCCAGGAAACAGCATGCGCTAGGACAGCATGCGCCAGAAAATAGCATGCGCCAGCAAACAGCATGGCAACAGTGTTTTGCCAGCAAACAACATGCGCCAGGAAACAACATGCGCCGGGACAGCATGCACCAGCAAAACAGCATGCGCCAGCAAACAGCATGCGCCAGAAAAACAGCATGCGCCAGCAAACAGCATGGCAACAGTGTTTTGCCAGCAAACAGCATGCGCCAGGACAGCATGCGCCAGAAAATAGCATGCGCCAGCAAACAGCATGGCAACAGTGTTTTGCCAGCAAACAGCATACACCAGGAAACAGCATGCGCCAGAAAACAACATGTGCCAGCAAACAGCATGGCAACAGTATTTTGCCAGCAAACAGCATGTCAACAGTGTTTTGCCAGCAAACAACACTGCTCATCTTCTCCAACCAGCCTCCAATGGCCATGAAAACCAATGAACCAAAAAGACCATAAATCACTCAAAATAAGTCGAAATCAGGACTTCTAATAGTCTAAATTGGGTAGAATCAAATTTTCTACAACATGGAACCATCAAAACTTGAAAATAAGAAGGTTTGATAGATCAAAACCATGAAAATCCGAAAATGGCTAAAACCTAGATCTACAAGAAAATATACAAGAAAATGTAAAATGACAAGAACTAAAGTGGATTAGAAAGTTGCATAGAAGAGTTTAGAACAATAAAAATGGTGGATTCCTTCATGAAGCAAGTTGCACTTGCCTAGGCTAGGGTTCTCTTGGTTGGTGGTGGAGAGTAAATGAAGAAGGAAGGAAGTAAAGAGGAGAGAGAAAGGGAAGGGGTTATAAATAAGGAGGGTGGTGGTAGGTAGGAGGGTTCACCTTTGGTTCATGATGGACCAAAGCAAACCAAGCCAAGCTGAACCAACCCAAGAATAAACCAATCAATGAAATGCTAGAATAAATCAAACAGGGAGACATGCAATACGGGTCAAATTACGTATACGTATACCAAGATACGCAATACGAACCACAGGCATTACAGTGCTTGCCTGCAGTCCTCGATTGACAAAAAATTTTTTTCTTATTTTTTTAAAACCTCCAACCTACAGTGACTGCAGGGCTTGCCTGCAGTCCAAAGTGAAGACATGACTGCATGTTGGCCTGCAGTCCTCACCATGGGGAGGGAGGCGGAAGGAAAAGAAATTTCTCAGCCATGAGGAAGTGGACTCTCCTTTCCATTCTCCTCCTCGTCATCCTCCTCTCCAACCTTTCCGATCATCCTCTCCAACCTTTTCGATCATGGTGAGTTCGTAAAAAATCTAGGATTTCCTGGTCCGGATCTAGGGTTTATGGAGAAATTCGTCACTTTGACCCCCCATTTTCTTCTTCCAGGTCGTAAGCTCCACGCGAACGCGGAGGAGGACAGTCCAAAGGTGGAGGAGAAGCTCGGCACCGTCCATGGAGGTCTGTCCACCGACTCCGTAAGTTCCAGGCGGAGGGAGGTGTCACGTCCCGCTCCCGCAGGAGCGATCGTCCTCGCTAAGGCGTGATGCCGCACGGGCCTAGGTTGCGCACGTGCAAGGCTATGTCCAGAAACGGCCGATTCGAGCTAGGCCACAGAGTCGCACAGAGTGTCCCCATTTGCAGCGGAAAGTAAAATGAACACAAATTGAAGCGAATTCAACTCTTTATTGATATTCAAGAAGTTTACAAGCGGCGCTAGGCCGATATTACAAATCGCTCAAGCTCTCTCTCTCTGAAACATAAAAGGCGTGCCAAGTGGCTTACAACATGGAATGATTCATGGCGATGTTCCGATACATTATGTCCTGTATATGGTGCTCCAGCTCCTTGCAACGCTCCAAGGCTCCAGAGATAGCTTCGCGCCTTAGCACATTCGAGGGAAACTCCGCACCCGACGACGTCTCCTGCATCCTGCAAGCAGACTGTGGGGTTATCAGTACATTGTTATGCACTGGTGGGGAGGCTAGCTCGCCCACAATGCTATCATTACCAAACACGTTCTATTTACTTTTGTGCACCGTCTATCATTCGTTGTCTTTCTAATCTTGCCTTAGGATCAGTTTCATGGCATCTTTTATAGCTCTATCTCGTGTTGCCGAATACAAGTATCGTATGGAAATATATGCATGACTTACCCATACTTACCGTCCGGCCTTTCCTGTCCAAAGTAAACAAAGTTAGTCAACAATTCATAGGAAATAACTTAACGTGATTTGTGAACTTTCAATGTCAAGGGCGTGTCCCTGCCTCGGGTCCTAGCGCGTCGTAGGCGTGTTTTCTAACTCCTTTGCCGAAGTACTCTCGATTACTTGGTGTGTTATATTCAAGCCTGTTCAGAAGGCACTTCATTTAGTTAACTTAGACTACTTTGATTTCAATGCAAGGACTTGCACGTGGATTGCCACCAGCAAAGCCCACTTAATCTATATGCATCGGTCGCTGGCACCACAAGCCATTTTGGACATCTTTCTCCCTTGGTAATTTCTCACCTATCATGGCGTGCGGCTTGGTACACCATGATAGTCTCTTGAAATACCCGGCCTTACTTCTTCTGGTGGCCAAGCCCGCACTCAGGCCTGGACAGTAAGCCATTTTTCTTTGATTTCGCCTAGGCCAGTCCCGATCCTACACCTTGTGTCAGGCCGCTGGAATCCCTTATTTCTCCTACCTCCCGTATACGAGGGGATTGTCCACGACCATTTCGTTTTGATTGTCATTTTAATTTAACGGCTGTCTCTGAGCCGTAGGCTAGCCCTTAGCCTTAATGCGTTATCGACCAGGTTGGCGTCCGTGCAGCGCGGGTAGCGAGCCCCGTTGCACGTGCCCGTCACACCTGTCGCTAATCATTCTTTCCTTCTTATCTTTCATTCATTCATTCTTTCTTTCACTTATTCGTTCGTTCATTGATTCATTCATTCATTCATTCGTTGATTCATTCATTCACACACTACGCAACTCCCAGTGCGGGAGTCGCCTTGGCGACACATCGGTCTCGAAGACTTTCAATGTTGCTATACTCTACTCGGAAGGACTATGTCGATAGTCTTCCGTTTCATTGTTGAAAACCATTCATTGTTTCATTGTTGAACGCATAAGGAACTTGAACGTAAGCTTGTGCCTTAGCACGAGCGGGGAGCGCGGTGCGAGAGTTCTCACATTTTTTATGTTCTTTTCCATATTCTATACAAGCATACAAGATGGGATTATTCCCTTAGCTAGGTGCGTTGAGTCATTTATTAGCATGCACGGTGTTATCGCCTAGCGATTCTAGCATTAATGTCCGTATTGTTATGTGTCTAGGCTAAGCAAAGACGGATTCATCGGAGCCACCCACCTTAGCGATGTTCGTATTGGCCGAGCGATACTCCGAGCGCGCCTTTGAAAGTCTAAGTCTGGATTCATCTTGACGGGCCAATGTAAGCCTTGCATCGATTCTTCATCAGGTCGATGCCAACTCTTTGGGTCGACGGCTCGTTTGAGTCGTTGCACTTGCCGTTGGAATCGGCGTTCCGCTAGGGCGGAGCGGGTCCTTACATAATACACCACTCAAAACAAGTCTCGTCCTCGAGACTTCCTGAGTGCAGGTCATCCTACCGTTCCCTAACTCATGTCGTGTGCGTATCGTAGACAATTCCTATCGTCTAGCTTTATCGTTCGATGGCATCGAACTATACTCGATACCTTTCCAAGTTCCGTGTCTGCATACGTTTGGTCGATTTTATTGAATAACTTTTCATTCATTTTAGAGTTGATGGTACTTATTCAATTCAAGCGTTTCTTCGACTTGGTTACTATTTCGACGTGTCATGGGACTGAAATGGTCGCACGAGGTGCGTTGTAATTTATCAAATACGAGAGACGTTAGCTAAGGCAAACTCACTCATTCGTTCATGCGCATCTCAACACCCACTTGCAGCTGCATTCGAGTTTATCATATCGCTGAGTTTGGATCGTGCATGCATTCAAGGCGTCCCCCGAATACGTACATTTCAACCAAGCTTAGCGACTAGCGAAGTCGGACAAGCTACTCGTGATAGTTTCGATTTGTCGATCGTTTTGCTAATTTCGATTTAAAACCGAACTCATGTGTGTATCACATATCGTTTATCTCGGTCCTCGAGATGATTCGATTCGCTTCTCAAGCGCTCTTGTCAATAAAATTAATACGATTTTTTCTTAGCGGAGTCGACCAAGTTTAAGTAATTTCCGTCCGATTCAAGACCAAGTATTGTAATATCATCGAGTACGTCTTCCAATCAATGATTCAATTCGTTATCCCAACTTTACTTGCGCATCATCCATTCCTATCTTTTTCTTCGTTTGGGGCCAATCTCGCCGTCGTTCACGCACACTCCCAGTTCCTCGTCCTACTCTAAGTCTTGTTTTCCCAAGTCTATCGTCCGTCCAGACGATACTGTAAATGCCATCGCACAGGTTCAATCACTCGGCATAGGGTCGTCCGCCTATCCGCTAGGTCAGCTCACAAGGTCATAGTTACACGTCAAGTCTGTGGCTCATAGTGCAAGGTCGTTGCACGACGCTCGTCCCAAATCGTATGGTCAAACCATTGTTCGTTTGTACGGGAGTTTCTACCCAAGTTCGTTTCGCTCAAATTTCTAAACATCAAGCAGCGGTCACCCTATTCGCATCAACATATTCTCCGTTCCAAGTTCGAGCTCGTTTAGGAAAGTCATCCTACGATAGGTTGTCCTCAATCAAATCGTGCGTCCGCAATAACAATTATCGTAGTCTATCTCTTCAAGTATGTTTGATACGATCCACCTATCCAATTCACGTAGTCGATCACAAGGTCGTCTAGCCTTGCAATATGTCGTGCCCCGATCTCACGCAAGTCTGATTATCCACGGCGGACATGAATCACCATGTCAACATTTCCGCAGAATAATCGTTCTCATCGGGACGTAACTCTTGCATTGCGTCTAGACTTGTTCATTTTTGATACGCGGATTGGGTCTACTCAATCCTCAAGTTTTCTCATTCTTCAATCGCAAGTCCTAACAATCCTCGAATTCACCTTCGCTTCAAACTACAAGTCGAAGCAATCAAAATTGCCATGTCATGATATTTTGAGTTCGACCATTCCCGCTGGACATGAATCACCATGCCAACGCTCACGCGGAACGATCGTCCCAAATCCGACGTGACGCATGTGCGAGGTTGGAGTTGCGCTCGCGCAAGACAAGATCGTTGTCGTTGTGGTTATCACCGAACAATCAAGTCACTTTCCTTCCTCATTCCAAACATTCATTTTCAACATAGCATCCTTCAAAACAATAACTTCTAACACGATCATCATTCATCGAATCAGAGTACCCCCGAGTTATCGTACATCGATCTTTGATACGCCTCAATACCATCGATGATGTACATAACCTGACGATCTTCCTTTTGCAACGAATTCCAAGTCGTGCAACTTAATTTTCTCAATTCACATTGTCGCGTGCTAACTCTTCATCGAGCAACATCAATTTCAATTCCTTAGTCATTCTCGTATCTTCAAATCAACGTTTCCTATGCACGCTATCTTCCGACCGTGCTATTTTCGATCTCGTCCATAAGTAATTCACCTTAACTCAAGTTTCAATCCATTCAACTAAATTCAAAATCGCATGCACGATCTTCTATGTTTTCTCGACCAAGACCTCCATTCGTTTCATGATTCGCACTACGCATTCTTAATTCGTCCGAACGATATCTTGTTTGAGACTCTCGAAGTCGAAACCAACTAAGCGTTACTCATTCTAAGGCTTTGCGCGATATCATCGCTTGCCGACATGCTCGTCCTACCCGTAAATCCTTTAGTTTTGCTCGAACAATTTTCTATAACGTCCATACACCACTCAGGGTTCGAGCCACTTGATTGGTCGTTGACACTCACTCTTATTCTTCTTCAAACCTATCACATACACCACTCGGGGTCAAGTCCTTCTACAAATCCTCAAATGATCATTCGATTCCCTTTCGATATGTTCAATCGCGCGTTCGCCCGTTCCTCAAAATCCAAATCAATCTTCCGTGTACGCCTAAGCGTTAGTTTGATAGCGTTCCTATCGATATACGCTCTAAGTATAGCTTCGTTACCGACTGAGCGGTACTTGATATCGCTCGCAACTCGATTGCACCAAAAAGTCGAGGTGCACGACACGCGGCACAACTTAGCCAAAAGGCATGCGTGCATAACTATCCCGTTCGAACTATGTTTCGGTCTCGCGTACTCGTTCGCTATTGTCAGCGTAAGGTTATTCAAGCACGCCTTGCATTTGCTAACTTTTTAGCATGCATTCCTTCCAACTCGAATCCGTCGCGGTTTGGCACAAAGGCCTTTGCCTATCGATCCCGTTCAACCGAGTACTTGTACGAGCTTTTGAAAATATTAGACTTATTGTATGGAACATCCCAAGGCACAACGAGAGAGAGCGTATACTTCTTTTGTCTCAAAACGAGCTTTCAAAACTGAGAGAATCGAAATGAAGCCAAGGACGTAAAGTCGTGCTCTGATACCAATCTGTCACGTCCCGCTCCCGCAGGAGCGATCGTCCTCGCTAAGGCGTGATGCCGCATGGGCCTAGGTTGCGCCCGTGCAAGGCTATGTCCAGAAACGGTCGATTCGGGCTAGGCCACAGAGTCGCACAGAGTGTCCCCATTTGCAGCGGAAAGTAAAATGAACACAAATTGAAGCGAATTCAACTCTTTATTGATATTCAAGAAGTTTACAAGCGGCGCTAGGCCGATATTACAAATCGCTCAAGCTCTCTCTCTGAAACATAAAAGGCGTGCCAAGTGGCTTACAACATGGAATGATTCATGGCGATGTTCCGATACATTATGTCATGTATATGGTGCTCCAGCTCCTTGCAACGCTCCAAGGCTCCAGAGATAGCTCCGCGCCTTAGCACGTTCGAGGGAAACTCCGCACCCGACGATGTCTCCTGCATCCTACAAGCAGACTGTGGGATTATCAGTACATTGTTATGCACTGGTGGGAAGGCTAGCTCGCCCACAATGCTATCATTACCAAACACGTTCTATTTACTTTTGTGCATCGTCTATCATTCGTTGTCTTTCTAATCTTGCCTTAGGATCAGTTTCATGGCATCTTTCATAGCTCTATCTCGTGTTGCCGAATACAAGTGTCGCATGAAAATACATGCCTGACTTACCCATACTTACCGTCCGGCCTTCCCTGTCCAAAGTAAACAAAGTTAGTCAACAATTCATAGGAAATAACTTAACGTGATTCATGTGAACTTTCAATATGTCACGCCCCAGAACCAGAATACTGGAGAACGGGGGCGGACACAGCCCGCTACGTATAACGGAATGGCATTCACACCGCTATACGGTCACGGCTGTCTAGATATGTGAGGGTTTCACTACAATCCATCAGTCTCTCAAGGTCATAAAATAGCCTATTGTCTCAATCTCAACCAACTAATAATAATTACAAGATGTCAGATCACCAAATATACAATTGTAAGGCGTCCCAAACATTACATATCCAGATGATCATGAAGCTAGTCGTACAAAATGTAAGGACTAGCAAGAGTTAAGTCATACATGATCAACCTCGAGTTGCCAATCATGTTTACAGCCCGTAGGCAGACAAAAAGTAAAGTGCATCGAGCTAACAGGTGCTCGTCGGCTAAATGTCTCAAAAGAATAATGTATAATTACAGTAGGAGAACAAAAGAAACCCACTCGTTGCCAGGATTCCCTCTAGTGGTCACCATCTGGCTGGAAAGCAGGTAGATCCTTTGCTGCTGCTCCGGTATTTGGCCATACAAAACCAGCTGGGTCAGACCCCAGAAAGAGCAAGTGCCACAAAGGAGGCTTCACTTAGAAACCCAAAACCAGCAATTAGCACAATAATAATGAGGAAATAAAAACAAGAATTAAGGAAAAAAAAACATAACATGTGATATACGATGAGATAACCATGGGACTATTCAGATAACCAGGTTACAACCCGTAAACCAAACAAGGACCGGGGTTGTAACCCTTCGTCTGAACGGAACTTGGATTCTCCCACCATTTATCGGCAAAATATAAGAAAATCACGACAGGTAGCAATTCTTGTGCAGGAATCAAGACAAGACTAGACAGGTTATGCCTCATTCAATCAATCACGGCCAAGCAATAAGTACGGCTTACTACTTTAACTAACTAGGGTTATCACAGGCCTAGTTACTAGCAAGATGCAATGAGAATTCCAAGTCCGGTTATCTGTTTGTTACTACCTGAGTGATCCCAGCAAGAAAAGGAAAAGATAGCAGGATATAGCAGACACACTGTAGTAAGATACATGTGTCCTAAGGTACCACACTCGACGGCGGGCTGGAAGTGCGCTCATCACGACGGATAGCAACAAATCCTAAGTATATATATATATATATATATATATATATATATATATATATATATATATATATATATATAAGGCCGGGACCAAAGGGGCAACGGATAACTGGGAAATTCTCCATGAACTATTTGATCAATCTAGTCATTAATCCTAGCCATATTCAGTATGAATTCCTGACCGTGGGAAACCAGGGATTCATGTCCTAGACATGATGCAAGACAAGAGAGGTTCATTTATACAAACACATTCACCCACGGTGTCAAGAATTCACTTATCATGTCAAGTTAAGTTAGCCGTCGCAACAGCATTAAGTTATCAAGTCATGTTACAAGTTACAAGTTACAAGTCAAGTCAAGTCAAGTCAAGAGTGCACCGCCACGGGCCACTATCAAGTTATCAAGTCACAAGGGTTAATTACAAGTTACAAGTTAGGTGTGCACCCTACTGGGTCACTAGCAAGGAGATCAGAGAATACCAGAATCATAATCCACAGAAAATCCAGAGAACCGTACTAGTCATAAACAATTACTAGAAAATCGTGTTAGGTCGTGTCGGGTCAAGATAGTCGTGTTGTGTTGAACAGATCTCAGGAAAACCCAATCCACAAAAGAGAAACCAAATCGAGAAATAAAACTAATACTCCAAAAGCAAATGGGTTAAGCAAGGGGTCAGGGTGCATGGGTCACGCAGCGTACGCGCAAGGGCGCGCGTGCAAGGGAAGCGTACGCGTAAAAGCACGCACGCAGGGGATCAGCGTACGCGCAGGGGCACGCACGCAGGGGAGCTGCGTACGCGAAAAAGCACGCACGTAGGGGAGCTGCGTACGCACAAAAGCATGCACGCAAGGGAGCTGCGTACGCACAAAAGCACGCACGCAAGGGAGCTGCGTACGCACAAAAGTCACGCACGCAGGAGAGCTGCGTACGCACAAAAGTCACGCACGCAGGAGAGCTGCGTACGCACAAAAGTCACGCATGCAGGTGGAAGCGTACGTTCAGGACATGCGTACGCTCAAGTCTGCGTACCAGGGCACGCTCAAGTCTGCGTACGCGCAAAAGCACGCACACAGGAGAGCTGCGTACGCGTAAAAACACACACACAGGAGAGCTGCGTACGCGTAAAAACACGCACACAGGAGAGCTGCGTACACGCAAAAGCACGCACGCAGGAGAGCTGCGTACGCACAAAAGCACGCACGCAGGGAAAGGGTCTTCTTCTCCATGGCTGAGCAGAAGCTCTAATGGCTGCCGAAACTTCAAAACATCACAACTTGGCCATCCGAACTCCAAATCCGGATTTCCAAAGTTCCAACTAGGGTGGAATTGAACTCTCTTCCACATGGAAACATCAAAATCCATAAAAATCCAACTTAAATAGATCAAAACCATGCAAAACCGAAAGTAGAGAAAACTTAGATCTAGAACAATGGAGACTCCAAATCCGAAAATACCAAGTTCTAATGTTGATCACCATGTCCTAATCTAGCAAATGGACAAATAAAAGAGGGTTCTCATGTGATGGCAAGGTGCACTTGCCTAGGTTGGTGGAGAGGAAGGAGAAGAGTGAGGAAGAAGATGAAGAAGAAAATAAATGAGGAGAGAGAGAGGGAAGTTGATATTTATGGTAGGGTGGTGTGGTGTGTTGAGGGTGGAGTATAGGCTAAGATGTTCCAATACACATTAAACCAAATCAAACCAAACCAATTAAAACCGAGCCATGATAAAACCCAAAATACGAGAAATACCGAAATTCCACAAGTTAAGAAAAATAAAAATACATGCCAAAATCCAGATACGAGTATAAATATGAAATACGGAAAATACAGGAAATGAGGGTGACACAATGTCAAGGGCGTGTCCCTGCCTCGGGTCCTAGCGCGTCGTAGGCGTGTTTTCTAACTCCTTTGCCGAAGTACTCTCGATTACTTGGTGTGTTATATTCAAGCCTGTTCAGAAGGCACTTCATTTAGTTAACTTAGACTAC
Source organism: Iris pallida (assembly GCA_029216955.1). Lineage (NCBI taxonomy): Eukaryota > Viridiplantae > Streptophyta > Magnoliopsida > Asparagales > Iridaceae > Iris > Iris pallida. Next base: position 11,336,988 of record JANAVB010036615.1, read on the forward strand.
TTTAATTTTAATGCAAGGACTTGCACGTGGATTGCCACCAGCAAAGTCCACTTAATCTATATGCACCGATCGCTGGCACCACAAGCCATTTTGGACATCTTTCTCCCTTGGTAATTTCTCACCTATCATGGCGTGCGGCTTGGTATACCCTGATAGTCTCTTGAAATACCCGGCCTTACTTCTCCTGGTGGCCAAGCCCGCACTCAGGCCTGGACAGTAAGCCATTTTTCTTTGATTTCGTCTAGGCCGGTCCCGATCCTACATCTTGCGTCAGGCCGCTGGAATCCCTTATTTCTCCTACCTCCCGTATACGAGGGGATTGTCCACGACCATTTCGTTTTGATTGTCATTTTAACTTAACGGCTGTCTCTGAGCCGTAGGCTAACCCTTAGCCTTAATGCGTTATCGACCAGGTTGGCGTCCGTGCAGCGCGGGTAGCGAGCCCCGTTGCACGTGCCCGTCACACCTGTCGCTAATCATTCTTTCCTTCTTATCTTTCATTCATTCATTCTTTCTTTCACTTATTCGTTCGTTCATTGATTCATTGATTCATTCGTTGATTCATTCATTCACACACTACGCAACTCCCAGTGCGGGAGTCGCCTTGGCGACACATCGGTCCCGAAGACTTTCAATGTTGCTATACTCTACTCGGAAGGACTATGTCGATAGTCTTCTGTTTCATTGTTGAAAACCATTCATTGTTTCATTGTTGAACGCACAAGGGACTTGAACGTAAGCTTGTGCCTTAGCACGAGCGGGGAGCGCGGTGCGAGAGTTCTCACATTTTCCATGTTCTTTTCCATATTCTATACTGTCACCCTCATTTCCCGTATTTTTTCCGTATTTCGTATTTATACCCGTATCTGGATTTTGGCATATATTTTTATTTTCTTAACTTGTGGAATTTCGGTATTTCTCGTATTTTGGGGGTTTTTGACATGGTTCGGTTTTTATTGGATTGGGTTTGGTTTGGTTTAATGTGTATTGGAACACCTTAGCCTATGCTCCACCCTCAACACACCACATTTCACCCTCTTTAAAACACCACCAACATTTTCTCTCTCCTCATAACCTCCATTAATTTCTTCTTCTCCTTCCTCTACACAACACACTTCTCCTTCCTCTCCAACACCCACCCATAGGCAAGTGCACCTTGCCACCACATGAGAACCCCATTTTATGTGTCCATTTGCTAGTTTAGGACAGGGTGATCAACTTTAGAACTTGGTATTTTGTGATTTGGAGTTCGGATGGCCAGTGGTGAAGTATTGAAGTTTCGGCAGCCATGGGAGCTTCTTCTCAGTCCTGGAGAAGAAGACCCTTTCTCCTGTGTGCGTGCTTTTGCGCGTACGCAGCTCCCTGTGTGCGTGCTTTTGCGCGTACGCAGCTCCCTGTGTGCGTACTTTTGTGCGTACGCAGCTCTCCTGTGTGCGTACTTTTGCACGTACGCAGCTCTCCTGTGTGCGTGCTTTTGCGCGTACACAGCTCTCCTGCGTGCGTGACTTTTGTGCGTACGCAGCTCTGTTGCGTGCGTGACTTTTGTGCGTACGCAGCTCTCCTGCGTGCGTGACTTTTGTGCGTACGCAGCTCTCTTGCGTGCGTGACTTTTGTGCGTACGCAGCTCTCCTGCGTGCGTGACTTTTGTGCGTACGCAGCTCTCCTGCGTTCGTGACTTTTGTGCGTACGCAGTTCTCTTGCGTGCGTGACTTTTGTGCGTACACAGCTCTCCTGCGTGCGTGCCTTTTGCGTACGCAGCTTCCCTGCGTGCGTGCCCTTGTGCGTACGCTGCTCCCCTGCATGCGTGTCCTTGCGCATACGCTGCGTGACCCATGCACCCTGACCCCTTGCTTAATTGGAGTATTGGTTTTATTTCTTGACTTGGTTTCTTTGTGTGTGGATTGAGTTTTCCTGAGATCTGTTCAACACAGCACGACTATCTTGACCCTACACGGCCTAACACGGTTTTCTAGTAATTGTTTTTGACTAGTACGGTTCTCGGGATTTTCTGTGGATTATGATTTTGGTATTCTCTGATCTCCTTGCTAGTGACCCAGTGGGGTGCACTCCTAACTGTAACTTGTAATTAAATCCTTGTGACTTGATAACTTGATAGTGGCCCGTGGCGGCGCACTCCTGACTTGTAGCATGACTTGATAACTTAATGCTGTTGCGACGGCTAACTTAACTTGACCTGCCTTGACACCGTAGGTGGTTCTTTCTTGCTTGCTTGTTAAATCCACTTGTCCTGTCTTGCATCATGTCTAGGATGGGTCTCCTGAGTACCACGGTCAGGAGTACCTACTAAAATGGATTAATGTTAATAACTAGAATAACACAGTAGTCATGAAGAGATGACACAGCTACAAGCAATCCCGTTACCTGGGCGCTCTTGGGATCTGTAGCCTGCCGACGAGTAGGGCACATTTCCAGCACACTGTTACGTGTTGCACCTAAGTCACCTAAGGGTACATGCGTTTCCTGGACGATGTACCCACCTGAATTCAATCCCTAATTTTCGACCTGGGTAACCTGGATGGTCTGCAGGGCTTGTGGCTGTGGAATAATCTCACTGCATCTTGTTAGTAATTAGGCATGTGATAACCCTAGTTAGTTAAAGTAGTAAGCCGTAGTACCTGCTTGGCCGTGATTGATTGAATGGAGTATAACCAGTCTAGCCATGTCTTGATCTAGTACAAGATTGCTCCCTGTCTTGATTTCTTGCATTATTATCTTGCCGATAAATGGTGGGAAACCAAGTTCTGTTCAGATGAAAGGTTACAACCCCGGTCCTTGTTTGGTTTACGGGTTGTAACCTGGCTATCGGAATAGTTCCATGGTTATCTCGTCGTATATCACCCTGCCATATTTTTCGTGAATTCTAGTTTTAATATTAAATTTTCTTGTGCTGATTGCTGGCTTTTGTTCTTATTTCGTGGCCCCCTTGTGGCACTTGCTCTTTCTGGGGTTGACTCAGCTGGTTTTGTGTGGCCAGATTTCGGAGCAGCTCCCGAGGATCTTCCGAACCTCCAGCCCGATGGTGGCGACTAGAAGGAACCCGGGCTACGAGTGAGTTTTCTATTTTGTTTCGCTCACTCTATTGTAAATTTATTCTTTTGAGGCGTTTAGCCGACGAGCACCTGTTAGCTCGATGCACATTTACTTACTGTCTGCCTACGGGCTGTAAACATGATTAACAAATCCTAGAGTTGATCATGTATGACTTAAACTCTTGCTAGTCCTCGTATTTTGTACGACTAGCTTCATGATCAGCTGATATGTAATATTTGGGACGCCTTTTATTGTATATTTGGTGGTCAAACATCTTGTGATTATATTACTTGCTTGAGATTGAGACAATAGGCTTGACCTTAAGAGACTGTTGGCTTGTAGTAAACCCTCATATCTAGACAGCCGTGACCGTATAGTTGAGATGTATTCTATTTCAATATACGTAGCTGGCTATGTCTGCCCCCGCTCTCCAGTATTCTGGTTCTGGGGCGTGACACGGTTTAAGTGGTGGCCCATGCAGGTCTTGTCAATCAAGAAATGTGAGGGTTTACCGAATAGATGTCTCAATCAGTATTCGTCCTTGATCTCTGCCCGTATTTTCAAATCCCTAAAATTCTTGCCCTGATTACATGCTTGTATCGTTGATCTGTCCTGGTCCTTCCTTATTGTTTCCCTGTGTCGTCTTCCTCAGCGGCACTGTACCTGACCCTGCCGATCAGCAAGGAGGAGCACCTCCTGTGGACCAGTAGCAACCTGGAGATCAAGTTCAGCATTCCGGAGTCGCCTCCAGAGTGATACCTACTGGAGGAGAGTCACCAGTTCGGCCCGTCCAGCCCGCAGCACCAGATGATGGTACCTTAGTAGGCCTCATCAGAACCTTGATAGCTTCCCAGGATCGTCGAAGCGACGCCCTGCACCAGACAGTTCAAGATGCTTTGACCCGAGGCAGACATCCAGGGAACCAGGCGGCAAACAGCTTCAAGCGCTTGAACCCTCCTTTCTTCGACGGCAGCGAGGATGCGATTGCCGCGGATGCATGGCTTCAGGATTCCGAGGTAATTCTGGAAGCAGCTAGGACACCCGAGAATGAGAAGATGGCGGTAGTACGCCTGCAGTTGTTGGACTTGGCTCGCAGTTGGTGGGCGGCGCAAGCCATGGAATTAGTGGCACCCATTGCTTGGGCAGCGTTTAGAGAGAGATTCCAGACGAAGTATTTCGATGCCGTGGCTCGGTACGACTTGCAGACCAGATTTACCAACTTGAAGCAAGGAGGCAGAACAGTCGACAGTTATGCATCGGAGTTTTCTAGACTCAGTAGGTTTGCCCCCACCTTGGTGGCGACCGAGTTTGATAGGGCCCAGCGGTTCCAGCAGGGACTGTATTTGGAGATCTTGTTGGCGGTTGAGCAGTTCGAGCACCAGACGTTCGATGCAGTCTTGAGAGCAGCTAGGAGGCATGAGTACACCTCCCAGCGGATCGTGGATAGGACCGGAGGTAGGAAGCGGTCCCACAGTCAGATGCACCAATCATCAGCTCCAGCCCCGGCAGCTAGGGGATTGACCATTGGAACTCCGAGACGGGCGGCCTCAGTAACGTCGGTTCAGCATTCGACCCCGACGTACCCGCAGCAGCAGAAGCAGAAGCAGACTTCCGCGATGGGATGTTCTCATTGCGGTAAGCCAGGGCATGTGGTGGCAGACTGTCGCAGGACGCAGGGATTGTGCCTGGCTTGTGGAGCAGCAGATCATAGGATAGGGGCTTGCCCGAATAGGGGTGGTTCATCAGCATCCAACCCTTCTAGCTCTTCGGTGAGAGGACCGGCCCCAGCACCAGTTCAGCAGCAGCAGCAGTATCAGTCTTCGAGGCCCTTGCCGCCTCAGTCTCAGGCATTCCAGCAACTGCACCCCCAGCAGTATGCACAAGCCCAAGCTCAGATCCAGAATAGGCAGAGAGGTTTCCAGCAGAGGGGACCCGCAGCTAAAGGTCAGGCCATGATGATGGCTATGGAAGAAGAAGTTGCACCAGGTGAGGTTGTGGCAGGTACTATTCTCGTTAACTCCTCTCCAGCGTCTGTATTATTTGATTCTGGTGCATCGCATTCATTTATGTCTGTACGATTCGCGACACGGATAGGATTGGAGCCCGAGTCATTATCAGTGAGGCTCAATATACTTACTGGTAATGGCCTTGTGGGAGTAGATCGGGTGTTTTCCTCATGTCGGATCGTAGTTAGCGGTAGGGAGTTCCCCGCTAGATTCATAGAGTTTCCTATGGCAGACTATGATGTAGTCCTAGGCATGGATTGGTTGAGGAACCAGTATGCTAGGATAGACTGCCATATTGGCAGAGTTGTCTTTAGTATCCCCAGCGAGCCAGAGTTTTCGTTTTCGAGAGGCACAGTGGAGCCATCTTCCCCAGCATTGCGGATGGCAGTAGCAGCAGTGCAGTTACCCCGGATAGTTGAAGAGTTTCAAGATGTCTTTCCAGAGGAGCTTCCAGGGATGCCGCCGGAACGGGAGATTGAGTTCACTATAGACTTGATTTCCGGGACAGCACCAGTATCAGAGCGAGTCTACAGGATGGCGCCTTCAGAGTTGGAAATTTTATACAAGATGATTGAAGAACTGAGGACCAAGGGATTCATCCGTGCAAGTGGATCGCCTTGGGGAGCCCCAATGCTTCTTGTGAAAAAGAAGGATGGTACGTCCAGGCTATGTGTTGATTATCGTACCTTGAATTCGGTGACAATCAAGAACAGATACCCTCTTCCGAGGATAGATGACTTGTTTGATCAGCTCAGAGGGGCTTCAGTGTTTTCGAAGATCGACTTGCGCTCAGGATATCACCAGATCAGAGTCAGAGAGCAGGACATCCCAAAGACAGCATTCAGATCGAGGTATGGGTATTGGGAGTTCCTTGTTATGCCCTTTGGAGCGACCAATGCGCCGGCCGTATTCATGGATCTCATGAATCGCATTTTCATGCTTACTTGGATCAATTTGTGATCGTGTTCCTAGATGACATCCTGGTTTACAGCAAGAGTGAAGCAGAGCATGAGCAGCATCTCAGAGTCGTCCTCCAGACGCTTAGGGAGCATCAGTTGTACGCCAAGTTCAGTAAATGCGAGTTCTGGCTCGATCGCATAGCATACTTGGGTCACATCATTACCCGAGGAGGAGTGGAAGTGGATGTAATGTCCCGCTCCGCACGACGCATTACGCTGAAGCGTTGACTCAACGAGTCACGTTGACGCAAGGAAATGTATCGATTTCAAAACGATACGAGAGCTAAGTTATCCCGAGCAACGCATCGAACTAAGACGATGCGAAGAGTTGTCTTGTCCCGAAGAATGCATCGAATGAATCGATACGAAGCGTCGCGTTGCCCCGAAGGATGAGTGCGTTAAATCGGCTCGAAGATTCTAAGAAATCGAATCGACGAAGGCGCAAGTCCAAATCGATGCAAGTCTTGACTTTAGTTGGTTTCGTGTGCAGGTTATACTTTGACGGAAAAATATTAGAGGTCGATCTTTTGCAGTATTTAGTAAGGGGTCCGCGAAATCAAATCGTCGCCTTGCGACGGGCTAAGACTTGGGCATGCTAAGGCGAATTGGGCGTATAACTCAACGAAGCACGAAGTGCTCAAATGGCTAAGTCAGGAGAGTGGCCGTGCAACAAAGTTAGGGAATCGAGCCGCATCGGCTCGGTGAAACGACGAAGGCGTATCGACTCAAGGTGGGAGGATTGACTTCTTTTTACTCTTGCATTCGATAAGTCAAATATATCATTGTATGCTAAAAGTTAACCTATCGACGCCACGGGCGTGGTCCGATCGGAGATAAAATCATAGTGTGAGTCGAACACTAAGTTAGAACAATTGAAATGAAACGTGCATCAATATGCACGAGTCGCTATGGGACATTGGATATCGCTAAGGCGAGCGCCTCGGTGCGCAAGCCGCAAGAACATGGGATAACTTTACTCGGCGAGTGCCTTAGTGCACGAACCATACCGTGCCTTTGCTGCACGAGTTAGACGGCTAGAACATTGAAAGACAATAGGCGAGCGCCCTAGCGCGCAGGCCCGAACATTGAATGCTAAGTTATAGAACATGGATATACGGTCGAAACGTGCCTACGTGCACGGGATAATAAAAGATGGCTTCGTTGCGAGAGAATACAGTTGTGGCATGAATGTGGCGGAACTGTCGGATATGATATGGTGCCTCGAAAGGTGTTCGAGAGCTTCGGGTCGTCCGGTTGACGAGCATTGAATTGAGGCACGATGCCATTGAATCATTGAAACGAAGTATGAAATGTAAGAACACAGAAAGTTAACGAAAGAGATGCGAGATGATAAAGTCTGAGTCTTGGACTCAAGGCTATGCTTGGTTGTTTGAATGATAAGGGCGTTGCATGGTCGAATGGGATGGACTTGAGATAATTGCGATGATATCTTCCGTGCACGGAACGTTCCCTCCGAACGGGCGCACCATGGCACCGGGACCGTTCGGCCTAGGAGGGATGATAATCTTTGATAGGCGCACATCTGCGAATGTTCGATTAGCACTCGGTCGTAAATGTGAGAAGCCGCAAATGATGGTAGGCACGCGGTAAGTTTCGGTTGTTGGGATTGCAACCCAACCCGTGAAACGCCGGGCTACCCAAATTCGAGAGAGAAAAGAAGGAGAGAAAAGAAAGTAAGGAAAGATAAAAGAGAAACTCCTTTAGTCCATTCCGGCGCGGATACGCCCACGACCTTCATATAGTTAAGGAACGATGGATTGAAAGTGTAGGCGCAGATGCGTCCCGCATAGAGATCATGCTTAGAGATGCACATATAACATGACAGGGAAGAAACACGGCGTATTCACCTTGTGTCGGTGCAAGGGCGAGTGCGTCGACTTGGTAAGTCGTGCCACGAATCAAACACGAGATTGCTTGTTTGCTTGCCTATTGAATTCGATAACATGCTGCTATGATAACATGCTTTACGCTTTCGAATATGCCATAAAATTGACCCTAAGGAGAACATAGCAAGATCATAAGCTAAGTTGCATGATTCAACATAAATATTACAAATGTCGGTTTGGAAAGATGATCTTTGCTTCAGTACATGCGAGGACGAACGTACTGATCCCCCACCAGCTTCATGCAGGGTGCAGGGAATGGATGGCTTGCGGCGAAGCGTTGCTTGAACGTGTTGAGGCTTGGAATGCCGAAGCGCATTGAAGTGTGCGATCGCATTGACGCTCGGACTACGCAACTGGATTGATGCGGCCGAGATATAGACGGCATGATGTATGGAACGGTGAAATCCTTTGTGGGCAAGAGAGAACCTGAGTGTTGTAGCCAATCTGGCATATATTGTTAGGCTATCGAAAGCCATTGTAATCTCAGTTTCGGATATCAATAAAGAGAATTGTTTCGTATACTCTGTTTTCCTTTCGTTGTTAATATCGAATCAAAAGATAACCATTTGAGAACTTGTCATCTTGCCTTGCACGAGCGCAACTCCAGGCTCGTGCGGCATCACGCCCCCTGCGAGGACGATGATTCGGGTGATTCCGGGTCGGGGCGTGACAAATTGGTATCAGAGCTCTAGGCTCAATTTTCTCTGGACGCTCGCTTCATTACAATTCAAAAAGTTGCCCACCACCACTTGATATCACTCTTGACTCTACTCGATGTCGCACTGGATGTTCCATACAATAAGTCTAATACAAATCGTATAATTTTGCCGCATGTGTTTTGAAAATTACACGATGTTTGCTAAGAAAGTCGCGAAGGGTATATTGCATTGAATGCAAACGAGCCGTAAAAGTGTTAGTTGTTGCAAGCGCAACAAATTGTGAAATACGATTTGAGATGTTGTCGCAATGTAACATGTTGAATGAGAAATAAAATGATGCACGAAGTGCAACGAGTAATGGTGAATATGCGTTAAAATGAAAGTGAGAAGTGATAAGCCAATACTGAATGTGTTAAACGGATTGTGCATTGACTTGGAAAGTCGAGAGTAATTCGTTGCACGAGGTGCGGTAAATATCGGAAATGATCGTTGTACGATGTGCAACGCGTATTGAAAAGTGAAAATCATTGCACGTGGTGCAACGCATATCAAATTAATCGTTGCACGAAGTGCAAAGAAAATTGGAAATGAATCGTTGTACAAAGTGAAACGAAAGTGTCGGAAATAAATCGTAGCACGATGTGCAACGCGTATCGGAAGTGAAATTTGTTGCACGGGGTGCAACGCGTGTCTAAATAAATTGTTGCACGAGATGCAACGTAAGGAAAGAATTGAAATCGTAAATCGATAGAACGAATCGTTCGGTTGCACACCAAACTTATGTTGGCAAATGAAAACATTGACCGAATCGTGTCGGATTTTTGATAGAATCAAAGTTACGGTTGTGATCAAGCACGATCACTGCGGAAATCGTGAGTCGGAAGAGAACGTTGGCCTATACTAAGTATAATGCGAGGGAAATGACTTGAGTTCCGAGTGGTATATGCCATACCACGTAGGCGATGAATGACGCGATTTCGAGTGGTATATGGTATAGCACTTGTGCGATAAAATTCATCGACACGTTGTGAGAATTGCGGAAGGTTTGTCCGCAACGGACGGGAGAGTACCGAGACTCGTTGAAAATTTGTATGGCGATATGTTGATGCAAGTGTTCTTCGAAAATCGGTTGGGACGATAAGGCGAGACTCGTATCGATGAACGATACGTCGGACGGAAGTTATAGTTGGTCGGACGACCGAGACTAGCGAAACGATTATGCCTTGACGCAATAATCGGATCGACGGGAAAGAAATACTCGAGCTTACAAATGAGTCGCACGACTTGCGATTTCGATAGAAATGTTCGGCTAAGGCGAATCGAATTGTACGACTTGCAATTTCGATAGAAATGTTGGGCGATACGAATTGTAATCGAATCGCACGATGTGCGACTTCGGTAAGAAAGTTGGTTGACGCGAGGAACCGTGCCTATGAAATAGTTGGTTAAGTTACGGCGACACTCATTTGAGTACGACTGAAAACACATGAAACTTAGAGGGCGTGATCGTATAACTCGAGGGCATGATGTTGGATAATCGGTAACTCGGTTACGCGATCACAGTATAGCGGGATGCGGCGAATCGAAAAATGAGTTGATGCGTATGGAAAAGTTTGTTGTGAACTTGGATGTATGCGATGCGAGTTAAGTTGACGTTGAAACGGATTCGAAGTCGACCCTCTTGCTATCGAAATTGATATGAACTATCAAGATCGATATGCAAGGAAACATAAGCACGAGGTGAGAATACAAAATGGAGTGCGCCTTGCGCTATCAAAATTTTGTAAGTAACGATACGAGAATGAACGAACTTGGTTGATCATAAATTTTGTGATTAATCAAGACGAGACTATAAGTCATCGACGATTGCACGATGCGTATAGCATCTCGTGTGTCGACCCGTGAATAAAATAGACTCGAACTTGATGCGAATAGATGTTTCGTAAATTACGGAATCATCGACGGCAGTGCATGACTTGACTCGGAGGATAGTTGCGCATCAGTTGCGCCGATAGAAATGCTTTTGTCCGAAATTGGGTAGTCGCATAGAATCGTCGGAACATGATTTGGCTCCGAAATAAGATATAGCATGGTTCGTAGTAAATTGTCCTTCGATGATGATCCACAATTATCAAGCGTAACTTCGGGGCAGCTGACCCTAGAAGACTTGACCGCCAAATCAAATTGAATGCTGCATACCGTAAGATGACCCATGCGATATCGCATATGAGATTGCACCGATAACAAATATAACACGGTACATGTTGACGATAAGAATCGGCGATTGCGAGAAACGTGCTATGCACGAGAGGGAACGATAAGGGAATGACTTACGAGTCATGTCGTTAGATTCGGATTCACCTTGCAATTGAAGCTTGCGTGAATCAAAATTTACATTCGATGTTGCGAGATGGATAAGTTGGGAATTTGGCTATCGAATTCCTACTCGTTAGGAAATTGAATGTAAGACGCGTCGTAAAGACCTTCGTGTTAAGGCGATCGTTGCCTTGAGTACTGTCGCCTTGCTGTAAACTTTCATGTCGGATAGATTGTGGCCTTTGTGCAATATCAATTTAAACTTGCGTCGGGAGAATCTAAGCACGGGGACTATATAAGTAACCAACGGGCGTAGCCCTGAATGTTGATGCATTTGCAAGTCAACGAAGGAAATCGTATCGAGATAAGTGCATAGCCAGACTTCGGAAATAGTTGGATAGCGACTTCGAATACAAGGCGTTGCGAAAACTCGTTGTGATTGGATGCGCGACGGCTTGATGCAATGCGTAGATTGATAGTTCCGATGAAACATACGAAACGAGAAGGCGATTATGAATCGCGTCGCGTGCAGTGACTTTATTGAATGAATCACGTATGTATCGAATATACGTATGTGATAAAATTTTGAGAACGGTTGCTAAGGATAAGTCCGATCGAGAGTACGAGATGGCAAGCATAGGATTGAAATTTACCTGTCAGCTTTATTCCAATTGCTACCACTGGAATTGGTCAAAATACATATATCTTCGGGACGCCTTGAATATAGGTATGGATCCAAATCGAGTTGTATACAAAAATTTAAATCGAGCTGCGGGGATGACTTTGAAATGTTAATGGAAAGCTTGCGAGATATTATGAAATCGAACAACATTGGTGGGGCGAGATCGTGAAACGATCTATAAAACACTTAGTCGGAGTGTTGGTTTTGGTTCGAGGACGAACCTTGTTTTGAGTGGTATATTCTGTAATGTCCCGCTCCGCACGGCGCATTACGCTGAAGCGTTGACTCAACGAGTCACGTTGACGCAAGGAAATGTATCGATTTCAAAACGATACGAGAGCTAAGTTGTCCCGAGCAACGCATCGAACTAAGACGATGCGAAGAGTTGCCTTGTCCCGAAGAATGCATCGAATGAATCGATGCGAAGCGCCGCGTTGCCCCGAAGGATGAGTGCGTTAAATCGGCTCGAAGATTCTAAGAAATCGAATCGACCAAGGCGCAAGTCCAAATCGATGCAAGTCTTGACTTTAGTTGGTTTCGTGTGCAGGTTATACTTTGGCGGGAAAATATTAGAGGTCGATCTTTTGCAGTATTTAGTAAGGGGTTCGCGAAATCAAATCGTCGCCTTGCGACGGGCTAAGACTTGGGCATGCTAAGGCGAATTGGGCGTATAACTCAACGAAGCACGAAGTGCTCAAATGGCTAAGTCAGGAGAGTGGCCGTGCAACAAAGTTAGGGAATCGAGCCGCATCGGCTCGGTGAAACGACGAAGGCGTATCGACTCAAGGTGGGAGGATTGACTTCTTTTTACTCCTTCATTCGATAAGTCAAATATATCATTGTATGCTAAAAGTTAACCTATCGACGCCACGGGCGTGGTCCGATCGGAGATAAAATTATAGTGTGAGTCGAACACTAAGTTAGAACAATTGAAATGAAACGTGCATCAATATGCACGAGTCGCTATGGGACATTGGATATCGCTAAGGCGAGCACCTCGGTGCGCAAGCCGCAAGAACATGGGATAACTGTACTCGGCGAGTGCCTTAGTGCACGAACCATACCGTGCCTTTGCTGCACGAGTTAGACGGCTAGAACATTGAAAGACAATAGGCGAGCGCCCTAGCGCGCAGGCCCGAACATTGAATGCTAAGTTATAGAACATGGATATACGGTCGAAACGTGCCTACGTGCACGGGATAATAAAAGATGGCTTCGTTGCGAGAGAATACAGTTGTGGCATGAATGTGACGGAACTGTCGGATATGACATGGTGCCTCGAAAGGTGTTCGAGACCTTTGGGTCGTCCGGTTGACGAGCATTGAGTTGAGGCACGATGCCATTGAATCATTGAAACGAAGTATGAAATGTAAGAACACAGAAAGTTAACGAAAGAGATGCGAGATGATAAAGTCTGAGTCTTGGACTCAAGGCTATGCTTGGTTGTTTGAATGATAAGGGCGTTGCATGGTCGAATGGGATGGACTTGAGATAATTGCGATGATATCTTTCGTGCACGGAACGTTCCCTCCGAACGGGCGCACCGGGGCACCGGGACCGTTCGGCCTAGGAGGGATGATAATCTTTGATAGGCGCACATCTGCGAATGTTCGATTAGCACTCGGTCGTAAATGTGAGAAGCCGCAAATGATGGTAGGCACGCGGTAAGTTTCGGTTGTTGGGATTGCAACCCAACCCGTGAAACGTCGGGCTACCCAAATTCGAGAGAGAAAAGAAGGAGAGAAAAGAAAGTAAGGAAAGATAAAAGAGAAACTCCTTTAGTCCATTCCGGCGCGGATACGCCCACGACCTTCATATAGTTAAGGAACGATGGGTTGAAAGTGTAGGCGCAGATGCGTCTCGCATAGAGATCCTGCTTAGAGATGCACATATAACATGACAGGGAAGAAACACGGCGTATTCACCTTGCGTCGGTGCAAGGGCGAGTGCGTCGACTTGGTAAGTCGTGCCACGAATCAAACACGAGATTGTTTGTTTGCTTGCCTATTCAATTCGATAACATGCTGCTATGATAACATGCTTTACGCTTTCGAATATGCCATAAAATTGACCCTAAGGAGAACATAGCAAGATCATAAGCTAAGTTGCATGATTCAACATAAATATTACAAATGTCGGTTTGGAAAGATGATCTTTGCTTCAGTACATGCGAGGACGAACGTACTGATCCCCCACCAGCTTCATGCAGGGTGCAGGGAATGGATGGCTCGCGGCGAAGCGTTGCTTGAACGTGTTGAGGCTTGGAATGCCGAAGCGCATTGAAGTGTGCGATCACATTGACGCTCGGACTACGCAACTGGATTGATGCGGCCGAGATATAGACGGCATGATGTATGGAACGGTGAAATCCTTTGTGGACAAGAGAGAACCTGAGTGTTGTAGCCAATCTGGCATATATTGTTAGGCTATGGAAAGCCATTGTAATCTCAGTTAAGGATATCAATAAAGAGAATTGTTTCGTATACTCTGTTTTCCTTTCGTTGTTAATATCGAATCAAAAGGAACCATTTGAGAACTTGTCATCTTGCCTTGCACGAGCGCAACTCCAGGCTCGTGCGGCATCACGCCCCCTGCGAGGACGATGATTCGGGTGATTCCGGGTCGGGGCGTAACAGTGGATCCCCAGAAGATTGTGGCTATCGAGTCATGGCCGGTACCCAGCTCAGTGGCAGAGGTTCGCAGTTTCCTTGGATTAGCCGGCTACTACCGGCGGTTCGTTTCAGATTTCGCAAGGATTTCAGCGCCGATGACCCAGTTGACCCGCAAGGATGTGCCATTTGTTTGGACAGCAGAGTGTCAGGAATCATTTGAGAAGTTGAAGCGAGGTTTGATAACGGCTCCCATTCTCACCCTTCCAGATGGGACCGGAGGATTCACAGTTTATTGCGACGCTTCAGGCAGAGGATTGGGGTGTGTCTTGATGCAGCATGGAAAGGTAATATCTTATGCGTCACGTCAACTACGTGATCATGAGAAGAATTACCCGACCCACGACTTGGAATTGGCGGCAGTAGTGTTTGCTTTGAAGTTGTGGAGACACTACTTGTACGGAGATAGAGTGGAGATCTTTACTGATCATAAGAGCCTGAAGTATATTTTTACCCAGAAGGACCTTAATATGCGGCAGAGAAGATGGCTCGAGCTATTGGTGGACTATGATATGGATTTGCAGTATCATCCCGGGAAGGCCAACGTTGTAGCAGATGCATTGAGCAGGAGAGCCGGAGTTTATCTTCTGACGGCGCAACCAGAATTATTGGCAGATCTTCAGAAGATGGGAATTGAAGTGGTTCTTCCAACCAGCGTGGCATTGATGGCCAGCCTACAGGTTCAGTCCAGCATAGTCGAGAGGATCCGGGTGGCGCAGTCAACAGATTCCAAGATCCAGCGACTCAGAGCAGAGTGTGAAGCAGGAAGAAGGCCAGAGTTATGTATCCATGAAGACGGTACACTTCGGCACGGCACTCGTCTTTGTGTACCCAGTGGAGATATCAGACAGGAGATCATGGCAGAGGCTCACAGTTCTCAGTATTCCATTCATCCGGGTGGTACGAAGATGTACCGAGATATCCGGCAGCACTTTTGGTGGAATGGCATGAAGAGGGAGATAGCCCGGTTTGTCTCTCGGTGTTTGGTTTGCCAACAGGTTAAAGCTGAACATCAGAGGCCTGCTGGACTTCTTCAGCCCTTGCCGATTCCAGAATGGAAGTGGGAGCATGTGACCCTGGATTTCGTGACCGGATTGTCCAGATCCCCGGCCGGCAGAGATGCTATTTGGGTAATTGTGGACAGGCTTACCAAGGTGGCACATTTTCTCCCATTCAGAGTTGGACAGTCGACGGCGCAGTTAGCAGAGATGTATCTCAGGCAGATCGTCAGGCTTCACGGTGTGCCAGTCAGCATCACCTCGGACAGGAATTCAAGATTCACATCACACTTTTGGCGCAGTTTGCAGAAGAGTTTGGGAACTCGTCTCCAATTCAGCTCAGCTTATCACCCGCAGACGGATGGTCAGTCAGAGCGCACAATCCAGACTCTTGAAGACATGCTGAGATCTTGTACGCTCGACTTCGGTGGTTCATGGGAGAATCATCTACACCTGGTGGAATTCTCGTACAACAACAGTTATCAGGCCAGTATCCAGATGGCACCTTTCGAGGCTCTTTATGGCAGGAAGTGCAGATCCCCGCTAGCATGGGACGATGTCGGGGAGAGGCAGATGCTCGGACCCGAATTGATTTTCCAGACGGTTGAAGTGGTCAGGAAGGTCAGAGATCACCTCCGAGTTGCCCAGGACCGCCAGCGCCATTGGGCCGATGCTCATCGGCGTCCCTTAGAATTTGCTGTCGGCGACCATGTATTCCTTAGGATCTCGCCTAACCACGGCGTCATTCGCTTCGGCATGCGAGGAAAGCTTAGTCCTAGGTATATAGGGCCGTTCGATATTCTAGAGCGAGTAGGAGATGTATCCTATCGTCTCGCTCTTCCGCCGTCGCTAAGTGAGGTGCATGATGTATTCCATGTGTCCCAATTACGACGGTATATTCCGGACCCGAGCCACATCCTAGACCATTCGGAATTGATTGTTGGTACCAACCTTTCGTATGAGGAGAGGCCCGTGTCTATATTGGACCGGAGGGAGAAGATACTCAAGAACAAGACTATTAAATTAGTCCGTGTTGCTTGGGGTCATCACTCTCTAGGTGAGTCAACGTGGGAGCGTGAGGACGACATCCGATCGCGATATCCCTACCTGTTTGACTCGTGAGGTATAATGTCTTTCTTATGCCTTACGTTTTCCTTTCCTTGCTTGCATTGTATGATTGAATGATTGAACTGCTTAGTGTAACTTGCCTGTGCTTAGCATAACTTGTCGTGACAATCTCTAGCTCCTTGATTAAATTTCGAGGACGGAATTCTTTTAAGGTGGGTAGAGTTGTCACCCTCATTTCTCGTATTTTTTTCGTATTTCGTATTTATATCCGTATCTGGATTTTGGCATGTATTTTTATTTTCTTAACTTGTGGAATTTCGGTATTTCTCGTATTTTGGGATTTTTGACATGGTTCGATTTTTATTGGATTGGGTTTGGTTTGGTTTAATGTGTATTGGAACACCTTAGCCTATGCTCCACCCTCAACACACCATATCCCACCCTCTTTAAAACAACACCAACATTTTCTCTCTCCTCATAACCTCCATTAATTTCTTCTTCTCCTTCCTCTACACAACACTCTTCTCCTTCCTCTCCAACACTCACCCATAGGCATGTGCACCTTGCCACCACATGAGAACCCTATTTTATGTGTCCATTTGCTAGTTTAGGACATGGTGATCAACTTTAGAACTTGGTATTTTATGATTTGGAGTTCGGATGGCCAGTGGTGAAGTTTTGAAGTTTCGGCAGCCATGGGAGCTTCTTCTCAGTCCAGGAGAAGAAGACCCTTTCTCCTGTGTGCGTGCTTTTGCGCGTACGCAGCTCCCTGTGTGCGTGCTTTTGCGCGTACGCAGCTCCCTGTGTGCGTGCTTTTGCGCGTACGCAGCTCCCTGTGTGCGTGCTTTTGCGCGTACGCAGCTCCCTGTGTGCGTACTTTTGTGCGTACGCAGCTCTCCTGTGTGCGTGCTTTTGCGCGTACGCAGCTCTCCTGCGTGCGTGACTTTTGTGCGTACGCAGCTCTCCTGCGTGCGTGACTTTTGTGCGTACACAGCTCTCCTGCGTGCGTGCCTTTTGCGTACGCAGCTCCCCTGCGTGCGTGCCCTTGTGCGTACGCTGCTCCCCTGCATGCGTGTCCTTGCGCATACGCTGCGTGACCCATGCACCCTGACCCCTTGCTTAATTGGAGTATTGGTTTTATTTCTTGACTTGGTTTCTTTGTGTGTGGATTGAGTTTTCCTGAGATCTGTTCAACACAGCACGACTATCTTGACCCGACACGGCCTAACACGGTTTTCTAGTAATTATTTTTGACTAGTACGGTTCTCGGGATTTTCTGTGGATTATGATTTTGGTATTCTCTGATCTCCTTGCTAGTGACCCAGTGGGGTGCACTCCTAACTGTAACTTGTAATTAAATCCTTGTGACTTGATAACTTGATAGTGGCCCGTGGCGGCGCACTCCTGACTTGTAGCATGACTTGATAACTTAATGCTGTTGCGACGGCTAACTTAACTTGACCTGCCTTGACACCGTGGTTGGTTCTTTCTTGCTTGCTTGTTAAATCAACTTGTCATGTCTTGCATCATGTCTAGGATGGGTCTCCTGAGTACCACGGTCAGGAGTACCTACTAAAATGGATTAAGGTTAATAACTAGAATAACACAGTAGTCATGAAGAGATGACACAGCTACAAGCAATCCCGTTACCTGGGCGCTCTTGGGATCTGTAGCCTGCCGACGAGTAGGGCGCATTTCCAGCACACTGTTACGTGTTGCACCTTCTAAGTCACCTAAGGGTACATGCGTTTCCTGGACGATGTACCCACCTGAATTCAACCCCTAATTTTCGACCTGGGTAACCTGGATGGTCTGCAGGGCTTGTGGCTGTAGAATAATCTCACTGCATCTTGTTAGTAATTAGGCCTGTGATAACCCTAGTTAGTTAAAGTAGTAAGCCGTAGTACCTGCTTGGCCGTGATTGATTGAATGAAGTATAACCAGTCTAGCCATGTCTTGATCCAGTACAAGATTGCTCCCTGTCTTGATTTCTTGCATTATTATCTTGCCGATAAATGGTGGGAAACCAAGTTCTGTTCAGATGAAAGGTTACAACCCCGGTCCTTGTTTGGTTTACGGGTTGTAACCTGGCTATCGGAATAGTTCCATGGTTATCTCGTCGTATATCACCCTGCCATATTTTTCGTGAATTCTAGTTTTAATATTAAATTTTTTTTGTGTTGATTGCTGGCTTTTGTTCTTATTTCGTGGCCCCCTTGTGGCACTTGCTCTTTCTGGGGTTGACCCAGCTGGTTTTGTGTGGCCAGATTTTGGAGCAGCTCCCGAGGATCTTCCGAACCTCCAGCCCGATGGTGGCGACTAGAAGGAACCCGGGCTACGAGTGGGTTTTCTATTTTGTTTCGCTCACTCTATTGTAAATTTATTCTTTTGAGGCGTTTAACCGACGAGCACCTGTTAGCTCGATGCACATTTACTTACTGTCTGCCTACGGGCTGTAAACATGATTAACAAATCCTAGGGTTGATCATGTATGACTTAAACTCTTGCTAGTCCTCGCATTTTGTACGACTAGCTTCATGATCAGCTGATATGTAATATTTGGGACGCCTTTTATTGTATATTTGGTGGTCAAACATCTTGTGATTATATTACTTGCTTGAGATTGAGACAATAGGCTTGACCTTAAGAGACTGTTGGCTTGTAGTAAACCCTCATATCTAGACAGCCGTGACCGTATAGTTGAGATGTATTCTATTTCAATATACGTAGCTGGCTATGTCTGCCCCCGCTCTCCAGTATTCTGGTTCTGGGGCGTGACATATACAAGCATACAAGATGAAATTATTTTCTTAGCTAGGTGCGTTGAGTCGTTTATTAGCATGCGCGGTGTTATCGCCTAGCGATTCTAGCATTAATGTCCGTATTGTTATGTGTCTAGGCTAAGCAAAGACGGGTTCATCGGAGCCATCCACCTTAGCGATGTTCGCATTGGCCGAGCGATACTCCGAGCGCGCCTTTGAAAGTCTAAGTCTGGATTCATCTTGACGGGCCAATGTAATCCTTGCATCGATTCTTCATCAGGTCGATGCCAACTCTTCGGGTCGACGGTTCGTTTGAGTCGTTGCACTTGCCGTTGGAATCGGCGTTCCGCTAGGACGGAGCGGATCCTTACAGGAGGGGTGCTCAGCGTGGAGGTTGTGAATGGGGATGAGGTTGTGGACCTCGAAAAGCGGCGGGGGGGGGGGGGGGGGGTGTGCTCGGCCGGGCCGACGCTGCCGAGAGGGTTGTCCTTAGTAATCTTGTTCAATTTTGATTGCCCTTAGTAAAAAAAAGTCAATCATGGTTGTCCTTAGTAAAAAGGGGGTGACCTTTAACATTTGCCAAATTTTTTCACAAAACTTAAGAAGACTTTGAAGATTCAACTTAAAACTATTAGATAGAAAAATTGAGTCCATTCTTGTTCACCCACCAGAACCACTTGGCCATATTAAGATTCAACTTACCATTAAATTCATTTAAGAGCGATGCGCCTTATTGTTTAGTATTATAATTTTTGTACTAATCATTTCATAAACCTCAGTGGTTCCTCAAAGCTCTGGTCACTAGTTAGCCGGTCACACCTCCTTAGATTTTCTCACGATTTAATTAGAAAGAATATTGCAACATTATTCTAATTTATTATGGAAAGGAATTGGTTTTAGAACAATCTAGAGTTCAATGGTTGCGCAACTACTGCCTCTAGCGTCAGGCATTAGTATATTTTTAAATTATATAAAGAATTCTAGTTTTTTTTCTTAATCTAAAATAGACTGATTTTGAACATAAAAAGAATGGGTGTCAACATCTTTTTGTCATTTTAATTTCTGCACATAGTTAGATTTGTTCACAACGTCAAAACAAAGTGAAAAAGAAGAAGAATTTCACAATTCATGATTCTTTTCATACATAAAATAAGCATTTAACAAGTATCACCCTATCGTGATATTTGTATTAATCAATATTTTACTGGAGGAAATAAATAATAATCTAGTTACCAGTTGCAGGATTAAATTTGGTCTAAGTTTATCTTAGAAGATACGTATGTTAAAAAAAAACGAAAATAAAATTTTAGCAGAAGTTTGGACTTTGGATCACCAACTAACACTCGTTGGTATAACATGTTTCGGACATTTTACATTTAACTATTCCTATATTTCATAGTTATTATACTAAACACTTCTATTTTGATACTAATTATACAAAACCACCCATTTATTTTATATATATTTTAAAGAGTTATAACACTAACTATTCATATGTTAATTTTTTTTTTTTTTTTTAACAAATGGGAGGGATAGTTTATGTAATTATTTTCAAAATATATATGAGTAGTCTCTGTTATACCCATGAAACATAGGAAGGTTGGGGTTTAATATATTTATTTCATAATTTTAACCATTGACCCTAATCAAAATTTGAGTTTTGGTACTCTTGTACGCTGGAACAATATAAACATTGGGGGTTACTAGGTACTACACGTTATGATAGGGGTTATCACAAATTTCGAACTTGGTAATTTAAGTTCAGAAATTGAACTGTCAAAATTTTGGTAGTCATACGTCGTCCCCAATCCGACTGCAACAAATACTGAAGTTTCCAAACCATCAATAATGGTTCGAAAGTAATAAATTCGAAATCTATTGTTATGCTCTAAAAATTAAAAAAAATTGTGTATTCAATTTTATTTGGAAAAAAAAAATTTAAATGAAGAGGAAGAGTGACATCACACACGATTGTGTCGTCATCTATTAGGGTTGCTAAAGGAACAGGAAGAGCAAGATGAAAAGGAAAAGGTAATAAGATTTTGGGTGTTGTCCCTTAAGGTGCAACTTGTGCCGGGTAGCCCGGTCCCTGGCTCGGGCCCGGTCAAACCCGTATGGGTTAGCCCGAGCCCGATCAACGATCCGAACCGGTCCGGGCTGGGTTGCACCTCCGGACCCGGTCAAACCAGTGAGCAAGCGGTCCAGGCTGGGTTGCACCTCCGGACCCGAAAGCTCGGACCTGCCCGGTTAGACCCGTAGAACCCGACTGGGCCGGCCCAATCCAGGCTCGGTTCGGACGATTTTGTATTTTTTTTTATAAATGTTTGGAGGCCAAAATGACCATTTACCCCCATTTTACTTACTGTTTTTAGTTCGTTCGAAGGGTATTTTGGCCATTTTGTTGAAAATGATCAAAAATATCCTTATAACAACTCTTTTTTTTTTGGGTAAAATATGTCATTTTGCATCAAAAAAATATCTATAAATAGGCCATAAATCTTCAAACTTAATCACACACAAAAAAAAAAAATTCTTACAATTTTTATAAGCAACCTAGTGTGAAGAGACGATTTATACCATGGATAGTGATCAACTACCACCACAACCACAAGATCAGCAACCATAAGATCAACAACCGCAAAATCAACAACCGCAAAATCAGCAACCGCAACCCGCACCGCAACCTCAACATGCACCGCAAGAAGAGCTTGAGTCAGAATAAAAAATTTGGCATCATTTTAGTGGACTTTACAATGAGCGTGCAATTGGCGGTATCGAAAGAAGATACTCCACTAAAGTTCTTGTTGTATATTTGCATTGTAGAAAATGATTAAAATGTGACCATAGTCATGGTATAGGGAAGCTACGCAGACATTTAAAATGATGTATCAACATCTAGTAATCTTGTATGAGTCATTAGTTGCAGTTTATGTACTAGTAATATTGTATTAGTCATTAATTTTTAAATTATGCAACTCTTCTATTAGTCATTCAATTATCTTGACATTAGTCATTAATTTTTACTTTCTAATTTTTTTGGAAAAAATATTTGTAATGTTGTACATTAACTTTTACTTTCTAATTTTTAATTTTTCAAAACCTAAATGGTAGAAAGTAAAATAATTTTTTTTTCCCGATTTTAAAAAAAAAAAAATCGGGGTGGCCCGGTCCAACGCTGAACCGGCCCGGCCCAGGCCCGGTTCAGCCTGGCCCGCCCAAACCGGACCATGGGTGCGGGCTAGACTCGGTTTTTCTTTTTTCCGGGCAGACCCAGCCCGGCCCAGATCCGGTCAAAACCGATCAACACTGTACTCGGGCAGGCCTAGGTAACACCCTGAGTCCCTAACAAATGGTGTGATGACCTCTAACAAAATTATAATTGAAGAGTGATGTCTCCTAGCATGACCTTATCAATTATGAAGTTTAAATTGTCACCATGGACTTGTTCAACTATTGTAACATGTTAGAATTTAGACCTTTTATATATTTTTTTCTTTTTAGAATAAATGCACGTGTTTTGCACGTATAATAATGTAATAAGATTTTTTTTAAATTATAGTCAAATATTTTTTCTAACTCATGTGGTTAAGGTGGGAGGTATTCTTCTTGTTTGGTTGAGTTTGATTTCCTATGATGAATATATATAACAATTTTAAACTTTTTTCAACATTAGTATACATAATGAGGCTTCAAAATGGCTCTAAAGTGAGCCGTCTAAGCCGTTTGTATATCATGGTCCATTATAAAAAAAATTAATGATAGCATTAATAAAGTATATAAAAATTTAAATTATATTATAATATTTTAAATATAATTTGAATATATTTGAATATGATTTGTTATGATTATTTTTTTAATTTTGGATATGTGTTTAATTAGATAATGTTATGAGTTAGTTTAAACATAATTTTAATTTTAAATATATTATAGTATCGGTTGGTTTTTAATTTTTTACGTGAGGAGAGAGGGTTCGGTTATCCGCATAAAAGTTAAGAAAGGTAGTTAATTTTAAAATCTTATTTTTGGGTACTAACTAACAGCTGAGTCCTCTCCGAACTGCAGGAGATAGTTGCCCATCATACGGCTCACCAACTTCACTTGCCTCTAAGGGGGGGCTCGCTCCGGGCAGGTTCCGATCACTTACAATACACGGCTCTACGAAAGGATGATGAGCGTTTTCAAGACTTTGTCGAGACGAGAACCCATCCTTTCGAAAAGAAAATGGTTGATGATATACACAGCTTAGACGGCTCAATCTTAAACCATTTTGAAGCCCCTTTATAATAACTAGTAAATGCACGTGCTTTGCACGTGTGATAACATATAATAAAAATATTATCCAACTATAGTCAAATATCTTTTCTAACTCATGTGATTAATGTGGGAGGTTATCTTTTTGTTTGGTTGAGTGGGGAACTGTTTGTATGATTCTTTGAATACTTATCAATAAAATTTACCCGTTCTTCAAATATATATATATATATATATATATATATATATATATATATATATATATATATATATATATATATATAGCAAATGACCTCTAGCCTAGTGGTTAAGAGAGATGCATGCGGTCCGAGTGGTCAGAGTTCGAATTCCAGTGGGAGCGATTCCAGAAAAAATTTACCTAGTTCCAAAAAAAAAAAAAAAAAATATATATATATATATATATATATATATATATATATATATATATATATATATATATATATATATATATATATTGAGTGTGTAACATAAAATATTTGATTATGGAAAAAAAATATCCAAGTTAGTGACAAAACAACCACTGAATAGCGAATCAACGACCTGGCAACGACTTCAGTCATCGACGAATTAGTGACTAAATTTTTAATCGCTATTCTGTAAAAGAATTATTTGATACACAGAGTATCAGAGACGGTCGTTATTTTCGTTGCTAAGTTGGTCGTTATTTCAGCGACCGAACTTTCGGTCGCTATTTTCGTCGTATGAATTTTCCTCGTCATTGATTGGTCAATTAAATTTGAAAAACGACATATGAACTAGCGATAAAAGTTTTGAGTCATTGTTCAATATTATTCCAGCTTAGCGACGAAAATAGTCAACATTAGGACGAAAACTTTCAACAATATTTTGTTGTATTTTTTGTAGAGCTACTTCTCCACTTTGCATTTTGACTAATTTAAGGTGTGTAAGGATCAATTCTGAATCAGAAAATTGTATGAGAAGCATTAAAGTTTTAAATTATTGTGTAAAATGAATAAAGTTTGGACAAATTGCAAAGTATACACCGTTATGTTCTAAATTTGGGCGTTTAAAAAATACGTTCTAAATTTGAGTGTCTGAAAAAAGTATTTATTGTAAATGTGATTAGATTCTTATGACAAAGCTTAAATATGAGCTTAATCTCGAAAAAAAATTATACGCCCAAATGTTGTGCGCTAGATTCTTATGACCAAATTATAAGCCCAACTTTTGGGATTTTTTTATTTATATGTATTTTTTTAGCCAAATTATATAAGCCCAACTTTTTGACTTTTTTTTATTTATATGTATTTTTTTTCAAATGACTAGCCAATGAGTGAAAAATATGCCCTATTGATGTGCGTTAAAAAAAATACGCCAGGGCGTTTATTTTTTGTGCCCTAATTTTAGGCGGTTAATTTATGGGCCGAAAAATTGTAAGGCGGAGAAATTTAGTTTAACTAACTAAGCGGACTAATCCAAAAATTTAGATTTAGACGTCCATATTTAAGGCGTATTTTTTTTGACGTCCTACTTTGGAGCGCAACGGTTCTTAGTTTGCAATTTTACCGAACTTTTTTCTTTTACACAATTCTTTGAAACTTTAAT
This sequence comes from Iris pallida, assembly GCA_029216955.1. NCBI lineage: Eukaryota > Viridiplantae > Streptophyta > Magnoliopsida > Asparagales > Iridaceae > Iris > Iris pallida. The sequence continues at coordinate 11,361,903 of JANAVB010036615.1, forward strand.
GCTTCTGATACAATTTTTTGATTCTGAATTGAGTCACGCAATGGTCTATCAAATCTTTATGGGGTAGCCGGATAGAGCGGACGTCTGAGAAATAGGTGGTGGTGGAATATTATTACGTCGACAGTATGTTGAAGAAGAAGAATAATAATAATAATAATTATTATTATTATTATACTTTCTACTTTTGTATCTTCAACCAAACACTTATGTATGGAAAATCGGTGATACAAATTCAATTTTTTAATTCAAATTCAATTATTTCTCAAAATTCAAATCCAACTTTTCCTCTACTTACGGTTTACGAAACATGTCCTTGATGATATACAGAGAAATTTTATCCCACAATTTTGTTTTATTAAAAAAACCCTACATGTGTAAGGTTTGGGTAAGTTGGTTTTTTTTACAAAGTGCATGTAGCATGTCCTTGACTTATAAACTTGGGGCTAAGTTTAGATCGGTCATTTAATACCGAGGTATTAATCTAGCCTATCTAGGAGTCCGACTACAAAATCTCAAATAGAACTCAAATAGAAATTTACATATAGTAATGACATATGGTATTACTTTTACAGTTAGATCTGTGACTTTTTCTGTTTAGATCTTTGAAAAAAATTAAAGAACTAGATGCATGCAATCTAATACCTATTAATGGTCGAATTTTTAAAATTAAGAGCTCATGAATTCCTCTAGGATTTTTGTTAATTTAGTTACAATCTATACGAAAATAGATAAATCATGTAATTCTAATATCTAATTGGACCCAAAAAAAAACATATTTGTAGGTTGATCAAATAAGGTTTATCTGGATCTTAGTTCTACTAATACGAGAATGGGAATAACTTTTGAACAACTAGTCCAAAATCAGTATCTCGTTTGGTTCGCTTTTAATATAATCGAATCTGTAATATAATTGAGTTTGTAATATATTCGAGTTACAATTATAATTTGGTTGAATCATGTAATCAAATCATCTCTACTATTATAATACGGCTTAGAATCGACTTAAAAAATATATTTATAATAATTTATGACTAAATATATTTAAATTATATTTAAAATATTCTAACATAATTTAAATTTATTATTTCAATAATATTGTAGAATTTTTTTTTGTACGTGTGCGCACGTGAAGTAGCTACTATAGTGTAATACTAATTGAATTCAAATGTTTTATTCACAATATAATATAAATAAATTTATAATACAATATTATTTTAAAAAAAAGTTTAAAAACTCCGGGGGGTGGTGTAGTGTAGGACTAGTAGGCTTTGTGTCCGGACCAGGAACAACCTTGACCATCAAGTGGACTTCCCGCCGCCCCCGCCTTACAATGAGTAGTAGTGTCCGTAGGGTTTATATATGGGTGTATGTATTTAACCTTTATATGGCTAGGTGAGGTCTTTTCCGTCTCGTGTCCAAATCCTTGACCCCTTCGCTAAGTTACAATCACGTTTTCAATGTTTCCAAACATGGAAAGTCCAAATGCAGAGCCCCAAATTAGGAGATTAACCCCACCCCAATCAATAGGTTTCCTTATACGTTCTCTATCCCATTGACCGCCTCTAAACCCATATATAAGTAAGAGAACCCAAACCAAACCCTAAGCAAAAATTAAAGAAGAAGAAGAAGAAGAAGAAAGCAACCATGCCTGCTGAGTCTGGGCCCCGTAAACCCGACATCAAGATCCGATCCGTGTGGGCGCACAACCTCGAATCGGAGTTCGAGCTGATCGCCGGCTGCGTCCACCGCTACCCCTTCGCCTCCATGGACACCGAGTTCCCCGGCGTCATCCACCGCCCCAGCAAGCACCACGCCCTCCTCTCCCCCTCCGACCGCTACTCGCTGCTCAAGTCCAACGTCGACTCCCTCAACCTCGTCCAACTCGGGCTCACCCTCTCCGACTCGGACGGCAACCTCCCCGACCTCGGCGGATCGTCCCGGACCCGCTACATCTGGGAGTTCAACTTCTCCGACTTCGACGTCCGCCGCGACCGCTACGCCCGCGACTCGGTGGAGCTGCTGAGGACGAACGGGATCGACTTCGAGAGGAACGCGGAGGAGGGCATCGACTCCCGCGACTTCGTGAAGCTCCTGATGCGGTCGACGCTGCTGTTCAACGAGTCGGTGAGCTGGATCACCTTCCACAGCGCCTACGACTTCGGGTACATGATCAAGATCTTGACCGGCGGCCGGAAACTGCCGCACGCTCTGGGGGATTTCATGAGCTTGATTAGGTTTTACTTTGGGGAGAAGGGTTTCTTGGACATGAAGTATATGATGAGGTACTGCGACGGGCTGTTCGGCGGGCTGGAACGGGTTGCGGGTACGCTGCGGGTGGAGCGGGCCGTGGGCAGGTGCCACCAGGCGGGGTCCGATAGCCTGCTGACCTGGCAGTCCTTCCTGAGGATGAAGGAGGTGTTCTGTTTGAGGGACGGGGGGAGGGAGTTCGCCGGGGTGCTGTTTGGGTTGGAAGTCTTCTGATGTAGGCTGTAGCGATGGGCATTGCCATTAGAGATTAAATTTCTTCTCAATCCATTATTTTGTTTAGTGATGACTATGCGTGGATTTTGTGTATAGGAACTTTATTATCCGCATCAACGTGAGACTTGCTGCAATATTGGCCCATACAACATAGAAACACAAACCAAACGAACCAAGTTACGGGTGAAAATTATTCAGTTTTGGACTGCAAACCGAACCGGTTTGAAAAAAAAAAATTTTGATTCGATTTCGATTTTAAAAATACTTGAAAGTTTATTCGATTTCGGTCCAAAATCGAATAAGAATTATAAATTATATAATTACTCTTAATCTTATACATATTGACGAACGAGCTATATAATTACTCTCCGTTTTGTACTTATTTGATAATTTAAAATGTATATATTTTTGTGTGCATATTGTGAAAATAATAATATATGTGCTTATTTGATAATTTAATAACTAATACAACTTTGAATCCGACTTTGAAATACAACAAATTAGGTATAAAAATATATATTTTAATATACTTTAATTATAATTCTAAATTTTTGTCTGGTCCATTAAACAATAAAAATAATCTAACCGAACAAATCGAATTGATTATTGTTTCGATTTCGTTTATGGCTAATTCCGTCGACACCTCCTAAAACTAAGAACATGGACGGCAAGAACGAACAAACCGAATCTATAATTGGTTTCGGTTTCTATTTTGGTTATGGCTAATTTCAGTGGTTCAAACAGCACCCCCCCCCCCCCCCCCCCCCCCCCCCCCCCCCAACACAACATAGACGGCAAGAATTTTATTCCAGTCGAGAAAGAATCTTTCTGGTCCGAGAAACAGTCTCAAGTGCACTCTGGTCGAGAAACAGTCTCAAGTGCACTACTGGATGCTGTAGGTTACGTGTTCCATCTTAAACGTTAGACGTCATTGTCGTATTGGTAATCATACAGAATCTTTCTGCGTCTGCTTCAGTAACGAACCAATATGATTGCTCCTTTCCTTTAGTTTTACACACCTACCAAAACCAACTAGCCGCTCGATGTTTGACCTCGTGACATAGCTGTTCAAGTCCACCCACCTAAACTGACTCATTCCGAGCAATGTCCACACGCACCCAATTGAATTGACCTCCAAAATTAATGACATTCAGCTTAAGAGAGCCTCGAGTCAAAGAATAGCAAGTCAGCAAGCACCAGCAACAATGACATCTCCTATAGAGGAAACTGACTCATTCAAGAATTTAACAATAATTGATGAACCTCACAAAAGTACTTGCAAACATCAAAAATATAAAGGCCAGTAATATAATTATATAAATGTAATATATCATAGTAGAACAAAACTTAATCCCACTTGCATATTGACAAGAAATAAAGCATCATGCACAGTTCACACACAAACACGGTCAGACTGGACTCACTAGTTATAAAATGCATCGAAGCTTCGAAGAAACTAAACAAGCCCAGCAGGAAGTTTCACATTGAGGACCAATCGATACACAAATACTTGAATTCTTTTTCATTCAGTATCCCAAGCAGCAGTATGTGAAATTACATGCACAATAAGATTATGTAGTCCTTCGGAAAAAAAAAAAATACACAGGGACCAATCATAACCTACCACATCCCTGTGTAAGAAGCTTGAAGTGTGCTGATTACCAGAATGAAGGAATGAAGCATTATGTGTTGTCAGAGGGGCATAGAAACGAGTACAGAAGTATCATCGGCAAGCTACAACATCTCCATGCAAGAATCTTGGGTATGTGCCGGTCCAAACCAAAAGGAACGCAGTACACAACTTCTCGAGCACCATGTCCTATAAATGAGGTACAAAAGAGGCTAACATTCAGACGAGCATAACAGCGGTACAAATTGAACTAGTTAGACCATTCATATAACATAGCCATACTGCTAAGCCAACTATTAAGCGTAGTCAAGTAATTTAGTCCTCTCGTATGGTGGCATCAAATTTTCACCAAAATTCGTCGAAGTATCATTTCTTTTCGTACTGTTGAAAAACTAAAGAAGATTGGAGTTGCACATACTTACTAGTGCAACTCCAGTTGCAATGAGTGTTTTCAATACCATGTGCATGAAGTTCCATCAAAAGCTTTCACGACCCATCTCATGTTATCGTGTGGCAATTTACACGCAGACAGGAAAAATAGATGGAAAACATTAGGGTGTGCATGCAGACACACGTGCTCGCAAGCATTAGGGTGTACATGCAGACAGGAAAAATAAATTGTGGCATACATAGGTTATTCTCTTTCTGATCCGCTGCTAAAAGTGGAAAACATAGTTGCACAACATTCTTTTGATAACAATGATAATAGCAATCTAGAAAGCAAATAGTAACGAGCAGCTTGGGAAATAATATAAAGTTGAACCCCGTCCGCGGAGGCCCGTCGCCCTCGACCATTGGATCGAGCGGGCACGCGCGGGCCCCCCGATCCGATGGTGCAGGGGACGAGGCTTTGGCGCCCCCCCCCCCCCCCCCCCCCCCGGCGGGACTTTTGATATATATATATATATATATATATATATATATATATATATAAATGGCAGCGGGAGCGGCAGGCGACCGACTAGGGTTTCCCCGAGGCCGCCGGACCCCCTTGCCGGCGGGGAGCGGGCCTCGGGAAATCACGTCTGCGCCACCCCAGGCGCCGGGGGGGGGGGTGTGCGGGAGCACAGGGGTGGGGGGGTCGGGTGGACCCCCCCGGCAGTCGACAACCCCACCGCAGGCAATGTAGGGGGGGGGGGGGGGGGGTGGCGCGCTCAACGGGAGGGGGGTCGGGCGGCCTCCTTTCGGCGTTAGGGGTGTCGGACTCGATGCAGGGTGGCCCCATTGCTCCGAACTTTGAATTCGGAGCAGGCTCTGGATCTCTGGGAAGCCAAACGGAGGGAGGTGGATGGACGACGGTTACGCGACGTCGTGGGACGAAGTCTGGGGGGAAGACGGGAGGCGGACAGGGTCAGGTCAGGGATCGCCATCCTGATAGCCGTCAGATCAGGTCAGGGTCTCGGCCATCTGCCCGGGGTCCGGGGATGTCTGCTGGGAGATCGGTAGGTTGGCGGTCAAGGGGGACCGCGGCGGCCAAGGGGAAGAGTAAGGTGGTGGATCTGGATATTCAGGGATCTGGGACTTCTCGCCCGGAGGTTGTCCCGAGGCCTCTTGGGACGACCACTCGCCCTACTAGACGGTCCTGGGCTGAGATCTGCAAACCTGTGGGGCCGAAAACCCCCACATCGATGGAGTACGTTCCGCCGATCAAGGCAGGGAGGGATTTCCGGGCCTCCTTCCCTGCGGAGGAGATCCAGAAGGTGACAGCATACTGGGAGAATGCCCTCGTCCTGTATGTATTAGGCAACAAGCCTTTCTACGGACAGATCCGGGATTATGCAGCGCGTGTCTGACAGCCTAAGGGGAGTATGGAGTTCTATGCCCGCGAAAACGGCTTCTATTATTTGAAGTTCGGACTGGCGGAGGATGTTGCTAGGATCCTCCAAGGCGGCCCCTGGACGTTCGACGGCAGACTGATCATTCTCAAGGAGTGGACCCCGGAGCTTCGATGTGAGAGGGAAGTTCTGAATGCCATCCATGTATGGATTCGCTTCCCTGAGTTCCCGGTCAGGTTTTGGAGCATACCTTTGTTGATGCGGCTGGCCAGCTTGGTGGGCACCCCGATCAAGGCAGACGACGCTACTGCCTTTCGGTCGCGGTTGATGTACGCTAGGATCTTTGTGGAGATTCGGGCAGGGAAGAGCTGCCGAAGATGGTGGAATATGAGATCCCTTCTGGGGAGGTGCTCACCCAGAAGGTGGAGTATGAATGGGTTCCACCTACCTTTTCACGCTGTTCCTGCTTCGGGCATCTGGCTAGTGCATGTTCGGAGGTTGAACCTCCGGTGGAGCCTACTATCCCTCCTAGGGAGGCTCCCTGCGATATGGATCTCAGAGATGATAGTGGAGCGGAGGTCTTGGAGGGGAAGATTACACATCCTGTGAGTGATGCTGGTTTGAGCCTCGTTGTATCTACTCAGCTTGTTCCCACGAGTGGGGCGATGACCACTTGCCAGGGGCTGAGTAGTATAGTTACTAGAGGTATAGTGGCGTCGGAGATTGAGGCACGAGGGGATGGCGGATCGTCTGGAGGGCATGTTTACTGTAGGAAGAGACGCGCTGTCGGCCTGTTGAGGGACGGCCCCTCCATGGTGGTGGGCCATACTACTGACAGAGAGGAGGCGGTGTGTGTTGACAACCCTGCCTGGGCATTGGTTATATCTCAGGTCGCTCCCCAACAGGCGGTTCCGACTGGGATGGAGGATTCCTTAGCGACGGATGCGGCACTTTCCCCAGGTGCTGATCCGGGAGTTTTCCAGGGGGACCCCACCTCTCATTAATTAATGGCCATTATCGCCTTGAACGTGTGGGGGACGTGTTCGCTAAGGAGGTGGAGAGAGATATGTGGGGCGCTCCACAGAGAGAAATGTGACATTTCTGTTCTTTTAGATTCCAAGATCAAAGGGGAGAAGACTCTTACACGGCGGACCCCTTCTCATTAGGCCCAACTGCACAACCTGGCTTTATGTGACATGGCCAGGATTTGGGTACGCTGGAACTCGAAGAGTTGGGATGGTGACTTGATCTTGATGACGGAGCAGTTGATTGCCATCTCCTTCGTGAACAAGGGTGGCTTCCGGTTCTTGCTGGGGGCGGTCTACGGCCACAATGATAGAAGGAGACGGGAGTCACTATGGAGCGACATCTCCTGTGTTTCCTCTGTTGCTGACTCGTCGTGCCTCCCTCTTCTCTTGATCGGGGACTTTAATACCCTTCTGCACCAAGGGGAGAAGCTGGGTGGTCGCCCGGTTCCAGATTCTATCCTCTATGATTTCCAGAGATGCCTCTTGCTTGCGGGGCTTCGGGGATTGTCTCGCTCAGGCTTCATCTGGACTTGGCACAACAAAGCAACTCATAACAGGGTTGCTTGTCAGCTGGATCGAGCTCTGGACAATGGGGAGTGGTTCCGTCACTTTCCCAACACTTCGGCTGAGGGGCTGGCTGCTGGGACGAGCGATCATTCCCCCATCAGGGTTGGCTTCACTGCTCGGTCTCTTGGGAAGTCCCGGCCGTTCAGGTATAACAACAGTTGGTATCTCTCGGAGGGCTACCTAGAGACTGTCGCAGAGGGGCTTACTAGCGGTCAGGAGGGGACGGCTCGATTCCGCTTGGTTCGTCGCCTCAAGGCCACGAAGAGAGCTCTCAGGAGTTGGGTGAAGGGGTTGCCCAAGTTCACCTTAGAAGATAAGGAGGTGGAGTTGCGGACCTTGCAGCAGGATATGCAAGCTGACATGCTTAATGGGGACCTGGCGGCTAGAGAGAAGGAGCTGATCGGAGAAGTCAACATCCTGAGACTGCAGAAGGAGATTAGCTCTGCCCAGCGAGCCAAATGCTCCTGGCTGAAGGATGGCGACCGTTGCTCCAAGTTCTTCTATGATGTTATCCGGACAAGACAGAATAGGAATCACATCTCCCAGCTTCTTGATGCGGATGGCACTCTGGTGGGGACGCCGGCTGAGATCCAGGACGAGGCTGTCAGGTATTATTCTGAGTTATATTTCCAGACTGACTACCTGTCCGTGTTCCCAGAGGTTGTTACGAAGAGATTGGTGACTCCATATGGAAATAGCATGCTTCTTGGCCCTGTTACATTGGAGGAGGTAGAATCTATTGTCAAGGTGGCGGACCCCAACAAGGCTCCTGGTCCGGATGGCTTCAGCAGTGGTTTCTTCAAACGCCATTGGGATATTCTGAAGCATCAGGTCGTGAAGGTGGTCCAGGAATTCTTCACCAAGGGAAAGTTTCTGAAAGAACTGAATCACATTTTCCTGACCTTGGTGCCAAAGAAGGAGGGAGCCTCAGCTTTGGCGGATTTCAGACCTATTGCGTGTTGTAATTATCTTTATAAGATCATTACGCACCTTATGTGCCGGCGGATGGAGGGGATCATGCAGGACTTGGTATCTCCGAATCAGGCTGCGTTCATCAAGGGGAGGTCGATTGCAGAACATAGCCTCCTGGCACATGAGATGGTGAGAGGATTCAGCAGACCCGGAGGGGAGAAAGCTTGTGTTAAACTGGACCTGAGGAAGGCGTATGACATGGTCAATCGTGACTTCCTCTGCCATCTGATGTCCGCCATGGGTTTCGCGGAGCACTGGGTTGCGTTGATCCGGAGTGCATCACGACCCCTACTTTCTCTGTTCTCATCCAGGACATTCCTTATGGGTACTTCCAGAGCAACCGTGGGCTTAGGCAAGGTGACCCATTGTCCCCTTACCTGTTCACGCTTGTTATGGAATACTTTACTTGCTTGATGGATCTGGCAGTGCACTGTGGACGGCTGGTTCCTCTGTTTCGGAGGATGGACCCTCCAGTTACCCACCTTATTTATGCTGATGATCTGCTAGTCTTCATCCAGCCTTCGACGGAGGGGTTGCAGACGCTTGCGGATATTATGAAAGATTTGAAGTCCTTTTCGGGTCTCCAGATGAACAGGGATAAGAGTCGGGTCTACTTCAGTTTCCGGTGTACCCGGAAGGAGCGGGCTGATGTGCTGGTATCGCGAGGAGTGATCTTCCGGTGCGTTACTTAGGAGTGCCTTTTACAGTCAACTATGCGCGGGATCAGGACTGCCATAGTCTGGTGGAGTATGTTCAGAGGAGAGTGGAAGGTTGGCAAGCAGCCGGTCTGTCATTTGGCGGTCGCATTGAGCTGGTCAGATCGGTGATCTCGGCTGTGGCCCATTTTTGGCTGCAGTCCATCCTCCTCCCTGTGGCCACTATTCGGCGAGTGGAGCATCTCTGCGCCGATTTCATTTGGAGGGGGGGTATGCATGCGATCTCCTGGGAGCAGCTCTGTCGTCCCAGGAAGGAGGGAGGTGTGGGGCTCAGGCCATTGCTGGAGATTAGGGAGGCTTCTGCGCTTAAGCTGGCCTGGAGATTCATCAGCGGGGGTCTCTCTGGGCGGACTGGATGCACAGCAGATATGTGAAGCAGGGCAACTTTTGGACGTGTTCTACTGACAACAACCATTCAGTCACGTTCAAGACTGTCTTGAAACACAGGGGGGTGCTCAAGTCTGCTATCCGAAGGGTCATGAAGGATGGGTCGGGTACGGACATCTGGCGGGATCCTTTGATAGATCGACGTTCGCTGTTGGACATCAGGGGAGCCCCGACTCATCAGGAGGACAGGCGTGGTCTGACGTGCAGTCGCATCATACGAGATGGGGAGTGGAGGCCGGATTCTTATCGGTTCACTGAGGAGCTGGGTGAGAGCATTATGTCTACAGTCATTGATCCGACTTTGTCTGCGGATCGGTGGATTTGGGAGCCGACTGTAGCATCATCGGGAACTGGGGAGTTCCAGTTCCGTAGCTGCTACAACCTCATCCGGCGCACTTTTCCGTTGAGTCCTGATTACGAGTTCGTTTGGTGCAAGGATCTGGCCAGGAAAATGCAGTTGTGCGTTTACAAGCTTCTTTTGAAACGCCTCTTGACTAGAGATCGCCTGAGTTCGTTTGGAGTGCCGGTTCCGGATCCCAAGTGTGTGCTCTGCGGTTTGGAGCCTGAATCTATAAAGCATATCTTCTTCGAGTGCACCCTGGCATGGCAGATCTGGGCGGAGCAGAGTCGTGTATTTGGAGTGTGCGCCTCCGGGAGAGTACGCTTTGAAAGGAGAGTACGCTTTCATTGGTTATTATATGATATAATTGAGGAATGAGTTTGATAAAATATCTATTGCGACAATGGTGACTGGTTTACCGTCCAGCCATTCCTTACTTTATGAGGGATATATGAATATTTAGAAGAGTAAACACAATGAAAATATGTGGTTTTATAATAATGCCCAGAAGGTCTATAGCCCTTCGGACAAAGGCGTGACCATAGGATCTCACAGTGCCAGAATGTGTTGAAGACGAGATGCGGTGTCATGTCGTATTGGTAGGGATCGTTATGCCATATGCCTTTTTGTCCTAAAGAAGTTGAGGTACAGCAGTAGGTCATATTTGGGTTGGTTGAGTCTCTTTGACTTAACCCTTTTTCTTTCTTTTTTCTGCTCCATACAGATCATGTTTTGGGGGCAAAGTGTTCTTTCTCATCCACCAGCAAGCGGGTTCAACGGGGGTCGAAGACTCGGACCTACGGGAGAGGAAGCAAAGACCGATAGGGGGAGGGATACGGAAGGAAACGAACGATCTGTCAGCTAGCCAGAGAGGGTTACCCTCAAGGGGACCCAAACAATCTTTCCCACAAATTCGTATGAATAAATCAGGACAACGGAATTGGATTCAATCAGCCTTACATCTCGTGGAACGGTAGCCAACCAAAAAAGTAGATTTCTACCATCGAGCTCAACCAAACTGTTGTATTTCAGGTGAATAGGCAGGGACAGAATTCGAACCTGCAATCTACAGGTCATGAGCCTGATGAGTCGACCATTTCCTCTACCCCGCTTGCTGCTACTATAGGTTGGCAAGTGAAAAGAATCATCCCGTATGAACAGAAGGAAGATGTCCCCTTTGATCAATCGAAGTGTTTTTTTCTTTTACATTTATGAAGATTGGAAAATCAAGATCAAGCTCAAGTGCGATTCAGACAGACGGAAAGGGTGCAACAAGGTTAGATGATTCCGGACGTCCTAAGCACTAGGTAAAGTGGTAACATCAGCTTATGCCGGAACCACAATGAAGAACATATCCGCCACAGCCCCGTGGGTTCCTTTGATTTGGAGAAAGGTATATATATATATATATATATATATATATATATATATATATATATATATATATATATATATGTGTGTGTGTGTGTGTGTGTGTGTGTGTGCGCACGGATCAAAAACCCCACCAAAGCGCCCCCCAACCCCCACCATCGGATATATATATGTTTTCGATGTATTCAAAAACTTACAGCAGATGTTACAGTAAAAAATAATAAAAACTTCCACTTTGGACCTATTTGGATCCAAAGTGGCATAATCAATATTAATTTCAATTCATTTTTTTTAGTTTTCAGAGTTTTAGCATTTTGGTTTGAGTTTCAGATTCCCCAATTGCCAATTGTCATATAGCAGAGTGAACAATATGACTAAAGTAATTTATAATTAAAGCCACAATTATAATCAAGTACAGACAATACAGTAAAACTAAGCACTTGCAAGGTTTCTTCACCCCAACTGCAAACGTAGCACTTCAGTGGAAGGTAAATCCAAAACATGGAAGTACTTGAAGCTTTAATTTATGCACTATATGGATGCACACACCCATTTTACATGTTATTTGACGACTTAAAGTCAGATTCAATGCAATTAAAAATAGACGAAGAAATAATAGCATAAAAGAGAACAAACAAAAATAAAAAGTGACAGCACTCACTTACCAGTACTGGAGCTGGGTTTGCCATCTGATCTCAGATCCACTTTTGCTGTTCATCATAAAAATAAATTCCTTCCTAAGGGCTTTTTATCCGCTTATCATTCTCGTTGTCATTATCATCAGAAAAATTAAGTATCCTCATCATCGCTTGCATTATTAAGTTCATCACGACTTATTCGAGGTATTTCACGTGAATTCCAATCAGGAGGAAAGGTCTTCTGCAATGCTTCTGTTAGTTCCCCACCACTTCTCTCGATCTTGCGCAGACACTTTGACCAGTGTACTGCAGTTCCCATATCAACAGTCAACTCACACTCCACCATTTCCCGACAAACATTCAGAATGCCCGAGTATAGGTATTCTTCAGCAACGGTAGCTCTTGACAGAAGAGAAGTCATTAGACAATGGTAAGCCGCTTTGTCTGGCTTGAGTCCTGCTAATTTCATCTCTTCAAAGCATCTTAAAGCTTTCTCTGGAAGTGAAGACCTGGCCCAACCTCTAACTAATGTTGTATATGTTTTAACATTAGGCATCACTCCAGCAGCCTCCATTTCTTCAACCACCTTTGATGCTCTCTGCACAATAGAAATTCAAAATAGGAGACAGGTATAGGAAAAAAAAAATATTTTTTCTAGCGTGCCCTCCCAACAGAATCTAAACAAGCTACATTTGAACAAGATCATTTCCACTTTGATACAACATCCAACATATCATACAATAGCATTCCATATGGAACCAGACAATTGCAAATTGCTAATTGTGTTGCATTGTAAGCATATTTCTCGCTATTGAAAATAAAAAAAACAGTGCCTTATTTTCATTAGGTTGATTGCATACAAAACAAAAGCATAAGGTTCACTGTCCAATCAAATACCACACCAATTATGCCAAAAAAAGAAAGAGCTGCAGGTCTAGCAAGATTATACTATAATCAAATTTATCACTCATTCACAAACTCACTAACAATGCAACGGTGACTAGTAATTTTCCTCTTGGAGTCAAGCCTACAACCAAATGCTTAATGCATATCATCATTTACTCCAACTATAAGCAAATTTTCTCATTCAGTCACAAACTCATTACAATGCGAGGTGACCATTTAATGTGTCGTGTGTGAGAAACCAGAAGATTAATCCTCCAAGACAAGCCAGCTTTTTAACTTTTCTGCTTTAAACAATCTGTGGTCCTTTCTATTGTCTCATGTCTCTAACCTTACAATAATAAGAACTCTCCTAATTAAAACATTGAAGCACGTGTATCAGATGCAGTAGAAAAAAAATGGCTCTTAAACCCCTCTTCAGTCACTTTATTATCGATCCTACTTTCTTCCTTTGATACATTTATTATTTGAGATGACCAATCTAGGAAGAGAAGGGCAAAAAAAGTAGAAAAACAACCACATTAATTGGGTTAATTGTATGACACTACCAGCATATCACCAGCTTTGCAGCAGGCATTTACGAATGAAGTGTATGTATGGATGTCAGGAAGAACTCCATCTTCCTTCATCTGTTGCATCAAGTCAGCAGCCTCCCATACATCTCCTCTCCTGGCCCATCTGCAATTTGAAGCAAATACAACTAACTTTGATCAATGTAAACTGTAGAAAAAGGTGGACAGCCTGGAACAGTAACTAAATAGATGAATCCATGCTATAACCAAAATGCAAACACATTTCAACTAATTTAACCTGCAGCATTTAATTATAAAATGCTGATAAACACATACCCATCAATTAATATGTTATAGACAAATGTATTCCTGGGGATTCTTTGAGCGCTCATTTCCCGTGTGACTGCTAAAGTACTTTGCATCCGGCCTGACTTGCAACATGCCTTGAGTAAAGCTACGTAGGTGAATACATCAAGCTTCAGCCCCCCATCTTTGATTTTAGTAAAATACTCGAAAGCTTTACCCGTGTCTCCTTCGGAAGCATAGCCTTCCATTATAGTCGTGTAGGTATGCTCAGTAGGGGCTATGCCCGCCAGAACCATCTTGTCGATGACTTCGACGGCCTTTTCCATCTAAACAGAACAGAAAATGATTACTTCTGGTTGCTAAATATCAGTATGGTAATAGAAAAAGATAGCAAAATCTACCTGATGCTTGCGAACTAGACCAAGAATGAGAACATTGTACGTCTCAACAGTTGGAATACAACTGCTTCGCCTCATTAAATCGAAAATATCTAAAGCTTTTTTCATGTCACCAGCTACTGCAAAGCCATATATGATTGGCCTGAATGTCCGAGACGAAGGTCTATGCCTCTCTTTTTGCATCTCGTCAACAATACGAATTGCTCGGTCAATATTACCCATCTTACAAAATGCATTGACAATAATATTGTAGAGGACCAAATCAGGCTTCAGGCCTGCTTTCAACATTTCCTCAAAGATACTAAACGCATTTGCATAATCATTTAATTGGATAAAGCCATTGATTAACATTGAGTACGTCTTGCTGTTATGTCTGATGCCACATGATTCCATTGTTTTGCTAATCTCTAGGGCTTTGGATACCTTCCCAATCTGAAAGAAAAAGTACATGATCATCAAGTTTCTGAAAAATCAAGCAGTCACAGAAACAACAATGATGGAACTCATAACAACATCCAAAATCAGTATGGAAATCTGACAAAATCTATGAATTTTGCTATTACAAGGAGATGGAAAGAATGCAGATGGAAAACCCAAATTTTGTTACATGTAGGATGACAATGTATGTTCCTTTAAATGGAAAGGTTAACTGTTGTCAAGGTGTTCAATCTACATGATACACACAAATTAATCATAGGGTCACAGTACTCAAATGCATCTTTAAGATCTCCCAAGTCCCAAATGAACCATAACCTGTTTTCTTTTGGTTCTTACAAGATACTTCTCAAAAAAAATTACACGCCTTTGCATATTGTGCACTGTGAGGAGGATTTTCTATCAATGTTTCTAACCCCCACGCCCCCATCCCTCCACCCCCTTTCCCTCCTCTTCCGATGTTGCTTTTTTCACTTTTGCCCACCCCCTACCATGAGCATCACAGTTAAACTCCAAAAGGACTAAAATATCCTTGCCTTATAGTACATAAATAAAGGAAAATTAGAAAGAGGAGGGGTATTTTGCAAAGCCAATCCTTCCACCCACGACCACTACGACCACCAATTCAATGTAGATCAACTTAGGATGTAGGGAACTGGGGCATGAGCAGCCATTAACAATAAGCAGACAGGGTCCTTTTTTCCCCTTTCTGGAGAGAAAGAGAGGGAAGGACTTGGAGAATTGGAGTGTGCTACTCTTAATGTTGAACATGTTCAAACATTATAAATTTTACGAATTGTGAAAACTAATATTTGTTCTATCCATTGTATTTGCAAATCTTTCAGAAATTTAAAATTTTAATTTTGTGTTTTTAGTGCAGTCACTATGATGTGCCATACTTTCTTCAGGATTACAATGGTGACATGTTCAACTATATTCATGATCGCCTTGACGTGCCAAATCAAAGCCCACCTGTTCTCGGAAACTATACATAATGTAGTGGTCACTTTTTTAGTTACATACACTACAACGGAGCAACTGTAACATTGTACTTTAGAGAAAATAGTTCTTATTGTTATAAGAACTACCTATTGTAATTTCATGATAGGATAAGAATAAAGAACCTTTTTGCGAAGTAGGGAAGCTGAAGTATATAATTTCAATTATCATTTCCAGAATTGAAATGCTCAATGATTAATATCATCACTATAGAGTTAGACAATGAGAAAAAACAGCAATTAAGTATAATTATCTCATTCATTGCCAATGAATCCCAAAAAGTCTACCAGTGCTTCGAAATAGCAACATTGTCCACCAAAGTACGGGTGTGGTGCAATGCTCGCAGAGGCATGTCACTTTCCCGAAGCCGCCAGTTGATCTTAAAGAGTCCACTGCCGGTGGATGGAATAAATTCTAGCAAGTGTACGTACAAAAAAAAATTAAAATATTTTTAATCTGTCACACAGATGCAATTACCTTTGTATACAAGTTAATTAGACACCCATAACTGATCACAGACGGTACAAAACCACATTCCTGCAAAATATGCAAGTAAAGAATCAACACATATAATGCCAATCACCAGATCCACATATGCAGCCGTCAAGATATTTTTTTTTTGTGCTTGTTGTAACTGTTTGCTAAATTTATTTTTCATAATAGAAGGATATACCTTAGGGTAAAATAGTACGGAAGGAGGAGGGTATTCTTCAGCCATTTTGCAAGTTGAGGGTATAATGGGAAATCTTGATGTCAGAATGGTAGTTGGAACAAGGTATCATGGCAGGAAGAGTAATGAATATAACGTGAGGGACAAATATATTTCCTGCCAGTGGAAGTAACAACGTGTGTGGCAAACATTACTTGTTATTGTGTATCGTTAAAAATATATAGTAAAGGATATTAGGATGCCTAATGTATTAAACTGTAAGATTTTCACTTCTGCCACGTAATTGTATCTTCCTTTCAGGTTTTCCTTCAGAATAAAAAGTATCTCAGTTCTATTGTCCGAAGGAAAGCTTACCTTCAGTCTTTCGAACACAACCAAACATTTTTCCTCATTCCGAACATTTATGTATCCATCCATCATTGTATGATATAAATCAATAGGTGCATCAATTCCTCCTCCTTCCATTTCCCTCACCAAATCTTCAGCTCGAGCCATATTACCAGTTTGGCTGCATAAGTTTCACCAACATGTACACATTAAGTATGTCGATCTGACAAAAATAATTCATTTAAAGTAAAGGGTACATTTATTATGTGTGTTGTGCACAATAAATAAGTCAATGACTGGAAAACAAGAAATAGCAACTGAATTGCTCAGAAATTGAACAAGATGAAGCTGTAAGTGAACTGCTAAAGTTATTATTACCTGAAGTTAAGGCAAACTGATTTTATTAGTATAATTATTTAGCTTCTAAGATAACACATACTTTAAGTGTCAATAGGATCATCATGGTGTATCCAAATGCACCATCTTGTTGCACAGATACTCCTTTAGAAGACAGTATTCATGTTTGATCCCCATCCAACACACATCTGACACGAACCTTCCTCAACACTCATGTCGGATATGACTCGCCCATGTCTAGGCTACAAAAGATCCAAAAGGGCCAAAACATGGTTGAGGGTGATTTTGCATGGTCATGATCGTGCCAAACAGAAATGAGATATGAGACAATAACAGTAGTTCTTTGTATCAAATCCTTTCTAGAACTTTCTGAAACATAGTTACTACCTAAAGCATGCATAAATATGGATATTATTAAGATATAATTTACAAATATGCATGCAGATATGTTTTCATGGGTATATATAACCGTATCCACACCGTACCAGTATCCTAAAATTTATGAAACTGCCGTATTACGAAAACCTTAATGTGTCCGTGCCTACACTGCAGTGTATTATACTACAGTTCAGTACCAGATACACAATGATGTACCATTACTGAGGGGTAAAATGATGAAAACATGTGGCAGAAATCCAATAATGAAAAGAAGAACTAAAAAACTCATGCAGAAGCAAATAGAGGAAAATTCTCATAATAATATGTAGAGAAATCAGCAGAATAGAGGAATTGACTTCTAATACTAACCAATGAGCATATATGATGTTGCTGTATATGATGGCATTCAGTGAGTTCAGTTGCTGCTTTGCCTCCTTAAACAACCTATCTGCAGATCTTCCATAAAAACATCTACTGTTTTAGCAAGCACATTTTTGCAGTCAATAGAACATTAACAACTTCTAACATGGCAATATCCTGTTAACGAAATCCTTTCTATGAACAAATTAATGTAAACAATAGTTACATCAACTTCAACAAATGCAAAAGATTTCTCAGTAGGATGTGCAGTATGCGGTTCAAACTGCAAAAACCAAACCTAACTCAGTTTTGTATTCAAAATTTTGCAATTTGGTTTTGGTTATGGGAATACGATTTTCAGTCCTAACCGCATAAACAGCAGAATTTTACAACTCTGCACTGCCCCCATATATGTGTGTATGTGTGTGTGTGTGTGTGTGTGTGTGTGTGTGTGATGATAATATTTTTGTTATTAATGGAATGGTAGTTTTGTATTTAATGTGAATGATGATAGTTCTGACATCTCCACTCTTATGTAATTTTTATTATGTTTTATAGTTATGGTAAATGTTATGTGACTATGTGATTAGGATTGAATTAAACGCAATTTGCAATACAGTTAGGTACAGTTAGGTTAAATATAATTTTGACATAATGTGGTTAAGTTCAGCTTGGTGTTACTGTTATTCTTTGTGTCGGTAAATTTCTCTTATGGAAAAATATGGTTCAATCGAATCGAAAAGACCAAGATGCACCCCTAACTCTCAGCATATTCAGAAAGCATAGCAAGACAGGTATATATAATAACTCAGATTGAATATGAACAATATCCACCGATATGGTTGACAAACACACTTGTAGGTTCTTAAATCTTAACCAGTAAGTACAATTAGTACATCATGGTAAGGCAAAAGTCCTTATTTGGCTTTTCTTTCCTTGAATTTGTTTCTATTAGTAGTGTTGCGGAAATTAACTTTAGTGTAAACCCTAGCACTTCCCTTTAAGATTATAAAAAAGGATAGGACAACTGATTTTGGATGAAATTATCAAAACCTGATTTAGATTACATCTGGATGGCTGGTGTGCTTTTATACCCCTAAACTCAGATCTGGCATCCTGGTTCCTGACCAAGTATTATTCCTGTTTAGCTTCTTGTTTCTCGTCTTTGGGTTCTATTCCTAAATCACATGCACTCTCAATAATCATAACACAGAAAATGTTTGTTTCCATGTCGTGTACCATACCAGAGCCTTTCGGTACGGGTGTTATCAAACGCATCCTTGTTTTCATTTTGTTTGCCAATCCCCCCCCCCCCCCCCCCCCCCCCTCTCCTCATTTTTACGAGCTTTAGATTTTTTTTTTCCAAAAATTAAACTATCAGTTTACCCCTACAACTAGATTTTTTTTTTGAAAATTAATTAAACCTATATTTAAAAAATGAATTTTAACTTCTGATTAAATATGTAATCGATTTTCTCCTTTTTGAGAGAGCTGGACGATTGTGTGTAGTCTTTCTTCCATAAAAACAGAAGAAAAAAAAAATCCTAAAATACGAAAATGAATATAGTAGACTTGCACGTTTGCAAATCTTTCATTTCATCTACACTCAATCATTCCTTTGAGTTTGTTCTGGGGTTTATACCCTCTTCTTTGTTCGTTCGTTTCTTCCCTCGTTTTCATTTTTATCTTTTTTTTTTCTTTTTCATATTTGAAGTTAATATGATTAAAAAAAACTATTTAATTGATTTAAGGAATATAGGAGGTAAAGAAAGAAGGTAAACTGAAAATGTTTTACAAGGTAAACTTAACAAAGTCAACAAAAAAGATTAAATGGATAAAAATATGGGTACATTTAACAACACCCTTGGGTTCAATGTTCTATGTTATATTGATTAAATTCATGCATATAACCTTTCCAATGTACCACCGAGGGGGAGGGGGAGGGGAGGGGGAGGGGAGGAGTGGGTGTGGGATCAAAATTGGAAGGGTCTTGGTGCTAGTAGCCCAAGACAAGGATAGTGTCCTTAGGAAAAAAAACTTAACAAATATATCATTGTGGTACACTATAAATATGAGTAAATATAACTCATAATGATATGACTATACATGCATCATCCACATATTAAAAGTTCAAGCAATTAATAAATTATTATGATATTTAAGTAGAATGCTAAAGAAGGATATGTAGTTTGTTAGTGTTACATGGACATAGCCCTTAGCATAGCCGAATGGAAAAAAAGGACTCAAACAATCGACCCCATAAATTTGGGATAAAAGCTCCATTCTTGTTGTTGTTAGCTTTCTATATACAGGTTACTTGGGCATTATAAAGATAAACATGTTCGCCTATTACATGAGACAGCCTTCAAATCTTATTTTGTCAATTAAATGCTATGTTTGTCATGTGGAATTCAAACCATCATGTTTAGTAATGACATAAAGGACGGCAGTTTAAAGTTCTCATATAATGATACATTCACAATTGATTACATGATATGTTATATTTTTTCATTGGCAAAATTCTGAGACATCAAAATTTCAAAAAATAATATGAATCAGGTACCGTATAATATGTAGATAGCAGAGATCTCATCCAAGAAACATGGAAATTTTATGACTAGAGAAAACCAATTACTTACTCAGCATCATTTATATTGGCACAACCGGCAATCAGGATACTATAAGTCACCACAGTCAACTCGATGCCCTCAGATTTCATTTCTTCAATACATGATAAAGCACCTCACATGTCCCTAGCAACTGCATAAGCGTGAACAAGGCTGCATGAAATGAATTACCTCAATGTAGGAGAACATAAATTGATTAACAAGAGAGTAGGTAGGTACTATTTTAAGCCAATTTTAGTATTGCCTAGTAACAAATAATAGTACACAGCATGAATGTAATATGCAAACATGATAACAATATGATTTCAATTTGATTATTCATCCTTTTAGATTACCCTACTTAATTTGCAAAACAATAAAAAAACTATGCTGCATGGATAAAGACAGCAAAATAATATGATGGGATACGAATACGAAGACACTGAAAAGATAAGATAAAATATATGCATGACACGTTAAATTCGGAGTTTCATATAAAATGTAAAGAAAATGATAGATATTTAAAAAAAAAGTTTGTATTACTAGTAGTGAGAGTAGATTATGCCAAAGGAGGGGTAGGAGTTGATTCACCAAAAGAGAACGGGTAAATTTGTTAAGGAAAGAAAACTATTACATTTACTAGAAGATGCACGTTCGTTGCACGTTAAATCATTTTTTTTTTCTTTCTTTCTAATCTTATCAAAAAATAATTTAAATACTTAAATTAAAATTATAATTGATTGTATATACTTTATATTTTAATTAAAATTTGTAAAAAATAATTAAATTATAATTATAATTTGTTATGGATAAATATTTTTATGATATTGTTGAAAAATAGTTCAAATATTTAAATATATTTGAATTAAGATTTGTTAAACAATTTAAATATTTTCTGATATTTTTTCCTTTAAAATTAGTTTTTAAATAATTTTAAATTTAGTTTTTAAATAGATATTTGTACGGACTAAAAGAGAGAGAGAGAGTTAGTATTCGTAATTTTTTTAAGAAATCGTGGATGAAGAAGTTAATTTTTATCTTCCGTAATTTTTAAAAAATAAAATGGTCCATGATATTCATACGACTTAGACGGCTCACTTTTGAGCCGTTTTGAAGCCTCTTTATATAATAGATAGATAAAAGATAACGGTGCAAAGGTAAATGTGTGCAAGCAAAACTATATAAAGGAAACCCAAATGAAAGATAACAAAACATAAAATTGGATGTGGAAACCATAGGTGTGAGTCGTGACAGCATAAAGAAACAAAGAGAGTTTGGTAGTCAAAGAACTACTTAGCATTTTAAACTCTTCACGTTGGATAGAAAGGACAACTTTTCTACTAGTGCTTTTTAGAAGCTTTAATCTGCCAATAGGAAAACCCTTTCACAGAAATGCATCTTTAAAGTGTTTGTATTTTAAAACATATAAGAAACCCAGAAGCAATATTGTTTCATACTCTCTTTAATTTCGTATTCGATAAAATTTTGCAGTCTTGATGATTGTAACCATTTTTTATCGAATAATAAAGCATATTAATTAGATATCTTTGCTTTCCAAGAGGAATTTCACAATATTTACTGAAATTTGTTTTGTATCACTAACTCTAGCCTCTGGTTAGTTTCAAAAGTAGATTGATTGAATATACATGAGACGTTTCTTGTTTACTAAGGAAAATACACTAGAGTTGAGTAAATTACTAGGAAAGGTCTAAATAAACAAGATCATATGAAGAGCACCCTTACTTAGTATACACATATGAACTTGGTTCTATTCCTCTTGCTCTCATGCTTTCAAAAGTAGCACGGGCATGATGTTTGTCCCCTCTCCTTCCATAAAAATTGACCATAAGTCCAAATTCTCTTCTTGATGGCTGAAGAAACAGAAAACTCCTTCTAAAGATCAAAAGGAACAATACATAGTTGTTTAATAATGAAACCTAATACAAATTAATTTGTCATAAGCTCAGATGATATAAATTTCGATGACTCAATTTATACAACTTGCAATAACTTATGCTATGTGCAAAAAAGACTTAAAGGAAGAACAATGTTATAAGTTATGGTCACAAGAACATGCTACTATACAAACATCATCAAAATCAAAATGCCTAATTAGTTTTATTCATTGCAGGTGAGGATTTTATTCATATATTCAACATCCAAAATCCCCTAGTTATGTTTCTCCGTATCTTTTAGTGAAAGAGGACGAGGGAATGCTCTATCTAATTTGGTGCAAAGAAAACTAATTGGTGAATTTCACCTAATCTATAGTATTATTGTGAACTGTGTAGTCATAACTAGGAGGCTCAAATAGCAGTCATTCAACAGATATCAGAAAAGTTGAGCAATCATTGTAGCGTAAACTCCTCATTTCCCAGGTAAATGAGAAGGAGAAGAAGCTATAACTTGAAGAATTAGCTCAGAACATTGGAGAAACCTTCGAGGTTGGTCTATATTTTAAACAACACAAATGTGTTACCGAATTTACCCCAAAAAACAACTGATCAAATTGTTAACGGTGGCCAGAACTATGAGACTGGTGGGCACAATTCATAAGTAACCTCTGTTATTGGGATTCAGAATCAATGCAGTTTCGTGAATCCAAACGTGGTTCAATGATGCGTTCTCTCAATGATCCATGGGGAAGCAGTTGGATCATGGGTAATCAAAAACCTAGTGAACCAACATATATTTGATAACATTAATTGTTCAATTGAGCCATATCCATAAATAATACCTTGTCAATCATAACTAGTACGTCTATTTGTCTCTGATGCACAAGTTCAAACCTTCCTTAGAAAATGATAGGATAAGGGTATGACATGGATAATTGGATATGGTTATACATACATATGAATACATGTTTATAAATTTATATGCATATTAGTGCATCATATATTAACAATATCCCTATTTTATGGTGCATGTTTTGATATAGGTTCTAAAGAGTTCTAGAAAGGACCCGGTTCAAGAGAAATGCTAATTTCTAATATCTCAATTATATTTCAAACAATAACGGCTACGTCAAATCACTTCCAACCATGTTCTTGGCCCCTATGGAAGCTGGACCATGTGTAGAGCACATTCGACATGAGCGTCTAGGAAGAATTATCTCGAACCATGGTTACCTGAAACGCTCCAGAACGCGGAATGAAAATGGGAATGCAGTACACGAGGGGTCTCGGTATGTGGTACATGGGGAAACGATTTCTTCCGAACACAATACCTTTAACCGGAACATAGCAAGTCTTATGCTCTAAAACTTTAACGACAAATAACAAAAAAAAACTAACTTTTTCTTCTTCCCTTTAAAAGTTGACTGAAACCCAAGTACATGATGTACCTGCCTGTCGGAATGTAGATTTCCATGTTCCAATTTGCCAGCGTTCAACATTCCACAAACACACTTTACCAGATCGTAGGACGTTATCTAAATGGTGAATTCAGGTAACCATGTATTGGAAACGGATATGGATCTCAGGAGTAGCATCCATACAATTTAAGTCTCTCGTCTTATCCTCGATCACCACGAGTTTTGTCAATGCAAATTTGTATTTCAAATCCTCAGATGTAAAATGCTAAATTTACCGTCTAAGTGTGGGTTTGGTATTTGTCAAGATTATCAAAAGTTGTTATAAACTGCTTTTGTAAGTTAGTGTATAAGGTGTTAGATGAATATAGTTACTGAAAAGTTGTTGCCGAAGCAAGTAAAACTGGTCACCTTCGGAATCCTCTCGAAAGCGGAGACGACGGCCTGCCAGCTCTCTGGGTGGCTGTCCAGCGCCTTCCTGAACCTCCTGCACGCCCCGTCCCTCTCCTCGTGCCACTGGAACTCCCTCCGGTCCACCTCTCCCTCTCCTCCTTCCTCTCCCTCACCCTCCTCCCGTCGTCCAGCCGCACCGTCAGCGCCCGCCCCCAGAACTCCACCCCGTCCAGCTCCGCCGCCCTCTCCGCTGCCGACTCCGCCGTCGGCCCCCCGAAGATCACGAAGCAGTACCCCACGTTCCGCTCCGGGTCCTCGTGCCCCTTTATGAGCACCACGCTCTTCAGTGGCCCGAACTGCCGGAAGAACTCCGCGATCTCGTTCTTCTTGATCCATAATGGCAGGTTCCCAACAAAAATCTTCCCTTTCTGCACGAATCCCGACGCAGAGCTCGGTTCGCGTTCGGGTTCGGGTTCCGGTTCCGGTTTGGATTCAGGTTCGGGTTCCGGTGGTGGTGGTGGTGGTGGAGGAGGGGAGAGTTTGCTGGAGAGGAAGAGCTTGTCGGAGAGGGGGATTTGTGAAATTTGAGGGGCTTGAAGGGGGGTTTGTGAAATTTGAGTGTTTCGGAGGGGGTTCTTGTGAATTTTGGGGGCTGGTCCCGGGGTTGTCGAAGAGGGGATGGTGGGGCGGCGGATAGCGGCTGAGGGACGGCGCTTGTGGGGTTTGGCGGCGGAGAGGCTGGTCGGAGAGAAAAGGGTGGGGAGTGAAAGAATATCCATACGGATGTGGATTGAGGGATTTCTTTGGGAATTAAATTTTGGGGCCGGCTATACACACCCCAACACTTACTTAGCACATCCCATTTTAAAAAAAAAAAAAAAATTATATTCTATCCTTGCTGAGCACACCCCATGCTCCCCTCCCCCCCTCCGCCGACCCTCCTCCTCCTCCTCCAACCCTCCCCCTACTCCCCTCCTCCTCCCCCCCCCCCCCCCCCCCCCCCCCGACCCCCGCTCCCGATCCCCGACGGCCGATCCCATAAACTGTTGTTGAAAAAAAAATTGAAAACAATTTGGGTGTATTCACGGGTAGGTTTGTCCCTGGTTTGTCGACCTCACAGAGAAATGTTCGACCCACGACAGTCGAACTATAGTGTGTACGTTCGACCAACATATGTCGAACATAAGATGGCATGTTCGATTAGGACATGTTCGACCAGTGTTTGTCGAACAGAAGAAGACATTTCGACCCGTATTTGTCGAACAGAAGAAGACATGTTCGACAAATATTTGTCGAACGGACCATTGTCCGTTCGACCAGTATTTGTCGTGTTCATCGCAGAATATGGGGTGTGCTCAGCAAGGGTAGAATAGGAAAAAAAAAATTAAATGGGGTGTGCTAAGTAAGTGTTGGGGTGTGTATAGCCGGCCCCTTAAACTTTTGTGTCTGAGGTTGTGACCTAGTGGTAGCAACGGGATCCCGGCGTGAAAGGCGCAGGTTCGAATTTCCTTGATATTTGTCTAGTCGAAGAAAATGACACTTCAAAAAAAAAAAAACTTAAAAAAAAAACTTTTGTGTCCATTCATAACACGCCGAGCTGTCGTTCAATGGGTTCTGTTCGACCGAACCGATCTCTTTAAGAACCGAATCGAAGCTGAAAATATTGGTTCATAGTGATGAGGCGAAACAGGTTTGAGGGTCGATCGTGTAGATATTTCGTGATATTCGTGCGTGGAAATATCGTGGTTGTGTTATCGTCCACCATTTTCTAGGCCAAGTTAACATGCATAATAGATGAGTTAGAGCATCAATCGTATAATATAAATATAGAATGGGTTGAATTCGTATAAAAATAGAAAACAAATAAATTTCGATGTCCAAATAAAATGGATGCATATAGATTCATGTCCCATCATCCTTTTTTCAAAATATAATATAAAAATAAAAATCTAGAAATTAGGATTCTAAGTTGAGCCATACTATTCTACAAAATGAGTTCCTACATTCTAAATGTAAAATTCTGAGACCCAGACTATAGCTCGTGTGGCTGGCTGAGACGAGATCATCATAGGACTCTAATTAAACTTTACTATTCTACATTCAGAATGCCTATTATAAACAATTAATTTCTGTACTAACTCAAAATTCCCGCCTCAAAATGTATAATTTCAAGTTTTATCAATGAAGCTTATATATTTCAAACAACCAAACTCTAAAATAAATGTAGTTTTGGTTTAACTAACTTTGCTCCAAAACTAGTCGTTAGTAATATAGACGACTATGATGGTTTGACAAAAAAATAATAATTTATTTATTATTTTTCCATTTGGTATGGTTTGAAACTGTGACCTCCTCATTATATCTCACTAGCGACACATGTGGTTGTGATAAAATATAATAAATATTAAGGGTACTACAAAAATTACTAAGGGCAGCACAAGATAGGGGCAAACACTTAAGATAGTTTTTATTAGGACTGTTAAAATATTGACAAGAGACAATATCCTTCTCCGACACAACACTCAGTTTCTGCTCTTCCTCTTTCTCCTCCAACTATGGTCTTGTAGTAGGTACTAAAAAAATGAGACTTTAAGACTCCATTAGATGAAGTGTTTAGCTCATTATAGGGTAACTGTAATGACAATCACGGTTCTTTTGGGG
Organism: Iris pallida; assembly: GCA_029216955.1. Classification (NCBI taxonomy): domain Eukaryota; kingdom Viridiplantae; phylum Streptophyta; class Magnoliopsida; order Asparagales; family Iridaceae; genus Iris; species Iris pallida. The sequence continues at coordinate 11,388,423 of JANAVB010036615.1, forward strand.
ACGACGCAACACTGCAAAAATATTTGACAGTGCTAATATAGAGGTAGGACTTTCAATTTGTTTACAATCACGAGTGCCAAAATTTGGGCATTTCTATGCCTATGCAACTATTGTTTACAATTAGAAAAAAAAAAATCTCCTGTCAAAAATATGTCAAGATAAGATTAATATTGTGATGAATGTGTTCATTATTTTTTTACTATTCACATCATTTTTAAACAAGTAAAATATTTTAATTCTATATTTATAAACATATCATGATAAACATATGTTTATGATAATTCTTTTAACAAATAATGTATTTAATCATTTGTTCAACTTTATCATGTAATTTTAAACAATTTTTATTCTAATAAGATATTTTGTACCATAAGATAAACATTTTTTTTTAAATAATATTTTTTGTTTAAACTAATTTGTTCAATTTTTTTATTTTGTTATAATACTGCAAAAAAATTGGCAATCCTAAAAAATCTAAGATTGCCAAAATCCTATACATATCCATGACTGTCACAATTTTGACAGTCTTTTGTCGTCACAAATGGGACTACTTGAAACTAAGTAATAGAGTTTGAAACTTTAGGGCATTATCGTCAAGAAATAATTACCCAAACAACATTGGTGGGAAAGCAAAACTATTCATAAATATCGTTTTGGAGTAGCTTTCCTACATCAATAGAATATGAAGTCACTCGTATTTCTCCTTAATTTCAATTCTAGACATACCAAATATGATTAAGAAATTCAAAATCCATTCCCAAACCTCCAAAACTTGAACCATGGGTCTAAGTATTCATTTTTTCTTCAATTTTATTTGGCTTTTCCACACACCAAAAAAGAAAATAAGTGCGAATTATAATTTTTCAAAGAAAAGAAAAGAATAAGGAATTAATTCTTCTTCTTTTCTTTATGCGAAGGAAACAAGACATAAGGAGAGAAAATAGACAGAAATTATAATTTTTCAAAGGAAAGAAAATAACAAGGAAATGAATTCTTTGGTTTTCACTCGGCAAACCAAAGGAGGCCTAAGGTTTAAGAATTTTGGAAGTAGGAGGAAGCAAATTTGTTTATATACTTAAAGTTGTGTTTCCCTAATATTTTTAAAGAATATATTGGGTATTGAAAATATAAAATATTTATGCTGTAACATTTGCATCAAATATGAGATGCTAAGGGTTTACTTGGCAATTTTAGGGGTAGTGGTTATGAGGTGTTTCTATAGCACAGGTTATGAGCGGTTATGGGGGTCCGATTTTGGATGATTTTTAAGTAGCAGCTTTTAAATCAGTCCAATCCATGCTTGGTAATTCACTAAAGAGCGCTTCTGAAAGTTTTTTACACGAATAAATTAAATAGGGAATTGTACCAGTAGTTATAATTATATATATTTTTGTGAGGATATAAATGAAATAAAAAAATAGAGCCGCTCAAAATTCATCGATTTGGAGTGTTTATAAAGCTACCCAAAAATATATTATACCGGTTTTGAAGAATTTTTGGATCAAAACTGGTGCCTAAAAAAATTAACAAGCAGGAGTTTTTATCGGAAATTTTCACTCAAAGCATAAAAATTTATTAAAATTTCAGTTAAAGCACAATGTTTGAAATAATTACATAGAAAGCACAAAAACGCCCTTGCGAAGGACGTTTTTCTTTTTTTATTATTTTATGTAACTGACGTTAACGGAGAAAAACAAAAAAAATAATAAAAAAAAAACGCCCTTCCTAAGGACGTTTTTTTTTTTATTTTTATATATATATATATATTTTTTGCCTCCCTCTTCCTCCTCCACTTTCCTCCTCCTCCACATCAGCGACGGCAGCCAGCGGTTCTTCTTCTCCTCCTCCTCCTCCTCCTCCCCCTCCCTCAGCTCCATCAGAGTCATCAACGAGACCCTGATCGTAGTCGTCGTCGACGCCGGGGTCGGGGCCTCCGCCGCCGAGGAGGCCGAAAACGGCGACTAGGGTTACGGCGGGGCTAGCCCTAGGGTCCCGGCCGGCGTCGTCGCGCACCTTGAGGAGGTCGCGGAGGTTGGAGGAGGGCTGGTGCTGGAATAAAGCTGCTTCGAAAAGAGGGAGGAGCTCCAGTGAGTTTTTTTTTTCCATTCAGTATTGAGCAAAGGAAAGGGGATTTTCGAGAAGAACAGGGACTAAAGTGAAAAAGTAGCTCTTCTTCTCGGGAAAAGGGGCCTCGGGAACGCGAGTTTTCTTCCTGACACCAATTTTTTGGGTGATCTTCGAAATATGTGCTGTCTTGACAACAAACGAGGACTAAAGTGCAAAAGTAGCGTTATTTGTCAACAAACGAGTGGCTGACACCAATTTTTTTTTCCGTTCAGTATTGATCCAGGGAAAGGACGCGGTAGCCGAGGCGACGCCACGTAAGCAGAAAACGTCCATCCGAAGGACGTTTCTTTTATTTTAATATATATTTTTTTTTGGTGGTGCGGCGAACGAGAGAATGACAGGTAAGACGATGGACGTTTTCTTTATTTAAAATTTTTTTTCTTAATTTTTTTTTTCCGTTTACTCGCTAACGGACGTCAAAAATTTATTTATATTTAAATGAAAACGTCCTTCGGATGGACGTTCTTATGCTCCGTATGCAATTGTACAGAACATTGTGCTTTACATATAATTTTATAAATTTTTTATGCTTTCAGTAAAAATTTCCGTTTTTATAAATGGTCGATTCAAGAACACCTCAAACCGGTGAAAATACTGTTACCAAGCAGACCCTTAAATGATAAAATTACATTTGTCTTCAACGAAAGAATAGAGAGAAAGAAAAAGCCATCATTATTGTAAAACAGGCAAGGAATAAGAGCATCTCCAACCCTATTGTGAGTTTGAAAAAAATTGTTGCCACATAGGAATGACAACCATTTTTTTCAAAAGTACTTCTCCAATGCAAATGTGAAATCAAGTGTGGAGTTGACATGGCAATGACATGACAAAGACAATGTGAAGTTGGTTGTCTAGATCTAGACAATGCACTTCACAATGTTTTTATGTCCACATCATCATTTGGGAATAAAAATGTTTATAAAAAGAAGTAGAAGAGTAAAAGTTGTCTTGGAAGTTGTAAAAAATTACTTTGTATTGTCTTCTCAATACTTTTGCATTGGAGATGGCTTTTTAAACTCATTGTCATTTGTGAGTATAATCTTGCCACCTATACAAGACATTGTCTTATTTTCTATGCCACCTAAGATTTACAACACAAAATTAGACAATAGGGTTGGAGATGCTCTAAAGAAGTAGAAAGAGAGCTGTAAAGTGGTGTATACACATGCGATCTCCTCATACATCTTCCTTCCCCAACATAATCCGCTCTTCTTCTCAAAGTTGATGAACCATCCCGTTCACTAAAAATCTAGGGTTAGGGTTTCGTCATTAGAAATAAGAAAAATGTCCCAAAACGGAAAGCTGATGCCGAATCTGGACCAGCAGAGCACGAAGCTGCTCAACCTCACCGTCCTCCAGCGGATCGACCCCTTCGTCGAGGAGATCCTCATCACCGCAGCCCACGTCACCTTCTACGAGTTCAACATCGAGCAGAATCAGTGGGTCAGTCGATTCGATCCCTCGAAAAATTCATCAATTTTTTGGTATTTTTCAGTCGACTCGATCTGATTAGGGTTTTTTTTTCCGTCCCGCAGAGCCGAAAGGATGTCGAAGGATCGCTCTTCGTCGTCAAGAGGTCCGTCAGATCTCGTGGTTTTTTGCTAGGGTTTTGATCATATTTGTGTGTTGATTGTTTCTTTTTGCACATAATTCGTTGATAGAATTTGTACATCTGAGTTTGAGATCCTTTAGCTCGTCTCAAATTATACTGTGCTTTTTTTAATGAAGAGAGAGAGAGAGAGAGAGAGATCACAAACTAGACAAATAGTAAGAAACTAAAGTCAAAGGCCTCGTTTGGTTCGCGGAAAGGAAAGGAAATAAATTCTTTGCTCTTTCCTTTCCATTGGGAAATTGCAATTTCCATCAATTTTCCTTTCGGGTGTCCGAGAAATTGGGAGGGAAAGTGAATAATTGAGGATGGGAAAGTAAATCCATGGGATGAGTGGAGGAACCATTACCGCTATTTTCCTTTCCCTCGGGAATCAATTTCCTTTACTGCTCATTTCCTTTGGCATGCAAACACAGGAAAGGAATGACCAAGACCCTGTTTATGCGAACCAAACGTGGCCTAAGAAGAAAACACATGGTATAACCATTAATAATCATTTCAGTAATAATTGAAAAATACTATTTATATCTGTTGCAGGTTCTAATCTTATAAAATTTTCATGGGTATTTAGTTTTAGACTGAATTTAATAAAGATGAATATATATACGTTTTTCCTTGCGAAGAACAAGGCCAACCATGCAAAAACACAAAATTTTAATGGTTCACATACAAATAGTGCACATTTCAGATGGTATACATGCAAAATTCCTTATGATAATCACTCGTTTTAGGGGGGAAACAGATGTTTTCATGTCTTCTCATGCGTTTGTTTTGCAATCTATTGTATCGATGAAGAAGTGATTGATATTTTACAGGAATATGCAGCCAAGATTTCAGTTCATTGTCATGAACCGGCGGAACACAGGTTAGAACTTGGTCTCTTTTCTTCCGGGAAGTAATGCTATATAGAAGATATTCTCGGTCAAATTAATGCATTTCAAGGACCTTCTTCCTTTCTATCATTTTGGTTTATGCATTCACGAAGTCATTTTCTATGTACCTTTAAGACCAACGTGTTCGAGTTGGAGTAATACACTTTATAACGAGAACTCATGATCTCGCTTAGACTAACAGTTCGATGATTAGCTGCTGTTCCTTGGAATGAATAGAGTAAGGACCTTTCTCCTTCTTTGAAATCTAGATATTCTTTAATATAGATGAAAATGACCAGCATGTCTCCACAGGCCTTTGTCATTTTTTGTTAAGAGTCTACTGGTCTGACACACTTAATCTTAACAACCTAGCAACAAAGCCAGATACTATGAAGAACATAAAGAGATGCAAATTAAAAAAAAGTTCATCTACATAAGTATTATGCAAGCAATGCCATCAACAAGCAGTTCATCTACATGGCAATGATGCGTGTGCCATTCACTATTTATGCAATCATGAAGAGAACTTTGGAAGGGATACTTGACTCAAGAATACTTACCTGAGTTGAGACATTTGAGCAACAACAGGGAAGTAAGTATCTAGAGATCAAACTTACGCCATTGGCATGTTGACCCAAACTGGATCACAGTCAACCAAATATTGACAATATGATACTTGTCATAATTCAATATGACACATCAAGACAACTCAGTGCAAGACGGACGTCGTCTCTCTCCTGCAGCGTACTCGCTTTCAGAGTCTGTACTATTTTACATTTATTGAGTCTAGTAAAATGTAAACTGAGTATCACTAGGTATTCTTGGCTTAAACCTTATTTCCAAACAAACTCACAGCTCTACTCAACCAAAAGCCAAATCAGCCCAACAAGCCCAAACTGTCTTTGAACTTTCTGTCAACATGGAGACAGAGTTCGGGCCGAACGCTGCCTCCACACAGAGTTCGGGCCGAACTCTGTCCCCTGATTTTTAGGACCCTAATTTTTAGGGTTTACTGTATGCTAGTTGTCCAACAGCCAAAAATTTGAATTCATGACACAGAATTCTGGCCGAATTCTGCCTATCTCAACTAGTATAAATAGGCCTTGAATTCTCTCATTTTCAATCATCTAATTATCTTTTCTAATCTTCTCTATAAGCCTCATACAAGTCTTAACCTTCTCATCTACTAGCCACAAGCTTCCTAAGCCTAAAAGCGCTCAGTGCTATTCAGTTAGAAGTTTGTGCAAGAGTCAAGAAAGTCGCTTGGAAAATTTCAAGCTTCGCCACAGCGATCTTTGTAAGAAGTTGACGTGCTCTTCTGAAGAAAATGCACGGAGTGTAACTACTATTTCACAAATAGTGGATTTAATCCTGAGCTAGAGTTCTCAGGCCTGGACTAGGCCTCCATGAGGGAAACCAGGTTAAAACGACTGTGTTTGCGTATGCTTTCTTGATCTTTTCATTTCCGTATTTACTACTCTGATTATTTACTGTTGGTGAAAATAGTTAAATTTTATTTGGCTATTATCGTTATAAACTCTATTCACCCCCTCTAGAGTTGCCTATCTGTTCTTCAATTGGTATCAGAGCTCTGTTCTCTTAACAAGGACTAACATCCTAGAGCTGATCCATGGCAACCCCACAACCTATGTTTTCCAACCATGGTGTGGGACAGTCCACTCATAGGCCACCCCTATTTGATGGAACCAACTACACCTATTGAAAAACTAGGATGAGGTTCTATCTCAAGTCTCTAGACTTTGACCTGTGGACCATTGTCACCGACGGTTACAAAAAGTCCGCCAGAATAGTTGTTGAGGGAGATCTCATCGAAAAATCCAACGACAAGTATTCTGACGAGAAAAAAAACAGGCGAGTCTAGATGCTAGAGCTATTATTGCTCTTTTCTGTGCAATAGACATGAATGAATTTAACAGGGTCTCAACATGCACCACCTCGCACGAAGTATGGAAGCTTCTGGAAGTGACGCATGAAGGAACCACTCAAGTCAAGGAATCTAAGATCAGTCGTCTGACTCAAGAATACGAGGCATCCAAGATGAAGCCGAATGAGACGATCACTCAAATGTTCACAAGGTTCCTTGACGTCATCAATCCTCTGTCATCTCTTGGCAAACAATACTCCAATCATGAGAAGATCCGCAAGTTACTTAGGGGGCTACCGAAGATCTGGAACCCTAAGGTAACAACAATTATAGAAGGCAATGATCTCACCAAAATGTCTATGGAAACTTTGATGGGAAAGCCGATGACCCACGAGCTCGACCTTAAAAATTTTGACGAACCTGCTCCAAAGGCAAAAGAGATTGCCCTAAAAGCTCATCGTTGAAGGACTGATCCTGAAGAGACTGACGACGACAATTCAGAAGGTGATGATCAAGCTCTTCTAGTCCGTAACTTCAAGAAGTTCCTTCGTTTCAATCGAAAGAAGAAGGAACAACAAGAAGACGAGGAAGAACCAACGTGCTACGGCTGCAAAAAGACTGGACATGTTCGAAAGAACTGTCCCTTTTTAAAGAAAGGTAACAGATATGAGAAGCCCTACAAGAAGCCCTCTTCGCGAAAGTACGCCAACACTAGTATTTGGCACGAAAGCGAAGCCAGTGATTCTGAGGAAGAAGATGACTCTCCTCGAGACACTGCTAATGTCTGCCTAATAGCAACATCCGATAAGGTAACTGACGAAACTCTTGATGACTTTACATTTGATGAACTTGGCGATGCTTTTAATGACTTACTAAATGATTACAAGAAAGTCATTAGTAAATATAAGCAGGCCAAGGAGAAAATCAAAGGCTATGAAATAGAGATTCATAATCTTTCTTCTTTACTTGATAATGTTAGAGACACTCTACCCACGGAAGTCACTGATGAGGTATCCAAGCTTAAATTAAGCTTACATGATGCCGAAACACTTATTGAGAAGCAAACACGTGAGATCTCAGCACTCAACAAAGTTTTTGCTGAAGAAAAGAACAAACACAAGATCTCTATTGCTAAGATTGATGGTCTGAATGCAAAATGCAATGAACTGAATGCTGTCTCTAAAAAATTAGAGATCAGATTGGGGAAACATGCTGCTCAACCTCAAACCCAATCTCACAGTCACAAAACATACACAAAACACCAGATCACTCATAATAGTAAAACACGTCACCCACATGCAGCACGTAACCATGCTTATATGTACACGTACTCCCATGCAGCACGTAAACCACATGCACGTAGACATCATTCTCAACTTAGTCATAACTATTATCCTGCTTCTACACATAGTCACTATCCTGCTGTTTCACATCACTATCACCATACTGCATATAGACATCACTATCAACCTGCTCCTAACACAAATAGGCATGCTACTTGCACATATTGTGGATTACATGGTCATATCTCACCACATTGTAGAATTAGGAAATTAGTTATTAATCTATATGCATGAGTACCGAAGACTAACATTTCAGGACCCACAAGAACTTGGGTACCAAAGGTCACATCTACTCGTGATGTAGGTGGACCTTCCTTCTTCAACTAAAAGCAAGTGGATTCTCGATAGTGGATGTTTGCGACATATGACTGGAGACGCAAATCTTTTCGCATCACTATCGATGAAGAGGGAAGGATATGTATCCTTCGGTAACAATTTAAAGGGCCACATCATAGGTAATGGTACTATTGGTTATCCTCCTTCTCCTGTAATAAAGGATGTCTGCTTAGTGACCGAGTTAAAGCATAACCTGCTCAGCATAAGTCATCTTGCTGATCATGGATATTAACTTTGGAAAGAATAAATGCTACATTTATGATAGGTCAACTGGAGACATTGCTTTTGAAGGGATAAGAGAAGATAACATTTATATTTTCTATCTATCTAGAAATACTAACAGTGCAGGAAGATGCCTCTACGTCCACAAGAATGAAAGACTTTTATGGCACCAGCGTCTTGGTCATGTCAATATGGATATTATATCCAGGCTATCGACAAAGAAGCTAGTAAGAGGTCTGCCCGACATCACATTCAAGAAGGACACGGTATTTGTCGAATGTGAACTGAATAAGGCAACCAAATCTTCATTTAAATCCATAAATACTGTAAGTACTACTAGACCCTTGCAATTACTGCACATGGACTTATTTGGTCCCAGTAGAGTAGCCAGTCTTGGTGGAAAACTCTATGCTTTTGTTATTGTAGATGATTTTTCAAGATTTAATTGGGTTTTCTTCCTTTCAAACAAAAGCGATACTATTTCAGTTTTCAAAATCTTTGTCAAAAGGTCCAAAACGAAAAAGGCTACATGATTACTCGAATCCGAAGTGATCATGGAGGCGAATTCGAAAATTTTGATTTTGAAAAGTTTTGCGAAACAAATGGCTTTGATCATGAGTTTTCTTGTCCTAGAACTCCTCAACAAAATGGTGTTGTGGAGCGAAAGAATATGACTCTTGGCGATATGGCTAGAGTTATGTTGAATAAATTTTCACTTTCAAAATATTTTTTGGGCAGAAGCTGTCAGTACAGCTTGCCATGTTTTAAATAGGGTGCTTATTCGACCTATTTCGAAGAAAACACCCTATGAACTTTGGTTTGGTAGGACTCCTAATGTCTCTTATTTTAGAGTGTTCGGTTGTCGCTGTTTTATCCTAAATACCAAAGACAACTTAGGCAAGTTTGATGCCAAAGCTGACGTTGGTATTTTTCTTGGCTATGCTGCCAAGAGTAAGGGATATAGAGTGTTCAACAAACGCTCAATGATTGTAGAAGAATCTACTAATTTGTCTTTTGATGAGGAAAATAGTACAACGGCTATCCCCGACGATGATGTTGAACCATCAACTTCCACACCGATGAATACCACCCCTGAAACCAATTCTCTGGAGGGCTTACCGAAGAAGTTCGAGTTCAAGCCGTCGCACCCAGAAAACTTGGTAATAGGTGAGGTATCACGCGGAGTAAGTACTCGATCATCTTTAAGAGACTCTATTGCTAGCACTGCTTTCATTTCGCAAATTGAGCCTAAAAATGTTTTAGAAGCTTTTAATGATGAATTTTGGATTTCCGCTATGCAAGAAGAACTCAACCAATTTGAAAGAAGCCAGGTCTGGGAATTTGTTCCTAAACCGGCTAACCATTCGATTATTGGTACTAAATGGGTTTTTTGTAACAAAGTAAATGAAGATGGTTCAGTCACTCGCAACAAAGCGCGTCTAGTAGCCCAAGGATACAACCAAGAGGAAGGTATCGATTACGATGAGACGTATGCTCCGGTTGCAAGACTTGAATCCATTCGGATGCTTTGCGCGTTTGCAAATTTTTAAAATTTTAAACTTTTTCAAATGGATGTGAAAAGTACTTTTCTGAATGGTTTTATTAAAGAGGAAGTCTTTGTAAAACAACCCCCTGGTTTTGAAAATCACAAATTTTTCGACCACGTTTTCAAGCTCAAGAAAGTGCTTTATGGCCTCAAACAAGCCCCCAGAGCTTGGTATGAACGCCTAAGCAATTTCTTACTAGATAAAGGTTTTTCAAAAGGGAAAATTGACACTACACTTTTTATCAAAACTTTTCAAGACACCCTTCTTTTAGTTCAAATTTATGTTGATGATATCATATTTGGGTCTACTAATGTCAAATCTATGTCAAGATTTCGCTTAGTGTATGCTGAACGAATTTGAGATGAGCATGATTGGGGAGCTCAATTACTTCCTCGGACTGCAAGTCAAACAAACTTCGCAAGGAACATTCATCAGCCAGTCAAAATACACAAAGGATATGCTGAAGAAGTTTGATCTTGACAACGTCAAACCAATCAGCACTCCTATGGCTACTACAACCAAGCTGGAATCTGATGAAGGCGGCAAACCTGTTGACCAACGTAAGTATCGAGGTATGATTGGTAGTCTACTTTACCTAACTGCTAGTCGTCTCGATATCATGTTTAGTGTTTGTCTGTGTGCTCGCTATCAAGCTAGTCCTAAGGAATCACACATGTCCGCTGTTAAGCGTATCTTTCGATACCTTAAAGGTATTGTTACAGTGGGCTTGTGGTATCCCAAATCCACATCCTTTGACCTTATTGGTTATTCGGATGCTGATTTTGCGGGATGCAAAGTTGACCGTAAGAGTACGAGCGGCACGTGTCATTTATTAGGCAAGATTCTAGTATCATGGTTTAGCAAGAAACAGAATTCTGTCGCACTATCCACAACAGAAACTGAATATATCGCAGCTGGTCGTTGTTGTGCACAAATTCTGTGGATGAAGCAAACCCTTGCAGACTATAACCTATCTTTTATGCACATACCCATATTCTGTGATAACACTAGCGCTATCAACCTTACTAAGAACCCTATATGTCACTCACGCACGAAACACATTGAAATTCGTCACCACTTTTTGCGTGATCATCAACAACACGGCACTATAAATTTAGAATTTATTGACACTGATCATCAGCTGGCAGATTTCTTTACAAAACCACTATCCGAAGAGCGATTCAACTTTCTTTGTCGTGAATTAGGAATTTTGGATGAAACGGTTATTCATTAAATTGGCCTGCGTAAATATCGATTATGTCATGTATCTTTATGGTGCCTTTGCTATGGGTACAAGCCGAAAGGGTCATTCTGACAACAAGGCGTAAAAGCCTAAGCGACACGGTGCACTAGTCTTCGGACTACCGCTAGCTGGGATCCGGCCCCTACAGCTACCCCATGGTAGTTTCATCGTAATGATCGTTGTCATAAATCCTTGTTTATTATATGGTTTAATTTCATTTGTAACTTAGTTAATTCAAAATTTTCTAAATTCAATTCCATTTATTCCATTCATGGTTTCTTTCACAATTACCCTTTTGATTTTCATCAAACATTTGCCACTTTTCAATCTTTAACACTCCATTTATTTTTCTCCAACACTTGGCCATGTTTTTAACTGTTTTGAGTTCTGGACCCAGCACCCAGAACTCGGGCCGAACTCTGCCTCACACAGAGTTCGGGCCGAGTTCGGTCTTCTGTTTCCAGAACCCAAGTTCGCTCTCAGCCTTCCATTTATTTTGATCCAACGGTCTAGGATTAACCCGACCAGCCGACCCTACCTTCATATTTTCGGGAATTTCCTTCTCTTTCTTCTCCATTGCCACCTCTAAACCCTCTCCAAGTTCATTCTCTCCAAACCCTAACCCTAGTTCTCTCAACCCTTGGATATTTCACTCTCAAAATTCAAGGAACTTAGGTTTGGGGCTATCCTCTTCCATATTCTCCTACTCTTTTGAGGTATACTCTCATATTTTCTCCATCTCTATGATGATGGTGCTACTGCTGCTGCTACTGCTGATGATCTTCTTTAGTTTTATGCTTTATGGACTTATTGTTATGTAGTTTCATTTTATTGTATGAGTACATTTTCAGTTTATGTGGATCTTTAGATTTTATCTGCAGTTATTATATTATTATTATTGTGTTCTTGCCAGTTAATCCTTTATACCGTTTTCTGCTTGTCTGTTGTGTGTTCATTTTGATAAATGCCAAAAAGGGGGAGATCTATTTGATATTTATATCTCTATCATATTGTGTGATATCTATGTTTTGGAGAAGATAATGTATATCATGATAAAGCACATTGGTTTACGGGGAAGCTATGTTTATGGGGGAGCTATGATTATGGGGGAGCTACTGCATTCTATGCTTGTCTACCCCTTTCAACTGGTGTCCAGATATGAACATTGAATATACAAATATCATTTTTGTCAATTATCAATATGGGGGAGATTGTTGACCCTAACTGGATCACAGTCAACCAAATATTGACAAATTGACAATATGATATTTATCATAATTCAATATGACACATCAAGACAAAACTCAGTATAAGACGAACGTCGTCTCTCTCCTGTAGCGTACTCGTTTTCAGAGTCTGTACTATTTTACATTTATTGAGTCTAGTAAAATGTAAACTGAGTAGCACTGGGTATTCTTGGCTTAAACCTTATTCCCAAACAAACTCACATCTCCACTCAACCAAAAGCCAAATCAGCCCAACAAGCCCAAACTGCCTTTGAACTTTCTGTCAGCATGGAGACAGAGTTCGGGCCGAACTCTGCCTCCACACAGAGTTCGGGCCGAACTCTGTTCCCTGATTTTCAGGACCCTAATTTTTAGGGTTTGCTGTATGCTAGTTGTCCAATGGCCAAAAATTTGAATTCATGACATAATTCTGGCCGAATTCTGCCTATCCCAACTAGTATAAATAGGCCTTGAATTCTCTCATTTTCAATCTTCCAATTATCTTCTCCTCTCTTCTCTATAAGCCTCATACAAGCCTTAACCTTCTCATCTACTAGCCACAAGCTTCCTAAGCCTAAAAGCGCTCAGTGCTATTCAGTTAGAAGTTTGTGCAAGAGTCAAGAAAGTCGCTTGAAAAATTTCAAGCTTCGCCACAGCAATCTTTGTAAGAAGTTGACGTGCTCTTCTGAAGAAAAGGCACGGTGTGTAACTACTATTTCACAAATAGTGGATTTAATCCTGAGCTAGAGTTTTCAGGCCTGGACTAGTCCTCCACGAGGGAAATCAGGTTAAAATGACTGTGTTTGCGTATGCTCTCTTGATCTTTTCATTTCCGCATTTACTACTCTGATTATTACTGTTGGTGAAAAGAGTTAAATTTTATTTGGCTATTATCGTTATAAATTCTATTCACCCCCCTCTAGAGTTGTCTATCTGTTCTTCATGGCCGTCATCATCTCTCTTTGGAGATCCTTGAGACACCAGATGGACTAACAACAAATTTGGCCAGGAGTCCATTTGACACCTCAGCCTGAGAGAAGGGGTGGTGACCAGTCCATCCAGATGGAAATTTTTCATTAGACCATCCATTATCAAATTTGGAGGTGAGCAACGGTCCGATGTGTGAAGAAATAGCAAATATGTAATTCTTACTTAGCAGAATTGCAATGCTGATCTGTAGGTTTTACCTTCTTTCTTAGCAAGGCGGCCTAACCTTCTTCCTTAGCAAGGTGGCCTAACCTTCTTCCCTACCAAGGCTTGTTATAGATAAACCTTTAAGAAGGGCGGGGAGCCATGGATTCAGATGATTCTGATATCTCAGATTAAACTGATTGGAGAGAGATTGTAAGAGAATCTCATGCAAATTCACCCGAATCCCTCTGTCAACTATAAGACTGGAAGTTCTTCCCTATTTCATCCTCCAATAATCAATTATTTGGGCACATTGTTTTAATTAAATATCAAAATGCCTAAATTCACAAGAGGATCAGAACAAAGTTCAGAGAACTCACAGGGATCTATCAGTTTTGCTAGTTTATATCATCTTTAGATTGTTTTGGTCCGAATAATTTATTTTCATGTTAAAATTATCTAGTTGGTTTTCACTAGAGTTATGAAAGTAAGTCCATCTCTCTTCAATATCCTTTATTTTGTTAGTGTTCTTTGGTCTTCACTATCTAATTATAAGTTAATTGAGATACCTAGGTCTCTACCCATTCTTTTCCAAGTTGTGTCAAGCTTGCATTTTTTTTCTCTCATTTATTAAATCACCATAAGTCTTAGTTTAGTCCCATAATATTTTTTGTATTGATATTTCCTTCTTTACTTAGTTATGTCTATCAGTCATTGTATGGTTTTACACGTCCACCTTTCTATGTAGAATGCTCTTTTTGCCTTAACTACTTGTGGACTTCTACGTTACATTGTTATGTGTCTTGGATGCAATTTATCACCTATGATATGAACCTGTTTTTGCATTTTTTTTTTAAATTTTGAGTAACTCTTGTTGCTGGCAGATAACCTGGTGGAGGATCTCCTGGGGGATTTTGAGTATGAAGTCCAGGTGCCATATTTGTTGTATCGGAATGCAGCCCAAGAAGTAAATGGCATATGGTTTTACAATTCACAGGACTGCGAAGCAGTGGCAAATCTTTTCAGCAGGTATTACTTTTTATTGTTCTCCACCTGTTTGCATGCTGCTTAGTGAATGTGTAAATTGTTTTTCTTGACATTATTTATTCATCTCTAGGTTCATATTTAAAAGTTTGGCTCGTTGCGTTTATGGCTTCTTTCATATGTTGCGATTAAGGATAGCTGCTGTTTCTTACTCGAAGAAAAATGATTAAACTGATTTTTTTTCCAGGATTCTTAGTGCATTTTCCAAGGTCCCTCCAAAGCTTAACGTACCTTCAGCTAAAAGGTAAAGAGCATTGTTTCTTGTATTTATCGTGGAGGATAAATAGTGCTCCATGTGATAATTCTTATGGACTTTAATCTCCTGTACTATTTTCCTAGAATTTATGGAAACACCAGAATTTTGTTGTAAAAGCTTTATAGTTGTTAATGGATAACTGTTTGGATCATCTCAAAGGAGTTAAATTCCAACCCAAATATTCATCAACCAGCTAGTTTATTGGCAAAGCACGCAGTGCTGTAAAAATTGGTATTTCTTCCATGTGTAAGTGCTCCCGAATCTATACTGTCATGATATGTGTTGTCTATGTCTCGAATGCCTTCGGCCCTTTTCAGTTATCCCCCAACTTCAACAAAATCTGGTGGCTACATTTGGGAGAAAGGTAGAGGTATGAGAGGGGCTAGGGTTTGAGATAACTTTAGTGTAATTTTTGGGGGCTAGGGTTTGAGAGCCGCCACTTGTAATTCCTCTTTTTTTGAAATTAGTGGAACCATCTCAGATCTTCGCGCGTGGAGTAGGTGATCCTGACCAAACCACACTAAATTATACGTCTGCTGTGTTTGTTTTGATGTTCTCTCTCTATATTTTGTTGATTTCTGAGTTTTCTCTAACAATACGAAATGTTGCAATTATATTTGGTATCCCTTCCATTTGTGAGGATTGCTTGATCCATCAAAATTGACATCATACTTTCAAGATATAAATTTCTATTCTCTTGCTCATATGTGTATTCAGTGTACTAAAAATCGCTAGGCGGACTCGGTGCGGCGGAGGTCCGCCTAGCGCCTAGCCCGCCTAGGCGGCCGCCTAGAAATTTTTTTTGTTGTTGAAATTTTAGAAATTTAGAAATTTGAAATTTCAATATTCTAAAATCCAAATACTATCTTAAAACCCAAACAAATATCCAAAATACAACTAAGAATAAACAAAATAAAAAAAACTCAAAAAAATAAAATAAAAAAACACGGCCGCCTAGGGGCGCCTAGGGCCCGCCTAGGCCTGCCTTGGCCCACCTAGCCGCCTAGCCCCCACCGCCTATGGGGTTTTCGGTGCGGTGGGCCGGCGCCTAGCGCTTAGGCGGGCGCCTAGGCCGATTTTTAGAACACTGTGTGTATTTATGATTACTTATGTATACTATTTTGCTATGGCCCCCCTACTTACTCTCCTAAGGTATGGGAAGCCATATTCTTGATGTGTGTGTGTGTGTAAATGCCTCCATACTGGAGGATGCTGTTTCGGTCATGGGAACTTTTAAATACAGAGTTAAGGTTGCTTACGACTTGATCTTCCAACAGCAACGGTAGCAGGAGGCTAGTGGCACTAAGTATCCTTGAGAATCTTGTACGGTGTTTGTAATCGAGTTACGAGTATATACTATATTTTGGGTTAAGTTAGCTTTATTGGAATTTATATAACCCTTTGAAGAATGGGGACAAGTCAAGATAGGATAATGAACTCCAGCAATTTAATATGCTTAAATTTTCTTCAAATGATTTATGATTTTCTACAAAAAAAAAATGCCGAAAAAGTTGCAAAAAAAGTAATTAAGCAAGGAGTTTGCAGAAGCTTGCTTTTAATTAACCATCTAGAACTTGTTTTAACAAATAGCCCTTTGTGTTGCTTCTATTGCATATATAGAAAACAACTGTGCACTCTATATTTATTCCCACAATATATCAACTTTCCTTCTAACTTTCTCGTGCCTCCTTTTCTCGCTTTCTGTCTCCGCTGCAGGCCTCGCTAACTACCACCACCCTCCGGCCTGGTCAACTATCACCACCCTCCTTTGGCACCCGTCCGATTGTCGAGACTCCAGTTCTCCTCTTCAGTGTTGGCCCGCCTTATTAGCCCGACCTCCTTTCCGCCCCATCCTTCGACGCTCGATGGGCCAGGCCGGTCCCACTGCCTTCTCCATCAATACCCATCAAACCAACCTACAATTACCCCTCCTTTGATCTCCACGGCATTCCGACCTCCACTGTCCCTCCTTCGTCCCTCACCAACCCAACTTCTCTTTCGGCGCTTCCCCGTCTTCGAGGCTCTCCCCTCATTGGACAAGTTAGAAAACACAAATACAATATCCTAATTGAAGCTTAGATTCTTCACTCAAATGGAATTTTGGAAATTAAAGAATAGCATCCAACATTTTCTTTCTGTTAGTTGGTGAATGAAGCTGTAGATTTACTTAAAGGTTGAGTCGTGTAGTTGGTTCCTCTTTGGCAGTAGTACAAACACACGTTCTAGGACTAGAAGTGCCAATATGCAAAAAGTTGAGTCGCGTAGTTGGTTCCTCTTTGTTGAACATTTTTGTATAGGAAATCTTGCCATAATAGTTTTAAGGATGTGAAGACCTATATGACTAACTTGATAGAACATATTAAAGCAAGGCCGGTCCTAAGATTCAGAGGGCCATGTTTAGAAAACTGAATATAAGATCATATTTTATTTTTAAAAAATCAATGGTATATATTAATGGCGCTAAGTTTAATTTAATTCTTCTTAAAAAACGACCAATGTATATAAGTAAAAATTAATAAGAAAATGTCGTATTGACTTCCATGTATGGAGAAGAATTGTATTGATCGAACGACTATAATATTGAAATATTTGAAAATACTACTCAAATATATAAAATCTACATAAATTGATTTGTAGAATAAGCTTGTTTGCAAAAAGAAGACGAAACATGTTAATTTAAATGTTCAATATACATACTAGCAAGATTTTTTTTTTGGATTCAAATGCATTTTGGTTTGAATCATCTTTTATTTTTCAAAAAACTCGTAGTTTACTTGTTATGATTATGTTAAAAAAATATCAAGTTATTTTTTTCAAGTTCCAACCTTATAATTATTTTTTCACAAAGGCTACAGGTTTCTGACATGTAAAAGCTTTTTTAACAAAATAAATTCAAATAATACACAATGAAAAATTTCAACCACATTTATCCCAAAAAACTTGTGCATTACTTGCTAATTAAAATTTTGTTCAACAATGTATCAAATTATTTCTTGAAACATGTATTCTTTTCTAGTAGAAGCTAGACGTTTTTGGATATATATTTCAAAAAAAGTAAAATATACTAATAAAAATTGAGATGTAAGGGATTGAATCTTGTACCTCCCACATGCAAAACAAACACTTTAGCACTTGAGCTACACCATTACAATGTCATATTTGACTATATGTTATAAAAAAATTATAACAACGAACTTCCAAAATTAAGCTTTATAATAGTGGTCCATGTTCGGTCGCTCCAGAAGAACATGCTCAGGGCCGGCCCTGCATTAAAGCTTAGTAGAAGCTAAGTTCATAGAAAAGATGTAAGAAGCAGTGGGAATTATTCACTTAAAAGGAAATGGTATAAGCTGTTAATAAATGCAAGCCAAGAGAGGGGTCTGCATATGTAATCTAGAGGAGGGAGGACACGTCATATATGAGTCAGAGGATGGGGAAATCGGCCTGGTGGGGCAGACATGATGGATGGGGGGCGGTGGAAGTCGAACGGGTGTGGGTGCTGTAGGAGGTTACAGTGGAACCTGTCGAGCTGAAGGGGAGTCAGAGGGCTAAGAAGAGAAGTCATTATAAAGAGGGTTAATATATTGCAGTGTATAAGCCATATGGAAAGTACACGTCACTCGTAATCGCAAGAAGAGAGAAATCTAAGGGGTTAATTGTTTGAATTCAAATGGAATCTTTAGACCATTAGGAGAATGCCACCTATATGTCATAGTAGGAAATCTCCTGCTATGACATGATAGGAAATATTTTCTCATATATATATATATATATATATATATATAGGGTCCGGATCCGGAGCCCCGTCGGATCCCTCAACCGTCAGATCGAGCGGGCGCGCGCGGGCCCCACGCGGCCCCCCAATCCGATGGTGCGGGGGGGGGGGGGGGGGGGGGGGGGGGGGGGGGCTTTTGATCCGCGCCCACACAATTGATATAGAAGTTGATATCGTGGCAATCGTCATGATTCTCTGTTGATAAAGCACCCAAAGTTGAATTCTCGTATATCTATGTAACTTAGTGTATTCCTTTCAGGTGTGTTCCCAAACCTCTATTAACTTAAATGACTTAATTACTGATCTAAACCTTTATTTTATGAATGTTAGAGCGTGTTGTGAATGCTTATGTCCATACCAGTGCAATGAGATATCCTCTTCGCTCAATACTATGGGGACTGTCATTGCTGCCATATTATAGCTTAAATCCAGAATAATTTAACTGTAACATTCGTTTTGATGCCGTCCTCCGTCGTGATAAAAGTAAGCTCTCCAAAAATTTTAGAAACAAATTTAAAATTTAATACTCATACATGCATCTATAGTTGTAAGTGCATACATGTTAATTGTTTAATAATTGAATTTGTTTCACTTTGATGTGCATGCATTTGGTCGTGCATACATAATCTAGTGATAAATAACTGTCACTTAAATGTTAAATAAGAATATCTGACAACTTTCCTAGGTAGAGTTTTGTGCTTGGATCTCATGTCTGTGATGTAGTCCTTGGTCGTAATTCTATGTTTTATGAACACATGGAATGTTCACGCATGATTCATGAACATACATTGGTTTATTGATGGGTGATGGATTAATAAAAGGTACTTTCTGCCACTTGTAAACATCTAGAATGAGCTTTTGACACTTTCCATATCACGTTCGACACGCACGTGGGTAGTGGATTAATGAAAGGGTACTTTATGCCACTTGAAAAGATCTAAGGATGAGCTGTTGACACTTTTCATATCACATTCTACTCCTGTCCAACATGCTTCTTTTTCTATGCGGTTGAACTCTAGGTTCTTATGATGATGTTTCTCATTTGGGTTGTTTGGCATCTTGAAGATGATGTTTCTCCGAACGATTAATCTTTCTTTGAAGATGTTTCCTTTAGTCAGTTGGCTTTCTATTTTTTCACTCAATCGGTATGGTTTGATTAAGTTAGCCCGTCTTTTATGTTCTATATCTGACTGTCTGACATAATGGGGAGTCGGTTCTAATTGCTGTACTTGGATGCATGTAGGCAACATAGGTTTATCAATTAGATGAATTATGTAGTGTTTCTTTTACAATAATTTTACGATGTATTTTATTTGCAGCAGTGAATTCGAGGAACTAGAAGCAGTTCCTAGTCTGGATGTGATTGAAGGTCCTCTGGAGCCACTGACATCGTCTTCTGCTGCATCTGCAGCTGATGTTCCCGATAGTTCATTCGTGAACTTCTTCAGTGTACGTATTCAAGTTACTGCTCGACCTGTTTGAATTGTGTCATCAATTTCATGCATGTCCTCACCTAATTTTTAATGTTATTACATGGCATGCATATTTTAATAATTACTTGGAGTTGGCATTGCTCTCTTGATGACACGATTTTTCTTTTTTCTCTGATTGATGCTAAACATGTTCTGTCATTTTGGAGAAGTTTTGATCAGTCACTAATGTAGCAAATGCTTTTTGAGTCTCCAGCAGTCAGTGTTTCGAGAGTGTGTGTGTGTATATATAAAGACAGCTAATGGATATGTTCACAACATGTCTTATTTCTTGACATGGTTTGTGTTATTATTTGCAGGCAGCTATGAATATTGGAAACGTTCCAAATGCAACATTTGCAAGGCAGCTGCATCAGTCTTCCTCTACTATTCCTTTGGCTTCCCACACACCGAGTGTAGTTCCGTCTACCTTTCCGACCCTCCATTCTGTTTCTTCTTTGCCATCGTCGGCTAACCCCTTAATGCCTATCCTTGATGCTCAAGAGTCTAGCACTAGTAGCAACCTTGCTACAAATCTTCTTAAACCTTCCTTTTTCTCGCCCCAAACTTCTTCTTCATTGATGATGCCACCGATTACATCTTCGCTGCCAACTGCTCCACCATTACATCCTCCTGTGGCAATGCAACGCCCGTACGGTACTCCCTTACTACAGCCCTTTCCACCACCTACTCCATCTATAACTCATGCTCCAAGTGGTCCAGTTATCACAAAGGAGAAAGTTCGTGATGCATTATTGAGTCTTGTGCAGGTATGATTTTAGTCATTTTGCATGTTCCTGCCATGCATTTCTATAAGTATCGTTATCATTTTTGGTTTCTGAAAGAAAATCTACAAAATATTATTGAAAATTAGAAAAATAGTTGATACATTTAGACAGATCTTATGTCTTTATGTTTCCAATTAGTTTTTATAGAATAATATTTGACATTGTTGAACTGATTAAATGCATAGATATCATTACTCATCTACTAACATCCATAGTCAGAAGTTAGGGATCTGGGAATAATTCAGACATGTTGGTATTTAGATTTTAGCTTGTGGTTCTGATTAAGATCTTATGTCTTTATGTTTCCAATTAGTTTTTATAGAATAATATTTAACATTGTTGAACTGATTAAATGCATAGATATCATTACTCATCTACAAACATGCATAGTCAGAAGTTAGGGATCTGGGAATAATTCAGACATGTTGGTATTTAGATTTTAGCTTGTGGTTCTGATTAAAATATATGTTCATTTAGTGGGGTTTTCTAGTCTAATTTTTATATTTTACTCTTGTTATTATAGTTTATTATATTTTCAAATTTAATATATTTATTGTAGTTCCATATTTAGAACATTTTATTATATTTCCCATAGTGTAATTCCAGCTTAAAAAGAATGACAATTTTCTATGAAGATGAGAGTGTGATGTGTCAGTTTATAAACAATAAAAAAGAATGACTACTTTCTATAAAGGTATTTTGGACCAGGTTCATTGAACCTGAACTATTTTTGAGACATATAGTTGCATATGTATCCAGCTGATGGTTCAAATAGATGACAACTTTCCTCTTTAGTCTTCATAAAGTAACTGCTAACAAGATATACTATATCAGTTCTGGCCAACTAATCTGACGATAAGTTTTTTTCAATGTTCTTTTTTCCTTGCTGTTTTGGCTTGAGAAAGTAGATTCCAACTGTTTTTGACAAGATATCGGTTGGTAACAATCAATTTCAGCCGATACAGACTGCTATCAACCATTTTTCGTCCGATAGCATTCATTTTTCGGGACGGTACCAGCTGGTATTGGCAGGATTTGGCCGATACCGCATTTTTGGGTTTGGATCGTGTACCCTGAAATCTGATCCGATATGAGAGAAACATATCAGTATTGGCCGATATTTCAAACCTTGGTTTCAAGGTTGTACGTGCGGCTTAACTTGCTCTGGGATTCCTCTCTGTACACAGACAGAAAAGTTCCTATCTTCCTTATTGCTCCAGAACCAACTTTTCATGGATTTTCTTCTTGTTCCCCATACAGATAGGCTTTTATTTATTTATACATTAGATGTTCTTTCCTTTCAATAGTGTTTGTGTATTTTAGCAGTGAACCCCATCCAGCACCCTTCTAGGGTTGATTTTCAAGTTTGTTTTCTACAATGAAGCTCCCAACGCAGAAACTTAAAACATATCATAAAAAACCATTCTTGATTTAGACCTTTCTGACATTCTTCTGCCCTCTTATATGCAAGATATAGGTTTTTAATTTTAGTTGCTTCTTATAGGCTGTTTTAGGTTATTCTTTCACAACGGAACTACACTCCAGTATATACTGTACTCAATTTAAAATTCAATTACTCTTGTGCTTTTTTAGTCATTTATTCAACTATTGCCATGAATGTTCCGACTCAGATGGTGTGGACTTCGAATTGCATGATTTATAGCCTTGTTATGAATACTGTATATCTGAAGTCTCGTTCTTCATGCAGAACAACCAATTCATAGATATGGTATACAGAGAGATGTTGAATGCACATAACTCGTAGTAGAATGGAGAACAGAGAGTGCAGCACTTTCTGGTTTTCTTCATGTAGATCGCGTTCAGTGTGGGTGTTGGGTGTATATTCTGTTCAAAGTTTTCTTTCATGTATTTTTTTCCAAGTGAATTATGAGACTAATAGTCTTGGTGTGAGTCGCAACTTGTAAGCATAAAGTACATTACTCTGCTGATTTAGGGAATATGTATGTTTTTAATGGTATGGACTTTCTAGTTGAAATTTGTATTTGAACAGTAACATTTTTTTTAGCTTTCCTGCTGCCTTGCTCACTGCTATTGCTGCTTGCGAATTTACTACGCCAAAAACTGTCTGCAAATGGTATTTTGGCTTTCCTGCTGCCTTACTCACTGCTATTGCTCCTTCTGAATTAACACCAAGAACTGTCTGCAAATGGTTGGGAAATTTTTGCTGTTGGCAATGTGAGCTGATACTTGCATTGACCTAGTTTCCCCAGGAGCATAAATTTCCAACTTTTTTTTTCCCCTTTTCTCAGACTACTACTGAGAGCAGAAGTCTACTTTGGATTGGAACATGTTTGCAGACGTGCACGAAGTTTATTTATTCCACTTTATAGGACACTTGAATAAAAAATACAAATGAATAGTGATTATATTGTATTTGTATGGCAATATATTTCTCTCTAGCAATAGTAAAATAAGTTGTAAAATTATAGATTCACATGTATGTATTTTTTATATGTGAATTCTGTTCTATTTATAGTAGTTGTGCATAGTCGCTAGGATGTATATCTCAAAAAGAAAAGAAAAAGAAAAAGAAAAAGAAAATCTAAAACTAGCAGTTTGCTAATCCTTGTAGACCCAAATAATTCAATTTTATGTGTCAATTAGGTTGTTACGGAACTGTTAATTCTTTCTTTATATCACCGGCCATTATCATCTTCAGAGGTGAATTAATTTCGGTAACTAAATTATGCTACCACACTATCAAGAATGCTATTTTTTTTTACCATTATTGTTAAATGAAAATATTACAATTCTCACTAAACAGTTCTATATATTTAAATCCGATACAAATCCTTCAAATGTTATTACATGCTCCCTTTATAAAGTTACTAGCTAACCAACAATTGTAACCAGTGCTCATTGTGTACTTATAAACAGACATATTATTAAGTACATATAATTGTGAAATATAAGTATATAAAACTTTAAACTACCTGTAACTGCGTATGCAGAGAGCAGTAGAGATGGGTGCTATAGTAAGGCCTCGTTTGGTTCGCAAAATTATGGGGTTGGAAAAGAAAATTTATTACTTTCCTATGTTCGGGTGCCAAAGGAATTGAGTTGAAAAGGAAAGTGATTCCCAATGGAAAGTAAATTAGGGAGGAAACTGTTTCCATCCATGCAAGGATTCACTTTTCCTACCTTTAAGTATTCACTTTTCCTTCCAATTTCCTTCGCATTTCCAAACGCCGGAAAGATAAATCGATGGAAATTATAATTTCCCAAAGGAAAAGAAATATCAAGGAATTAATTTCCTTTCCATTCCGCAAACCAAACATGGCCTACGTGTCAGTAAGGCCAATATAAACATTTCTCAGAACAACCTTTGCTTTCCTATGTATAATGTAGATCATCCTCCCAGTATTATATGATTCATGGGTACATAAGTTTCTCCAGTCTATCACAGATTTTACTTGAGTGGACAAATTTACATCCTGCATGTGCTTTTCAACATAATTATATGCGTGAGTCCGGAAAACATACAACCACAAACCTCACCAATTTGTCACATTTTCACTTCCAACGAAGGGCGATCCAAATAAGCCATTGCAACTGCAGCATGAAAAGCAGCTCCTATGGGAAGGGCTTGCTCATCGGCAACAAAGTGAGGGGAGTGCAAGAGATGGACTGCCCCAAGAGACTCGTTTCTGACGCCGATATTGAAGGCTGCACTTGGCATCTTCTGCGTGTAGAAACTGAAGTCCTCTGCTCCCATGACCAGCGGGCACACATGAACATTAGTTTCCCCGACAAGGCCCTCAGCCACTCCTTTTGCATGGTTGTACATTCCCACATCATTTACAGTTGCAGGATATGGTCTGAGTTCTGTATCCTTAAAATCCACAGTGGCAGTACATCGGTGCACAGCTGATTGTGTCTCTATAACCTGTAGAGCAGTATTTCCGAGTAAAATATGCAAAACACAGACAACTTGGGTTCTTGAGTTGTTGAGGACAAGGGTAGTAAGAATTCCAAGGTAGAGCTCAAGTCCTAACAAGCTAGTATCTTTTTTTTTGAAATCTAACAAGCTAGTATCTTCACATTTGGGCTCTAGTAATGACATTACAATGAAAAATAGGTGAGTGCGCTAGCTAGGCCTTTCGGAACTACTTTTCCTTTCTCTCTGTGCCATCCCATCCACTGAATTGTCAGTATCGAGACAAAGGTCGGAATGCTGGCTGAGCATAGACTAGTCACTGGTCTATTCAGGCAGTCACATGCTAGCATAAAGCCAAAAACCTAAGAATAAGCCATTTACAGATCTAAGAATACGCCATTTACACATCTCAGATCTAGTTTGGGAACAAAGTTTGCTAACATGGAGTTAGGTTTATTTTGGAGTTTAGGGATTTGAAACCGGAGTTTGAATGACAAACTTCCAGCGATAAAACTGGATTTATATTTAAGTTAGAAGACGTTTGAGCGAAGTTAGTATCGGAGTTTCATAAAAAAGAAAGAATAAACTGGAGTTTCACAAAAATCTAAAAAAAAAGTTGGACTTCTGCTAACTCCATTTTTGGGTTTGTTTTGAAGTTAGAATTGGAATTTACCAAACTCTACATCGGTCCCAAACATAATGGAGTTAAGTGATTTGGACTTTGGAGGCTTAACTCCGCCAAACCCCAGTTTGTTTTCCGAAACTCTGTTCCCAAACGCACCCTCAGTGGGCACGGCATGAAACATGCTAGTCAGTCTATTACTAAATGAGGATACTATTTGCAACTGCAACTATTTATTAATAAATATAATTTGTTTGTGAATAGTAAAAGGTGATCATACTATCTTATCTTCTTCTTGAAGAAAATCAACCATGCTAATGTCTGAAGTACCTCTCTAATCCGTTTCATTAGGTAAGAAAGACCTTCAGTTGTCATGCTTCTAAATGTGCCCCCAAAAGTCACCTTATCTGGGATGACATTGAAAGCTTCTCCGCCCTTTACAAACCCAACTGATACTACCTGCAGATGACAGGAACAAGATTGTTATCGTCTCCTACTAGCAATCAAAATGAACAGACTTTGATGCATAAGTAGTTGAAAACATGATGACATGGAAAACTGAACTATGGATGAGCTACAGACATTTTGAGCTTAGATTTCATAGAGAAGTACACTTTCAGAGGTAAATTTCATATCATTTGTACATTTCCCAATTTGGATGTGTTCATGGCTGAAATCGTGTTGCAAATCTGATCATTAAGCAGTCTGAACAATGGTTAGGTGACCAAAACTTTTGTGTTAGAATACTGTCCGAGGCCACTTAGCAACCACCATTAATGTTTAGCCAACCAGTCATATAAAACAAAGGTATTCAACAGTCAAAAACTTACTCAACTAGTTGTAGAACATACTTAGCAAAACCTAATATTTGGAGCAGCCAACACTGCCTCACTAATGTAGCTGGGTACTCCCGACGATCAAATTTATAATGCTAACAGTGCCTAATATACAGAGAGATGCACCCAGCAAAGACTAGTTAGGGGAATAAACATTGTTAATTGACCAAAATTTTCTTCTGTAGATTTATTAAAGCATGCTTCCTTTTCAAATCCCAGCATCTTTTTCTTATTATCCAATAGCAAGTAAGTAATTGGCTCATTACATAAGGACCTCTAGGACATCTCATACACCATCTCTCAATTTCCTATAAGCATTTCGAAAGCTATTTTGTTCATCATCTCTATCACATACACAAGAAATTGAGATTTTACTACTACATCTCGCCTAAATTGTTTTAGCAAGGTGGATGTCATAAGGGAAAATTCCAATTTATATTTTTTTTAATTGCAATTTTTAGTGGGATAGGATGGGGGTGCTGGCAGAGAAGTGATTCCTACTTGTTTGGTGTAAAGGCGGATTGTGTATCCTAGAAAACCCAACAAAAGTTTGATGTTTTCTGAAAAACCTACAAAAAATGGTGTAAGTGGAAATGGAGGGTGCCTGCATTAAAGACCATCGTATAATAGAGTAATGCCGGAGGAAGTGACTGGACTGAATTAAGCCCTGAGGACAGGATCAGTATTTGAAGGAGTTCCTTTATTTTTGAATTTCTCTGAAGTCACTTTCTTTCCTTCTTTACTCCCAAATTACCATTAGGGTGTGTTTGGAAGGAGAGAAAAGTGGGAGGAAGGAAAATATATGAGGGAAAAGTGGGAGGAAGGAAACTTTTTCTCTTGTTTGGTATGAGGAGAAAAGTGGATGGAAGAAAAAGTGGAGGAATTGGTTTTCCCTCATAACCTAAGAAAATCAATCATCCCAAAAGTGGGAGGAAAAGTGGAAGGAAAAGTACATATTCATCTTAGTTTACAATTATACCCTATAGAAATTATATTATTTTAAAGTAGTTCAATAAAGTCAAATGCTAAATAAATATTGTTAGTTGAGGATATAATTGGTAAAGTCTATATTTTTTATTTTCCTTCATTCCACTTTTCTTTCCATACCAAACAAAGGAAAATATATCACTTCCATTTTCCTTCCATCCTACCAAACACAAATGAAGGAAATAGTCTTTCCTTTCCATATGGATGGAAAATAAATCTTTTTGATTTTCCTTACTTCCACTTTTCCATCCTTCCTACCAAACACAGCCTTAGTGTATAATGTTGTTATTAGCGTTACATTTTGTCCATCTAGGGCGGAGGTTGCATTTGTCATAGTATGAACATTTTGGTTGGCATCAGAGCCTCGTGCAGTATTGCTAGCTTTATTGCTTTTCTGGGTGGAACAACCCAAAGTTCGATCCATGATGAGCCCTCTTTTGCAGTTAGTGGGTCATTCCACCGATAAGTCTTCATTAGTAAATGCAGAAGGATGTATTTATTGAAGAGGAGGATGGTCATATATTTCAAGTCTTAATGACTTTTCTGTTTCAACCATTACCAATAAATCTACAAGCCGTACCAAGAAATAAATGGTACTGTTGTCCTCGAGGATGAGGGGAAGTTGAGGATGAAAATATGGCTACACAACATGTGCAAGACATGAACTCTCTAGTGAGTACAATCTCCAATTGTGATACAGTGAGTACATATGAGGGGACTCCCAAATTGATGTTAAGGATCAGTATTCTAGTAATTCCACTTATGAGGCTGTAAATACATACGAGGGGATTCCCAAATTGGCTTTTAGGACAAAAAAGTTTAAACCATGACAATGAAATGTCTCAGTGCTTGAATGTTAGACATTAAATTTAATAAGGAGAAATAGCAGTCTTAAGATTTAAAGTTTTAAACCCAATGAGCTGAAAATGTCAACAAAAGAAGAGCATAAATTTTCCATGTTATAAACTAGCAATGGAATCTGTACATATAGATAAATGGCTTACTCTGCTCTCAAGAGGATCGGATTCCCTGGATATAAGCTGTTGCAGGCTGAGGATTGTAAAAGATGCAGCAAGTATCAGATCTATGGCTCTGTGTGGAATTGCTGCATGCCCACCAGTTCCTTGAATAGTTGCTAAAAACCGACCAGATGCAGCAAGAAATGGACCGGGTCTGGAAGAAATGGTACCAGTTGGAATTGTAGGGTCAACATGCATACAAAACATGGCCTCAACATCATCCACAGCACCATCTTGTATAACATGATAGGCACCGGCATAACCCTCTTCAGCTGGCTGGAAAACAAGCTTCACAGTGCCCTTTTGAAGTAAATAGAAAACCAAAATTACAACTAAAAGGGATAAACACATGGAGAATGTACAGGTAAGGAATGATACTTTATGCTAAACTTGAGAAGAATAAGGTGAGTCCGCATATAACCATTCACCAAAGTATACAAAACTACCAATAGATTGTCAAGTTAACATGATAAAATCTGCTCATAGTGCACATATATATACCTTTAGGTCATTCTTTTTACTTTGGAGCAATTTAGCAGCACCAAGGAGCATTGTTACATGAACGTCATGGCCACAAGCATGCATTTTTCCATTTACCTTGCTCTTATACTCCCAATCCACCAGTTCCTTCAAAGGGATCAAAATCAAAACGTTTAAAAAGTGTGAAGAGTTTAGTTTCTTCATGCCAATAAGTAAGATAAACTAATATATAACACAAAGTTCACGCTTCACAAAATTTTCTGCGCTAAATCATAAACTTCCATTTGCTTCCCTACATAACCATACAAAAACTATATTCATTATCCTCGAATCTACTTAGGCCGCAAAAAACTTGCAAGATACAACACCAGCTAATTCTTTAGCGATATTAATATCTCAAAGTCGCAAGATGCACATGAAATTTGGACTGGAGAAATTATAATGTTCTTCCAAATTACGAAAGTTCAAACAGTATTCACAATCAAAATATTTGATAAAATAGTCAAGTCACTTGCGTATCATCTGATACAAGTTTCGTGATAAATTTTAGAGTGAGAGAGCAGCTCCGTTGCATGGATAGGGAAAATGGTGTCCGTAACTTAAATGTGCAACATAGGTGACTACTTATCGACCGACTTGTAAATTTCCGTATCCCATATCTATATGGTGTCCTTATTCGTATCTTTATTCGTATCATATTTGTACTATTTACTCAACAAAGTTGAGCAATCACATGTATAGGTATCAGTTGGAACGCGCAAACTAAACAACATCACAAGTCAACTCTAGGCAGTTAATTGTGCTATCACTATCATCCATTTCCCGAATTTCATCATGTTTCAACTTCCAGGCTTTTACTCACAGAGAAGGCAATGGTTATGGATCACAATTCTAACAGGAGAGTTGAAGGGGCGAGCTATTCGCAAGCCCGCTTGATGAAAAGCTTGTGATTTGAGCTTTTTGAGCTCGAGGGCATGCTCTCGAGCTTAAGAATAGACTTGTTAGAAAAACAAGTCCGAGCTTAGAGATACTTGGCTCGTGAGCTCGCGAGCCGACTCGTTTTCATTTATAAATTAATATAAAAGAAATATCTTACACCAATATAATTTTTGTTTTTGTTTGTTTTCTTTTTTCAGTTAAGTAGCATTGACACTCAAACAATACATGTGTCGAACACACGTATCGGACACGCTACAAACACACCTATACATTACAACACACCAAAATAGGTGCCAATCGGTGTCGTTGTGCCTGAAACGTGTCGTGTTGTCTGTGTCCGTGCAACATAGCTTTTCAGCAATGCGACGTCTCACACCACCATGGGCAAACTCTCTCTTTTACACCAATAGACATTTCCAATTTGTTGAGAAATTCATATAACCACTTTCAATTTGATAATATGATATTAAGCTTACCGAGCCACAATTTTAGTTTAGACAAAAGCGCATGAGCTCATAAACAAGTTCAATATAGGCTTAAGTGTGTGTCTCCAAGCTCATCAAGCTTTCTACTTAAACGAGCGGCTTGCAATCCGAGCTCTATCTCGGAGATATTATAGAAAGCCGAAAATTGAGCTCAGTTTTGACTCGTCTTAAGCTCAAAGTCTCATTTTTCTAGAGAGATGACAATGCTCTGCTGGTTATTACTCCATTTTTGGGCTCGTCTTAGGCTCAAACTCTACTTGTTCCTAGAGAGCCGAGCCGACAAAGCTCGGTTACTCCTAAGTGGAGTAGGCTATTTACATAGGTTATGTTGGACATCTACGGTGTGTGTGTTGATCAATATGACCATCTCTTACTCTTTCGCTTTTTATCAACATGATAAAATCAAATATTATTGCTAACCAGAATAAATAGTTGTTAATTCTTCAGCTTTAATTAATAGACTCAGTTCATTAAGTTTCAATTCCCTAATTTTCCTTGCATTAATTTAGGGCTTTTCCACCTCTCCGTGAATAAAATTCTATCAAACTTCTCAAGATTTTGACACACATTCTATCACAAACTCTAGTCTAGTTGACTATATACAAACAAACACCTGCATAGGAAGCGCGTCCATGTCGGCCCGGAGGCCGATCACTGGACCGTCCCCGGAGCCGATCGAGGCGACGACGCCGGTCTTGGCGACCGGCCACGAGTAGTCGACCCCGAGCGCGTCGAGCTCCGAGCGGATGAGCGCGCTGGTGTCGTGCTCCTGGAAGGCGAGCTCCGGGTTCTGGTGGATCTTCCTCCTGGTGCCCACCAGCCAGTCGAAGAACTCCGGCCGCCGGGCCGCGTCGAGGAGCTGCTGGGATGACGAGCTGATCGAGGAGCAGGAGGAGAGGGGAGGAAAGAGGAGAAGAGCGAGAGTGGCGATGGTGATGATCAGTAGAGAAGAAGAAGAAGAAAGAGCCATAGAGGATTTGATGTTGATGAATGAGAAAAAATTGGGGGAAAATGGAGGATTTGACGTGGAGCGCGTAACATGTGCTGTTAATAGTAATGCATTTTTTTTTTGAACGGCAATAATAGCAATGCTTCTGCGGATTGGCCTCTTCTGAATTTTGAATTTGTACAAGTATGGTATTTGGTTGGTGACAGTGACACTCAGGCCTCTGGTGACAGTGACACTCAGGCCTCGTTTGGTTCGCGGAAAGGAAGGAAAAGGAAATCAATTCCTTGTCATTTTCTTTTCTTTGAAAATTTTTAATTCTTATTGATTTTTCTTTTCGATGTTTGGCAATGTCAAAGAATTTGGAAAGAAAATGAATACTTCAATGTGGGATGGATGTAATCACTTTTCTCCCTAATTTCTCTTCCATTGGGAATCACTTTACTTTTCTCCTCAATTCTTTGGGCATCCAAACATAGGAAAGTAATCACTTTCCTTTCCCAACCGGGAGATTCCGCCAACCAAACGAGGTCTCAAGGTGTTCGTGGGCCGGTCCGGGCCGGCCCGCGGTCCAAAAAGCTGCGGTTCAAACCGGGCTCGGGCCGGACCTGAACCGGACCGGACAAGCAAGCAGGCCGGGCCTGGCCTGGACCGGTTTGAGTAGGATGGGCCCAGCCCGCCCATTGAACCGGACCACAGGGTGGTCGGGCCGGGCCGGGCCGGGCTTCGGTTTAGTGCGGGCCGGTTCAGCCGGGCTGAACCGGGCCGGCCCGGTTCAGTTTTGGTTTTTTTTTTTTTAAATTTCTATTGTTTTTGTTTATTTTTTTGTTTTTGTTTTTTTAATTTTAATTTCTATTGTTATTTTGATAAAAAAAAATATTTCTCCCTCTTCCTTTATCCGGGCTTGGGACCGGCAATGCTTGCTTGGCACAGGCAGAGTTAAAAAATATTTTTTTTAATTTAAAAGTAAAAATTATTTTTTGAAATTTTAAAATTTGAAAGTATAAGTTAAATTTTTGAAATTTTGTAAGTTATAATTTAAAATTGTATTTTTGAAAGTATAAGTTAAAAATTAAAAGTATAAGTTAAAATTTTGAAATTTTGAAAGTTATAATTTAAAATTTAAATTTTGAAAGTATAAGTTAAAAATTAAAAAGTATAAGTTAAAATTTTGAAATTTGTAAATTTGTAAATTTGTAAAAAAATTGTAAAAAATTGTAAAAAATTTGTAAAAAAATAAATGTACATACCTTGCACTGTAGCATCATTCTTGTTCGCCTTCATGCACCGAAAGCGATTCAAAGTCCAGCTCGTGAATATCAAGATTTTCATCTATCTGATTTTGGGTTCTTCTCTCGGCTTTAATCCAATCTTGTACGCACACTATTGCTTCCAAGATATCGGGCTTCAAGCGGTCTCTCTTTCTGCTCAACATCCTTGATCCTGCACTAAAACAGGACTCCGATGCTACCGTAGACACCGGGATCATTAGTAGATCACGTGCTATGGTAGAAAGAACAGGATATCTCTTGTCGTGTCTCTTCCACCATTCTAAAACGGCGAAGTGATCTGGAGTCTCTTCTTCGTCTTCATAAGAACTAAGGTACAGAGACAACTCTTGAGTAGGTTGGAAAGATTGCTTTTGTTTCTTCCTTTGTAGTAAGCGACCGGCTGTTGATAGCTTAGACGCCAAGCTGGAGCTACTACTAGCCCCCCCTGAGTTGGTCGGGTCGACGCTGCTCTTTCTTCGTACAGTATAACTAACCTGTCCAACGCAAGTTTAACTTCTACTTTCATGTCAGTAACATCTATATCCATATATTCTCCAAATCCATCTAATAAAGCCTCTACGCCATCCAATTTGATTGTAGGATCAAATATGGAAGCCAAACAATATAAAAGAGGTACTTCACCCCAATATTTCTTGAATTTGGCTTCCATATTTCTCACAACATATTCAAAATTTGGAAGATCTCTATATCTAGAAAATAAATAAGAAATGTTACAAAGTTCACGTAAAGCTAAGCAAGATGTGAGATAATAAACACCAGAAAGAATACATGTAGCATTGTAAAAAATTTCTAAAAATTCACAAATACTTTCAGCTACTACCCAATCATCAGCAGTAACTTGAAAGTCAAAGGTGAGATTCGTATTACAATAATACGTAATAACATCCTTAAAAGGAATTGTAGATTTCAACATCAAGTATGTGGAGTTCCACCTATGTGGTATATCCTTCACAAATCTTCTAAAAGTAATACCAAAATGTGCGCATGTGCATGCAAAACTTTGTTGTCTACTTGGAGACGTGTTCAAAGTGTGCAAGCATTGTTGCAGAGTGTCTAAATGACGACTAAAATATTCTAAACATTCTTTAACAACTAAGTTAATAATATGGCAAGCACACCTAACATGCAAAAGTCTACCTTCTAAAATAGGCTGAAAAATCAATAACAAAGAAGACATAGCAGCATTATTGTTTGAAGCATTATCCAAAGAGACAGAAAAAATTTTGTGGTGAATATCATATTCACGCACGTGTCGAGAAATGGCACTTGAAATTACAGCGCCCGTGTGTGGATATTCTATAATTTTAAGACAGATGATGCATTTTTGCAACATCCATTGTGCATCTATATAGTGTGCAGTAATACAAATGTAAGCATAACTTTGCTTACTAGTCCAAATATCAGAAGTAATAGACAACTTACTAATATTTTGTAAAACCGCTTTCAAAGCGGCTCTCTGCTCCTTAAAGAGACGAATAGCCTCATTTCGAGCTTGTTGTCTACTAACTCTAGTAAAGGAGGGGTTTAGAGACAATGTTGCATAATCGCGTAAAGATTCACTTTCACCCGAAGTGAAAGAAAGTTCATCACGAATAATATATTTAACTAATTCCGTTTTATGACGCGCAGCTGAGTAAGTAAAGTTATCTATTGAAGAACCGGTGGCACCTCCAAAGCTTATTTGGGTTTGGGACGTTTGAAGCGTGTCCTTCCCGTTGCAAGTATCGTAGTGTCTGGATATGGTCCCGGTGCCACCGCCCTTCTTCCATGCGTACTGGTTCAAACATTTCTTGCATTGTGCCTTGCACGGTATTGGTTCACCCTTGGCATCTAAAACAAGCGAACCATCAGGATTAGTTTCATAAATCAAAGTAAAAAAATTCCAATACTTAGACTTTTTTCTCTTTTCAGGAAGTTGTGTAGAACTAGCGACTTCTGGAGGAGATTGAAGGCACCCCTCCGGATTGGTTGCTATTTGCTCAGGTGGGTTTGAACCTTCACCAAAAAAAGAATTAAAAATGTTGTAAGTCTGTCCAGCAAGATTAGGTGGGTTAGAACCTTCACCAGCCATTTATAAAAAATAAGTACAAATTTAGAAAATAAAATAAAGGAAGGGATTGGGAGGGAGTTCGGGAAGCCGTAGAGCGCCGGAATGGGGTTGAGAGCACCGGGAAGCCTTAGAAGTAGAGCACCGTGGAGCCTTAGAAGCACTGTAGAGCACCGGGAAGCCTTAGAAGTAGAGAATTGTAGAGAAATGTTTTGAATGAGTTCTGTTTGAAAAATGAGATTTATGGCCTATTTATAGGAATTTTTTTTGGTTATTTTGGTCATTTTGGTCCAAAAATGACCAAAATGCGCCCCCCAACGTTTATAAAAGGGTTAGAATTGGGGGCATTTTGGTAAAATACCCCCCCCACGTTCACATTCTGGTAAAAAAAAAAATTTGAACCAGACCGGGCTTCGGGCCGGGCCAGTGGGCCATTAAAAAAAAAATTCGTACGGGCCGGTCCGGGCCGGTCTCGGGTTGGGCGGGGGAGGCCCGACCCGGACCATTGGGGGTGGGGGGCCGGGCCGTGCCGGGCCTGAAAGCGGGCCGGTCCGGGCTTCCGCTGACCGGGCTGACGTGCGGGACGGACCGGGCTTCGGGCCAACCGGCCCACTGAACACCTTGAAGTAACACTCACAAATCACAGTAGAAAGAGACTATTTAAGTTTATCACCCCCATTTCCTGTATTTCGTATTATGCTCGTATTTGGATTTTTGGCACGTATTTTAATTTTCTCGACTTACGGATTTTGGTTTCTCGTAAATGGATTTTGGACCATGGCTTGGTTTTATTTTGTGAAAGTTGGTTTAGTTTGGTTCATCATGAATGGAACACCTTAACCTACACTCCTTCCTCAACACACCACAACTCCCCCACTTTATAACACCACCTACTTTTCTCTCTCCTCTTTATTCTCTCATTTATTTCTTGCAAACTTCTTCTTCTTCCTTCTTCCACACAACTCCCCAACCAATAGACAAGTGCACCTTGCCAACAAATAAGCACCCAATTTTATTTGTCCATTTGATAGATTAGGACATGTAGATCAACATTAGAACTTGGAATTTTGTGATTTGGAGCCTTCATTCTTCTAGATCTAGGTTTTAACCATTTTCGGAAATCCTTGGTTTTGATTTATTAAACTTTGATTTTTGCTTGTTTTGATGCTTCCATGTGGAAGAGAATTCAATTTTACTCAAGTTAGAACTTTGAAAATCTAGATTTGGTTTTGATTTGACAAAAATTTGAAGAATTGAAGTTCTTGGTGTTTTTGGACTTGCTCTCGGCCAGGAAGAACAGCCCCCTGCCTTGCGCTTTTTAGCGCATGGCCGATTGCGCACCCCTGGCCTGTGCTCTTTAGCGCATGGCCGTTTGCGCAGTCACTTGGCCAGCACTTTGCGCTGCGCTGGACTGCGCTGGCGCAAGCTAGCCATGCGCAATCCAGCCATGCGCAAAGTAACCCCTACGCAATTCACTTCTGCGCAAACCGCTCCTGCGCAATTCACTTCTGCGCAACCCACCCTTGCGCAAACCACCCTTGCGCAAGGTAACCCCTGCGCAGTCTACCCTTGCGCAAGACAACTCTTGCGCATCTCTTCCATGCGCAGTACACACCCTGCGCAGACCTACCCCTGACCCCCTTGCACAACCTACTTGTCTGTGATGAAATTGTTATTTCTTGATCTTGGCTCTTCTATAGTCCTATTTTATATTAGTATTTTATTAGGTATTTTACGCCCATTTTATATCCTTACGCCTTTTGGCATGAACTTGATTTTGCTTAATATGTTTGGAATAACTATTGTACACAGCATGGTATGACAAGGAACTAGTATAACATGGCAGTGACCCGTAGTGGTGCACTCCTGACACGACCAACCTGACTTGATAGTGGCCCGTCGTGGCGCACCCCTGACAAGTACCCTGACATGATTTACCTTGATAACTTGATAGTGGCCCGTGGCGGCGCACTCTTGACTTGACTTGACTTGTAACTTGTAATTAACTCGTATAATCAACTTGACACCGTGGGTGTTCCTGCTTGCTTGTTTGTACAATCCACTTGTCTTGTCTTGCATCATGTCTAGGACGTGACTTCCTGGGTACCACGGCCAGGGACTCGCGCTGAATTGGATTAGGCTAATTATTAGATCAAACTAGAACATGGAGAATTTCCCAGTCACAGGCAATCTCGTTATCTGGGCGCTTTAATGGACTTGTAGCTTGCCGACGAGTAGAGCACATTTCCAGCACACTGTTATGTATTGCACCCTCTAAGTCACCTAAGGGTACATTTGTCTCCCGGACAGTGTACCCACCTATAACTCTCAACCCGTGGAAGGATAACCGGATGGTCTGCAGGGCTTGGGACTGGGAGTTTCTCACTTGCATCTTGTTAGTAATTAGGCTTATGATAACCCTAGTTAGTTAAAGTAGTAAGCCGTAGTACTTGCTTGGCCGATTGTGAATGAATGGTGTCCAGCCCTGTCTAAGTCTTGTCTAGCCTTGTACCTGGAACTCTTGATCATGATTGTTTTACTTATCTTAACGATAAATAGATAGAGACAGTGAGCTATTCAGGCGAAGGGGTACAATCCCGGTCCTTGTTTGGTTTAAGGATTGTAACCTGGCTCCTGGAATGGTTCCACGTCCCTAGTCGTTTATCGCCCTGTGTACTTTTATTACTTGTACCTTCCTTTATTCTTTATGTTCTGATATGCTGGATTTTGTTCTTATTTGTGGCCTCCTTTGTGGCACTTGCTCTTTCTGGGGTTTGACCCAGCTGGTTTTGTGTGGCCAGATTTCGGAGCAGCTCCCGAGGATCTACCAGGCTTCCAGCCCAATGGTGACAACTAGACGGAACCCGGGCCAAGAGTGGGTTTTCCTTTTTTGTTTCACCCACTTATATGTAAAATTATTCTTTTGAGGCGTTTAGCCGACGAGCACCTGTTAGCTCGATGCACATTTACTTACTGTCTGCCTACGGGCTGTAAACATGATTAACAAATCCTAGGGTTGATCATGTATGACTGAACTCTTGCTAGCCCTATCATTTTGTACGACTAGCTTCATGATCATCCAATATGTAATATTTGGGACGCCTTATATATATATATTTGATGCTCTAACATCTTGTAACTCTGTTAATTGTTTGAGATTGAGACAATAGGCTTGACCTTAAGAGACTGCTGGCTTGTAGTAAACCCTCATATCTAGACAGCCGTGACCGTATAGTTGAGATGTATTCTATTTCAATATACGTAGCTGGCTGTGTCTGCCCCCGCTCTCCAGTATTCTGGTTCTGGGGCGTGACATGGTTTAAGTGGTGGCCCATGCAGGTCTTGGCATTCAAGAAATATGAGGGTTTGCCGAATAGATGTCTCAATCAATATTTTGTCCTTGATCTCTGCTCGTATCTTCAAATCCCTGAGATTCTCGACCTGATCACATTGCTTGTATCATTGATCTGTCCTGGTCCTTCCTTACTGTTCCCTATGTCGTCTTCTTCAGCGGCATTACTCCCGGACCTGCCAACCAGCCAGAGGAAGCTCGACAAGCACCCCAGCGCCAGGAAGATCAAGCTCAGCACTCTGGAGTAGCCTCCCGAGTTATGCTTCCAGGAGGCTCGGAACCTCCAGTTCAGGCAGCTCCGCCCGCTCAACCAGCTAGACAGGATGAGGGACCTTTGGTAGGGCTTATCAGAGAACTACTTGCATCCCAAGATCGTCGAGGCGACGCCTTGCACCAGGAAGTTCATGATGCACTAAACCGAGGAGGTCCCCAAGGGAATCAGGCGGCCAACAGTTTCAAGCGCTTGAACCCTCCCTTCTTTGACGGCAGTGAAGATGCGATTGCCGCAGACGCTTGGCTTCAGGATACCGAGGTGGTTCTAGAAGCAGCTAGGACGCCTGAAAATGAGAAGGTGGCGGTGGTACGCCTACAGTTGTTAGACTTGGCTCGCGATTGGTGGGCGGCTCAGGCCATGGGGTTAGCGGCACCAGTCACTTGGGTGACGTTCAGAGAGAGGTTCCAGACAAAGTACTTCGATGCGGTGGCACGGTATGACCTGCAGACCCGGTTCACCAACTTGAAGCAAGGAGGCAGGACGGTCGATGGCTATGCGACCGAGTTTTCCAGGCTGAGTAGGTTCGCCCCCACCTTGGTGGCAACCGAGTTCGATAGGGCTCAGCGGTTCCAGCAGGGACTGTATTTAGAGATATTATTGGCCGTGGAGCAGTTCGAGCACCAGACGTTCGATGCAGTGTTGAAGGCAGCAAGGAGGCATGAGTATACCTCCAGGAGAATTGTGGACAGGACCGGAGGCAGGAAGCGGTCCCACAACCAGATGCACCAATTTTCAGCTCCAGCCCCGGCAGCTAGGGGTATAACCATTGGAACTCCGAGGCGGGCGGCCTCAGTGACGTCGGTTCAGCATTCAACCCCGACGTATCCACAGCAGCAGAAGCAGAAGCAGTCTTCCGCGGTGGGATGTTCTCATTGCGGGAAGCCGGGCCATGTAGTGGCAGAGTGTCGTAGGGTACAGGGATTGTGCCTGGCTTGTGGAGGAGCAGACCACCAGATAGGGACCTGCCCGAATAGGGGAGGTC
Source organism: Iris pallida (assembly GCA_029216955.1). Taxonomy (NCBI): domain Eukaryota; kingdom Viridiplantae; phylum Streptophyta; class Magnoliopsida; order Asparagales; family Iridaceae; genus Iris; species Iris pallida. The sequence continues at coordinate 11,427,455 of JANAVB010036615.1, forward strand.
CATCATCATCCAATCTTTCTAGTTCTTCGGTGAGAGGACCAGCCCCAGTTCCAGTCCAGCAGCAGCAGCAGCAGTACCTGAGGCCATTGTTGCCTCAGGCCCAGGCCTTTCAGCAGCAGAACCAGCAGCAGTTCACCCAGGCTCCAGCACAGAACCGACAGAGGGGTTTCCAGCAGAGAGGACCCGCAGCTAGAGGTCAGGCTATGATGATGACCATGGAAGAAGAAGTTGTACCAGGTGAGGTAGTGGCAGGTACTATTCTCGTCAACACCTTTCCAGCATCTATATTATTTGATTCTGGTGCATCGCATTCATTCATGTCTGCACGATTCGCGACACGGATAGGGTTGGAGCCCGAGTCATTATCAGTGAGGCTCAATATACTTACTGGTAATGGTCTTGTGGGAGTAGATCGAGTATTTTCCTCGTGTCGGATCGTAGTTAGCGGTAGAGAGTTCCCCGCTAGGCTCATAGAGTTTCCTATGGCAGACTATGATGTAGTCCTAGGCATGGATTGGTTGAGGAACCATTATGCTAGGATAGACTGCCATGTTGGCAGAGTTGTCTTTAGTATTCCCGGAGAGCCAGAGTTTTCATTCTCCAGAGGCACCGTAGAGCCATCTCCTCCAGTATTGCGGATGGCAGTAGCAGCAGTGCAGTTGCCCCGGATAGTTGAAGAGTTTCCAGATGTCTTCCCAGAGGAACTTCCAGGGATGCCACCAGAGCGGAAGATCGAGTTTACCATCGACTTGATTCCCGGGACAGCACCAGTATCAGAGCGAGTCTACAGGATGGCGCCTTCAGAATTGGAGATTTTGTACAAGATGATTGAAGAACTTAGGACCAAGGGATTCATTCGTGCAAGTGGATCGCCTTGGGGAGCCCCGATGCTTCTTGTGAAAAAGAAGGATGGTACGTCTAGGCTATGTGTTGATTATCGTACCTTGAACTCAGTGACAATCAAGAACAGATACCCTCTCCCGAGGATAGATGACTTGTTTGATCAACTCAAGGGGGCTTCAGTTTTCTCGAAGATAGACTTGCGGTCAGGATACCACCAGATCAGAGTCAGAGAGCAGGACATCCCGAAGACGGCGTTCAGATCTAGGTACGGGCATTGGGAGTTTCTAGTTATGCCCTTTGGAGCGACCAATGCGCCGGCAGTGTTCATGGACCTCATGAACCGAATTTTCATGCCTTACTTGGATCAGTTTGTGATAGTGTTCCTTGATGACATCCTGGTCTACAGCAAGAGTGAAGCAGAGCACGAGCAGCATCTCAGAGTTGTCCTCCAGATTCTCAGAGAGCACCAGTTGTACGCCAAGTTCAGTAAATGCGAGTTCTGGCTCGATCGCATTTCTTACTTAGGTCACATCATTACCAGAGGAGGAGTGGAAGTGGATCCCCAGAAGATTGTGGCTATCGAGGCATGGCCAGTACCCAGCTCAGTGGCAGAAGTTCGCAGCTTTCTTGGATTGGCCGGTTACTACCGGCGGGTCGTCTCTGATTTTGCAAGGATTTCAGCGCCGATGACCCAGTTGACCCGCAAGGATGTGCCGTTCGTTTGGACAGCAGAATGTCAGGAATCATTTGAGAAGTTGAAGCGAGGTTTGATAACGGCTCCCATTCTTACACTTCCAGATGGGACCGGAGGATTCACAGTTTACTGCGATGCTTCAGGCATAGGATTGGAATGTGTTTTGATGCAGCATGGGAAGGTAATTGCTTATGCGTCATATCAACTCCGTGATCATGAGAAGAATTACCCGACCCACGACTTGGAGCTAGCAGCAGTAGTGTTTGCACTTAAGTTGTGGAGGCACTACTTGTATGGAGACAGAGTGGAGATATTCACTGATCATAAGAGCCTGAAGTATGTTTTCACCCAGAAGGATCTTAATATGCGGCAGAGAAGATGGCTCGAGCTACTTGTGGACTATGATGTGGACTTGCAGTATCATCCAGGGAAGGCCAACGTTGTAGCAGATGCGTTGAGCCGGAGAGCCGAAGTTTATTTCCTGACGGCGCAACCAGAGTTATTGTCGGATCTTTAAAAGATGGGAATTGAAGTGGTTCTTCCTTCCAATGTGGCCTTGATGGCCAGCCTACAGATTCAGTCCACCATAGTAGAGAGGATCCAGACCGCACAGTTAACAGATTCCAAGATTCAGCGGCTCAGAGCAGAGTGCGAGGCAGAGAGAAGGCCAGAGTTATGTATTCATGAGGATGGTACACTTCGACACGGCACGCGTCTTTGTGTACCCAGTGGAGATATCAGACAGGAAGTCATGGCAGAGGCTCACAGTTCGCAGTACTCTATTCACCCAGGCGGCACGAAGATGTACAGAGATATTCGTCAACACTTTTGGTGGAATGGTATGAAGAGGGAGATAGCCCGGTATGTCTCTCGATGTTTGGTTTGCCAACAAGTCAAGACTGAACATCAGAGACCAGCTGGACTTCTTCAACCTTTACCGATCCCAGAATGAAAATGGGAACACATAACCATGGATTTCGTGACTGGGTTACCCAGATCTCCGGCAGGCAGAGATGCTATTTGGGTTATTGTGGACAGGCTTACCAAGGTGGCACACTTTCTTCCGTTTAGAGTTGGACAGTCGACGGCACAGCTAGCAGAGATGTATCTCAGGCAGATTGTCAGACTTCACGGAGTGCCAGTCAGCATAGTATCGGACAGGGATACGAGATTCACATCGCACTTCTGGCGCAGTCTTCATCAAAGTTTGGGGACTCGTCTCAAGTTCAGCTCAGCGTATCATCCGCAGACAGATGGGCAGTCAGAGCGTACTATACAAACTCTCGAAGATATGTTGCGGTCATGTACCCTTGACTTCGGTGGTTCGTGGGAGGATCACCTGTACCTGGTGGAATTCTCGTACAACAATAGTTTCCAGGCCAGTATCCAGATGGCACCCTTCGAGGCTCTGTATGGTAGGAAGTGCAGATCCCCGTTAGCATGGGACGATGTCGGAGAGAGGCAGATGCTCGGTCCAGAACTGATTTCTCAGACGATTGAAGTGGTCAGGAGAGTCAGAGATCACCTCCGAGTTGCTCAGGATCGCCAGCGCCATTGGGCCGATGCTCATCGGCGTCCCTTAGAATTTGCCGTCGGCGACCATGTATTCCTTAGGATCTCGCCTACCCGTGGCGTCATTCGTTTTGGCGTACGGGGAAAGCTTAGTCCTAGGTATATAGGGCCGTTCGATATTCTGGAGCGAGTAGGCGATGTGTCCTATCGTCTCGCTCTTCCGCCGTTGTCACGACCCGTTACCCAAATTGTTGGGCCGGGCCGAGCCATGTCCAGCCTACGCTTAAGATAAAGCGCAGTAAGCTGTTCTAGACAGTCAGGTAATAATGATAAATGTGCTAATAATTAAGATAGTTTAAGAATGATCACAACACAGCTTCTATATAGATGAAAAACCACTAAGTTTGATAATAATACAAACCAAAATGTAAGACTGGAGACAAGGTCCAGTTTAAAGGTACAAAACAGCGACTGTGATAATAACCAAACACTAAGTCAAACTAAGCAGCTAAGCAGGATTCCCTGTTGGAATATCCTCAACTGGAGCTCCATAGTACGGGTCACAAAGCATTTCTTCCTCGGTCAAAATACCTACAACGTTATCCTGTCAGGACGGGAGCAAGTACAACCTCTACTACTAAAGTACTGAATGTATAATGCAAGAGATGTACAACAGAAACATGGTATGATAAGACTGAAAAATAGATATACTGGAATCAGGGTAAATCATATAAAGCGGAAAATCATGGTATAACTTGATTATCATTTTAAGACACTCTTGTCAATTGTGGCATGTGTACATTATGTATTAAAACTGGGGCCTGTATGAGATCGGTCAATAAGTGCTATGCTAGTTTACTGCAATGTACGTATGTACATTCCACAAGTCCAGAAACTACATTGTTAGTTTACTGCAATGTACGTAAGTACATTCCACAAGTCCAGAAACTACATTCTCAGTTTACTGCAATGTACGTATGTACATTCCACAAGTCCAGAAACCGCACTGCTAGTTTACTGCAATGTACGTATGTACATTCCACAAGTCCAGAAACTACACGATTAGTATACTGCAATGTAAGTGAGTACATTCCACGAGTCCAGTAACTATACTATCAACTCTCTCATAACCCAGTAATCATCATGTAAAAGATACGGGAAATAGTGTAAAGCATGGTGGGAACTGTCAATAGTATGAAACATGTTATGATTTGACTTGCTACTCCAAGGTTCAGCATTCACATGGGTTGATTAACATTCTTTTATCACATAACAGTGTTTTAACATGTACAATTAACAAAAGACTTGCAACTGGGTTAATGGTAATTTACAAGGTTGCCACATGTACTTAACATTAAAAGACAGTAAATGAGTTTGTAGATGTACTTGCCTCTAGCAAAACAAGCTGCGATAAAAGTGCTATGGATGTCTGGTAACTCGTCACTGTAGAAATACATACAATAACTTAGCTTTACACTAAGCTAAAACACTAGGACACTAATCTTGTGCGACACGACTTGTGATTGGGCACTTAGCCAAAATAATGACTTGGCCTAGGAGACCAATGTGGGGTGACACACTATGTTAACTAACTTTCTAGGGTCTTTACACTAGTGAGGGGTGGGGTTCAACACGACTAAAACTCCAAATAACACAAAAAGCTACAAGTCGTAATTAATCAATAAATAAATCAGAAGATCATTGTTTTCTAACAATTTTTAAAGTAGACAAAAAGCCTAGTTTTGCATAAAACAAGTACCAAAACGATCCTTGCTAACTATAGAAATTTATTATAATTTTTCTGGAATTTATTAACCAGTACAAATATTTTATAAAAATCAGCTTTCCTAAGTATACAGAAAGTGAGTTTTGGTTTCATATGCCAAACTAGTGGCAAAACAGTAGTTTAAATACTACAAAAATTATACTAAATTAGTCAACTTAATAAAGTATCTAAAAACTATTTTTCCATAATTTTAGCAATACCCTGAGTATTTTTAGAAAATCATAAAACAGCTATGCACAATAATAATTAATTATCTGCGTATTTTGTCCATGTATATAATTTGAACCAAAGTTCAAATATAGGACCCAAGGCCATGAATCAAGTCCAATATGACTTGTACAGGTCTTGAATGTGTGAAAACACATTTGAGCCCAAATACCCATGCTAGGCTTGGACATCAAATGGTTGCAGTAATTTAAATATAATAAAATACAGTTTGGTAAAAGTACAAAATAATTATTAATATTTTAATAGGGCAAAGTTATGCATAGTGGAAAATATAAATACATGTGTTAAAAGTACATATATATTTGTAAAGAAAATACTTAATTTATAGAGTACAAATATACATGTTTAATTATATATACATATATAGGAAAAATACTTTAATAATAAAGTGTATATATATATATATATTAATATATATATATATATATATATATATCAAGGTATATACATAAATATACACAAAATTTACTAATTATAAAATATATATACATATATATATAATACTGTAAAATACAGTATATACATATATTTATATAAACTAAAATATATATACATATATATATAAATATATATATATAAAAAGGAAAAAGAAAAGAAAAAGAAAAGAGAAAAGAAGACAGAAGGAAAGGGGGCTCGAACCATGTTCAGCGGGGGGGGGGGGGGGGGGGGGGGGGGGTTTCTAAACTGTGCGGGCTGGCCAGTAGGCCAGTCCGGCCCGATTGTTAGGATAGGGTTTTGTTTAGTTTTATTTAGGAGTTAAGTGGTTAATTAATAAAAAAATAATATAAAACATAGTCCTGTGTCCTGACAGTTAGGGACACAGGTATCCTCGTGTCCTAGGCCTGCACGACACGCACGAGTTTAATCACGCGTGTCCAGTTCTAACAAAGTGTTCGCCAGGACACGGCGAACAACATATGTGTGCACGAGACACATGCGACACGAAAAGAGGATGACACGTACGTGTCCGGTCGACGATGTGAACTTTCGGGGTGGCGAACGGGCGGAGACGACGTCGTGGCGGTGGCGCTTGGGTGGCGCTGGAACCAGCTCGACGAGGCGAACAGGTTGGTGGTGGTGGTCGGTGACGAGGACGAGCGGTGAGGCGGCGCTACGGTGTGGTCGGAGCTAGGGTTCCGGCAATGAGTGAGTGGAGAAGACGGTGGTCGTGGGGTCGAAATGAAGTAGGGTTAGGGTCTTGGGGGTCGGGGTAGTCTTATAGTGCTGTAGGTCGGTCGAATTAGGGGTAGAAATTAGGATTAGGGTTAGGGTTTGGGTGTGGATCGCCGGAGACGACGACACGCAGAGGCGGTGGTCGTCGGTCAGACGGGTTAGGTGAGGGGAGAGAGAGAGTCTGTCGTGGGGGGGGGTGTCTGTGCAAATTGCACAAGGACCCTAGGAAAAATAAGAAATTGCATAAAGGTTTTAACCAGGACTGTTTGCAAAATAAATTTGCAAACCTAAATTAAAACAATTCAGAAATTACAAACCACTATTAAAACATTTCTAAAAATTGCAAAATGATATTAAAACATTTAAATAAATTACAAATTGATATTTTTGTATTTAAAACTCATTTAAAATCATTTAAAAATACAGGAAAAATTCCTAATAATTATTATAAATATTTTAATACTAAAATAATCATTAATGGCCAATTTAATACTGATTAATAAAAATTTTGAAAAAACTGGGGCTGACAAATCTTCCCTCCTTGAAAAATTTCGTCCTCGAAATTTACAAGAACTGAAGACACGCAAGGTATCTAACGTTTTAAAATAATTACAGCGATGACTAAGGCTATCTCCTAATGATGGAACGTCTATGAAACAGGTCTACTGGTCAATGGCTTGTCTTATGAGTGCAGCTACTAAATGATGGTTTGGTAAAAGTCTAATGACAGGTTACTTAATGAGGCACTAGAATCAAACAGTCATATGCAAATAAATCCAACCTGTGGCACCGTCTGTCAAGTATTCTGGCTCTGGCTCTGGGCCCTGCACTGGTACTGCTGCCTGGATGGCTAAAGGGTATGCTCTCCCTGAAGGTCCTCTGGTAAATGGCTTCGCCTTCTGGCACTCCCGAATCATATGGGTGGAAGACCCGCACGCAAGACACTGGCTCAATTTCTTCCTACAGATGGAGACATCGTGCCCTGGCTTTTTGCAGAAGGCACAAGAGACCCACTTCTGCTGCTGTTGCCCCGGATCTGGGGCAAATGATAACTGATGCTGAGGATGAGCTGGTGGAGAATAGGCCTGCTGGTGCTGGGTAGTCGTCCTCTGCTGGAAAGTCTGGCGCTTGGATGGACCGTCATGATGTGTGGTAGCTGGCCTCTTGCAAGACAAAAGACGCTCCTCGATACCTCGGGCTCTCTCCAGTAGCTGGTAGTAGTCTGTGATCCCGTTGGCCACTAGTAAGATGCTAATGTCCGGGACAAGACCATGGCAGAATCTGCGAGCCATCTCCTCTGGGTCGGCTACTAAGCTCGGGGCAAAACGACTGAGTCTGCTAAACTCACCTGCGTACTCATCGACTGTACGGCTCCCCTGTTGCAGGTTCTGGAATTGCAATCCCATGGCAACTCTAGCGGTGGTGGAAAAGAACTTCCTCTTGAACTGGATCTTGAATTGCTCCTAATTTCCTCTGCCGCCAATGAACATCGTCTTATTTCTGAACCAGACCCCTGCCAGGTCTGCTAACAAAAATCCTGCTGCCTCGACCCAAAGATCGTCAGGTAATCTAGCCCCTATGAGCTTCCTCTCTACGGAATCTAACCAGTCATCAGCTACAACTATGCCTTCCGTCCCAAGAAACTCCTTCGGATTTAGGTTCATAAAACTCTTGATACTACCTAGCCTCAATTGATGTTCTATAGGTCGCGAGACGGGGGTATGCTGAGTATTCAGGAGCCCCTGGATCAAAGCCAGTAATTGGGTTCCGTCGAGGGAAACAACAGTCTGGGGAGGTATGATAGGAGGTGGGGGTGGTATACCGTCACCTGAGGTGGCGGAATCGGGAGAGTGTGTAGGGTCCATCTATTTATAAAAGACAAAGGAATTATAAGAATAAAGCAAGCAATCATAAGCAAACAATTTAGTTACACTACTGGTCCTATGCTGTGATGAGTTTTCCTATGTTGCAATCCTAGAAATCCTCTAGGTGTTCTAGATGTTGTTCCTAGTGTTATCTAGTTATCCTTAATTTCTGCAGGCGTGCTTGGTACAGTAACGTAACCAAACAACTTTAGTCAGGACCTGCATGGGCCGCCAAAAAAACATGTCACGACCCGTTACCCAAATTGTTGGGCCGGGCCGAGCCATGTCCAGCCTACGCTTAAGATAAAGCGCAGTAAGCTGTTCTAGACAATCAGGTAATAATGATAAATGTGCTAATAATTAAGATAGTTTAAGAATGATCACAACACAGCTTCTATATAGATGAAAAACCACTAAGTTTGATAATAATACAAACCAAAATGTAAGACTGGAGACAAGGTCCAGTTTAAAGGTACAAAACAGCGACTGTGATAATAACCAAACACTAAGTCAAACTAAGCAGCTAAGCAGGATTCCCTGTTGGAATATCCTCAACTGGAGCTCCATAGTACGGGTCACAAAGCATTTCTTCCTCGGTCAAAATACCTACAACGTTATCCTGTCAGGACGGGAGCAAGTACAACCTCTACTACTAAAGTACTGAATGTATAATGCAAGAGATGTACAACAGGAACATGGTATGATAAGACTGAAAAATAGATATACTGGAATCAGGGTAAATCATATAAAGCGGAAAATCATGGTATAACTTGATTATCATTTTAAGACACTCTTGTCAATTGTGGCATGTGTACATTATGTATTAAAACTGGGGCCTGTATGAGATCGGTCAATAAGTGCTATGCTAGTTTACTGCAATGTACGTATGTACATTCCACAAGTCCAGAAACTACATTGTTAGTTTACTGCAATGTACGTAAGTACATTCCACAAGTCCAGAAACTACATTCTCAGTTTACTGCAATGTACGTATGTACATTCCACAAGTCCAGAAACCGCACTGCTAGTTTACTGCAATGTACGTATGTACATTCCACAAGTCCAGAAACTACACGATTAGTATACTGCAATGTAAGTGAGTACATTCCACGAGTCCAGTAACTATACTATCAACTCTCTCATAACCCAGTAATCATCATGTAAAAGATACGGGAAATAGTGTAAAGCATGGTGGGAACTGTCAATAGTATGAAACATGTTATGATTTGACTTGCTACTCCAAGGTTCAGCATTCACATGGGTTGATTAACATTCTTTTATCACATAACAGTGTTTTAACATGTACAATTAACAAAAGACTTGCAACTGGGTTAATGGTAATTTACAAGGTTGTCACATGTACTTAACATTAAAAGACAGTAAATGAGTTTGTAGATGTACTTGCCTCTAGCAAAACAAGCTACGATAAAAGTGCTATGGATGTCTGGTAACTCGTCACTGTAGAAATACATACAATAACTTAGCTTTACACTAAGCTAAAACACTAGGACACTAATCTGGTGCGACACGACTTGTGATTGGGCACTTAGCCAAAATAATGACTTGGCCTAGGAGACCAATGTGGGGTGACACACTATGTTAACTAACTTTCTAGGGTCTTTACACTAGTGAGGGGTGGGGTTCAACACGACTAAAACTCCAAATAACACAAAAAGCTACAAGTCGTAATTAATCAATAAATAAATCAGAAGATCATTGTTTTCTAACAATTTTTAAAGTAGACAAAAAGCCTAGTTTTGCATAAAACAAAGTACCAAAACGATCCTTGCTAACTATAGAAATTTATTATAATTTTTCTGGAATTTATTAACCAGTACAAATATTTTATAAAAATCAGCTTTCCTAAGTATACAGAAAGTGAGTTTTGGTTTCATATGCCAAACTAGTGGCAAAACAGTAGTTTAAATACTACAAAAATTATACTAAATTAGTCAACTTAACAAAGTATCTAAAAACTATTTTTCCATAATTTTAGCAATACCCTGAGTATTTTTAGAAAATCATAAAACAGCTATGCACAATAATAATTAATTATCTGCGTATTTTGTCCATGTATATAATTTGAACCAAAGTTCAAATATAGGACCCAAGGCCATGAATCAAGTCCAATATGACTTGTACAGGTCTTGAATGTGTGAAAACACATTTGAGCCCAAATACCCATGCTAGGCTTGGACATCAAATGGTTGCAGTAATTTAAATATAATAAAATACAGTTTGGTAAAAGTACAAAATAATTATTAATATTTTAATAGGGCAAAGTTATGCATAGTGGAAAATATAAATACATGTGTTAAAAGTACATATATATTTGTAAAGAAAATACTTAATTTATAGAGTACAAATATACATGTTTAATTATATATACATATATAGGAAAAATACTTTAATAATAAAGTGTATATATATATATATATATTAATATATATATATATCAAGGTATATACATAAATATACACAAAATTTACTAATTATAAAATATATATACATATATATATAATACTGTAAAATACAGTATATACATATATTTATATAAACTAAAATATATACATATATATATAAATATATATATATAAAAAGGAAAAAGAAAAGAAAAGAAAAGAGAAAAGAAGACAGAAGGAAAGGGGGCTCGAACCCTGTTCAGCGGGGGGGGGGGGGGGGGTTTCTAAACTGTGCGGGCTGGCCAGTAGGCCAGTCCGGCCCGATTGTTAGGATAGGGTTTTGTTTAGTTTTATTTAGGAGTTAAGTGGTTAATTAATAAAAAAAAAAATATAAACATAGTCCTGTGTCCTGACAGTTAGGGACACAGGTATCCTCGTGTCCTAGGCCTGCACGACACGCACGAGTTTAATCACGCGTGTCCAGTTCTAACAAAAGTGTTCGCCAGGACACGGCGAACAACATATGTGTGCACGAGACACATGCGACACGAAAAGAGGATGACACGTACGTGTCCGGTCGACGAGTGAACTTTCGGGGCGGCGAACGGGCGGAGACGACGTCGTGGCGGTGGCGCTTGGGTGGCGCTGGAACCAGCTCGACGAGGCGAACAGGTTGGTGGTGGTGGTCGGTGACGAGGACGAGCGGTGAGGCGGCGCTACGGTGTGGTCGGAGCTAGGGTTCCGGCAATGAGTGAGTGGAGAAGACGGTGGTCGTGGGGTCGAAATGAAGTAGGGTTAGGGTCTTGGGGGTCGGGGTAGTCTTATAGTGCTGTAGGTCGGTCGAATTAGGGGTAGAAATTAGGATTAGGGTTAGGGTTTGGGTGTGGATCGCCGGAGACGACGACACGCAGAGGCGTGTGGTCGTCGGTCAGACGGGTTAGGTGAGGGGAGAGAGAGAGTCTGTCGTGGGGGGGGGGGGGGGGGGTGTCTGTGCAAATTGCACAAGGACCCTAGGAAAAATAAGAAATTGCATAAAGGTTTTAACCAGGACTGTTTGCAAAATAAATTTGCAAACCTAAATTAAAACAATTCAGAAATTACAAACCACTATTAAAACATTTCTAAAAATTACAAAATGATATTAAAACATTTAAATAAATTACAAATTGATATTTTTGTATTTAAAACTCATTTAAAATCATTTAAAAATACAGGAAAATTCCTAATAATTATTATAAAATATTTTAATACTAAAATAATCATTAATGGCCAATTTAATACTGATTAATAAAAATTTTGAAAAAACTGGGGCTGACAAATCTTCCCTCCTTGAAAAATTTCGTCCTCGAAATTTACAAGAACTGAAGACACGCAAGGTATCTAACGTTTTAAAATAATTACAGCGATGACTAAGGCTATCTCCTAATGATGGAACGTCTATGAAACAGGTCTACTGGTCAATGGCTTGTCTTATGAGTGCAGCTACTAAATGATGGTTTGGTAAAAGTCTAATGACAGGTTACTTAATGAGGCACTAGAATCAAACAGTCATATGCAAATAAATCCAACCTGTGGCACCGTCTGTCAAGTATTCTGGCTCTGGGCCCTGCACTGGTACTGCTGCCTGGATGGCTAAAGGGTATGCTCTCCCTGAAGGTCCTCTGGTAAATGGCTTCGCCTTCTGGCACTCCCGAATCATATGGGTGGAAGACCCGCACGCAAGACACTGGCTCAATTTCTTCCTACAGATGGAGACATCGTGCCCTGGCTTTTTGCAGAAGGCACAAGAGACCCACTTCTGCTGCTGTTGCCCCGGATCTCGGGCAAATGACAACTGATGCTGAGGATGAGCTGGTGGAGAATAGGCCTGCTGGTGCTGGGTAGTCATCCTCTGCTGGAAAGTCTGGCGCTTGGATGGACCGTCATGATGTGTGGTAGCTGGCCTCTTGCAAGACAAAAGATGCTCCTCGATACCTCGGGCTCTCTCCAGTAGCTGGTAGTAGTCTGTGATCCCGTTGGCCACTAGTAAGATGCTAATGTCCGGGACAAGACCATGGCAGAATCTGCGAGCCATCTCCTCTGGGTCGGCTACTAAGCTCGGGGCAAAACGACTGAGTCTGCTAAACTCACCTGCGTACTCATCGACTGTACGGCTCCCCTGTTGCAGGTTCTGGAATTGCAATCCCATGGCAACTCTAGCGGTGGTGGAAAAGAACTTCCTCTTGAACTGGATCTTGAATTGCTCCCAATTTCCTCTGCGCTAATGAACATCGTCTCATTTCTGAACCAGACCCCTGCCAGGTCTGCTAACAAAAATCCTGCTGCCTCGACCCAAAGATCGTCAGGTAATCTAGCCCCTATGAGCTTCCTCTCTACGGAATCTAACCAGTCATCAGCTACAACTATGCCTTCCGTCCCAAGAAACTCCTTCGGATTTAGGTTCATAAAACTCTGATACTACCTAGCCTCAATTGATGTTCTATAGGTTGCGAGACGGGGGTATGCTGAGTATTCAGGAGCCCCTGGATCAAAGCCAGTAATTGGGTTCCGTCGAGGGAAACAACAGTCTGGGGAGGTATGATAGGAGGTGGGGGTGGTATACCGTCACCTGAGGTGGCGGAATCGGAGAGTGTGTAGGGTCCATCTATTTATAAAAGACAAAGGAATTATAAGAATAAAGCAAGCAATCATAAGCAAACAATTTAGTTACACTACTGGTCCTATGCTGTGATGAGTTTTCCTATGTTGCAATCCTAGAAATCCTCTAGGTGTTCTAGATGTTGTTCCTAGTGTTATCTAGTTATCCTTAATTTCTGCAGGCGTGCTTGGTACAGTAACGTAACCAAACAACTTTAGTCAGGACCTGCATGGGCCGCCAAAAAAACATGTCACGACCCGTTACCCAAATTGTTGGGCCGGGGCCGAGCCATGTCCAGCCTACGCTTAAGATAAAGCGCAGTAAGCTGTTCTAGACAGTCAGGTAATAATGATAAATGTGCTAATAATTAAGATAGTTTAAGAATGATCACAACACAGCTTCTATATAGATGAAAAACCACTAAGTTTGATAATAATACAAACCAAAATGTAAGACTGGAGACAAGGTCCAGTTTAAAGGTACAAAACAGCGACTGTGATAATAACCAAACACTAAGTCAAACTAAGCAGCTAAGCAGGATTCCCTGTTGGAATATCCTCAACTGGAGCTCCATAGTACGGGTCACAAAGCATTTCTTCCTCGGTCAAAATACCTACAACGTTATCCTGTCAGGACGGGAGCAAGTACAACCTCTACTACTAAAGTACTGAATGTATAATGCAAGAGATGTACAACAGGAACATGGTATGATAAGACTGAAAAATAGATATACTGGAATCAGGGTAAATCATATAAAGCGAAAATCATGGTATAACTTGATTATCATTTTAAGACACTCTTGTCAATTGTGGCATGTGTACATTATGTATTAAAACTGGGGCCTGTATGAGATCGGTCAATAAGTGCTATGCTAGTTTACTGCAATGTACGTATGTACATTCCACAAGTCCAGAAACTACATTGTTAGTTTACTGCAATGTACGTAAGTACATTCCACAAGTCCAGAAACTACATTTTCAGTTTACTGCAATGTACGTATGTACATTCCACAAGTCCAGAAACCGCACTGCTAGTTTACTGCAATGTACGTATGTACATTCCACAAGTCCAGAAACTACACGATTAGTATACTGCAATGTAAGTGAGTACATTCCACGAGTCCAGTAACTATACTATCAACTCTCTCATAACCCAGTAATCATCATGTAAAAGATACGGGAAATAGTGTAAAGCATGGTGGGAACTGTCAATAGTATGAAACATGTTATGATTTGACTTGCTACTCCAAGGTTCAGCATTCACATGGGTTGATTAACATTTTTTTATCACATAACAGTGTTTTAACATGTACAATTAACAAAAGACTTGCAACTGGGTTAATGGTAATTTACAAGGTTGTCACATGTACTTAACATTAAAAGACAGTAAATGAGTTTGTAGATGTACTTGCCTCTAGCAAAACAAGCTGCGATAAAAGTGCTATGGATGTCTGGTAACTCGTCACTGTAGAAATACATACAATAACTTAGCTTTACACTAAGCTAAAACACTAGGACACTAATCTGGTGCGACACGACTTGTGATTGGGCACTTAGCCAAAATAATGACTTGGCCTAGGAGACCAATGTGGGGTGACACACTATGTTAAAACTTTCTAGGGTCTTTACACTAGTGAGGGGTGGGGTTCAACACGACTAAAACTCCAAATAACACAAAAAGCTACAAGTCGTAATTAATCAATAAATAAATCAGAAGATCATTGTTTCTAACAATTTTTAAAGTAGACAAAAAGCCTAGTTTTGCATAAAACAAAGTACCAAAACGATCCTTGCTAACTATAGAAATTTATTATAATTTTTCTGGAATTTATTAACCAGTACAAATATTTTATAAAAATCAGCTTTCCTAAGTATACAGAAAGTGAGTTTTGGTTTCATATGCCAAACTAGTGGCAAAACAGTAGTTTAAATACTACAAAAATTATACTAAATTAGTCAACTTAACAAAGTATCTAAAACTATTTTTCCATAATTTTAGCAATACCCTGAGTATTTTTAGAAAATCATAAAACAGCTATGCACAATAATAATTAATTATCTGCGTATTGTGTCCATGTATATAATTTGAACCAAAGTTCAAATATAGGACCCAAGGCATGAATCAAGTCCAATATGACTTGTACAGGTCTTGAATGTGTGAAAACACATTTGAGCCCAAATACCCATGCTAGGCTTGGACATCAAATGGTTACAGTAATTTAAATATAATAAAATACAGTTTGGTAAAAGTACAAAATAATTATTAATATTTTAATAGGGCAAAGTTATGCATAGTGGAAAATATAAATACATGTGTTAAAAGTACATATATATTTGTAAAGAAAATACTTAATTTATAGAGTACAAATATACATGTTTAATTATATATACATATATAGGAAAAATACTTTAATAATAAAGTGTATATATATATATATATATTAATATATATATATATCAAGGTATATACATAAATATACACAAAATTTACTAATTATAAAATATATATACATAGATAGATAAGACTGTAAAATACAGTATATACATATATTTATATAAACTAAAATATATATACATATATATATAAATATATATATATAAAAAGGAAAAAAGAAAAGAAAAAGAAAAGAGAAAAGAAGACAGAAGGAAAGGGGGCTCGAACCCTGTTCAGCGGGGGGGGGGGGGGGGGGGGGTTTCTAAACTGTGCGGGCTGGCCAGTAGGCCAGTCCGGCCCGATTGTTAGGATAGGGTTTTGTTTAGTTTTATTTAGGAGTTAAGTGGTTAATTAATAAAAAAAAAATATAAAACATAGTCCTGTGTCCTGACAGTTAGGGACACAGGTATCCTCGTGTCCTAGGCCTGCACGACACGCACGAGTTTAATCACGCGTGTCCAGTTCTAACAAAAGTGTTCGCCAGGACACGGCGAACAACATATGTGTGCACGAGACACATGCGACACGAAAAGAGGATGACACGTACGTGTCCGGTCGACGAGTGAACTTTCGGGGCGGCGAACGGACGGAGACGACGTCGTGGCGGTGGCGCTGGGTGGCGCTGGAACCAGCTCGACGAGGCGAACAGGTTGGTGGTGGTGGTCGGTGACGAGGACGAGGCGGTGAGGCGGCGCTACGGTGTGGTCGGAGCTAGGGTTCCGGCAATGAGTGAGTGGAGAAGACGGTGGTCGTGGGGTCGAAATGAAGTAGGGTTAGGGTCTTGGGGGTCGGGGTAGTCTTATAGTGCTGTAGGTGGTCGAATTAGGGGTAGAAATTAGGATTAGGGTTAGGGTTTGGGTGTGGATCGCCGGAGACGACGACACGCAGAGGCGGTGGTCGTCGGTCAGACGGGTTAGGTGAGGGGAGAGAGAGAGTCTGTCGTGGGGGGGGGGGGGGTGTCTGTGCAAATTGCACAAGGACCCTAGGAAAAATAAGAAATTGCATAAAGGTTTTAACCAGGACTGTTTGCAAAATAAATTTGCAAACCTAAATTAAAACAATTCAGAAATTACAAACCACTATTAAAACATTTCTAAAAATTGCAAAATGATATTAAACATTTAAATAAATTACAAATTGATATTTTTGTATTTAAAACTCATTTAAAATCATTTAAAAATACAGGAAAAATTCCTAATAATTATTATAAAATATTTTAATACTAAAATAATCATTAATGGCCAATTTAATACTGATTAATAAAAATTTTGAAAAAACTGGGGCTGACAAATCTTCCCTCCTTGAAAAATTTCGTCCTCGAAATTTACAAGAACTGAAGACACGCAAGGTATCTAACGTTTTAAAATAATTACAGCGATGACTAAGGCTATCTCCTAATGATGGAACGTCTATGAAACAGGTCTACTGGTCAATGGCTTGTCTTATGAGTGCAGCTACTAAATGATGGTTTGGTAAAAGTCTAATGACAGGTTACTTAATGAGGCACTAGAATCAAACAGTCATATGCAAATAAATCCAACCTGTGGCACCGTCTGTCAAGTATTCTGGCTCTGGCTCTGGGCCCTGCACTGGTACTGCTGCCTGGATGGCTAAAGGGTATGCTCTCCCTGAAGGTCCTCTGGTAAATGGCTTCGCCTTCTGGCACTCCCGAATCATATGGGTGGAAGACCCGCACGCAAGACATCGGCTCAATTTCTTCCTACAGATGGAGACATCGTGCCCTGGCTTTTTGCAGAAGGCACAAGAGACCCACTTCTGCTGCTGTTGCCCCGGATCTCGGGCAAATGATAACTGATGCTGAGGATGAGCTGGTGGAGAATAGGCCTGCTGGTGCTGGGTAGTCGTCCTCTGCTGGAAAGTCTGGCGCTTGGATGGACCGTCATGATGTGTGGTAGCTGGCCTCTTGCAAGACAAAAGACGCTCCTCGATACCTCGGGCTCTCTCCAGTAGCTGGTAGTAGTCTGTGATCCCGTTGGCCACTAGTAAGATGCTAATGTCCGGGACAAGACCATGGCAGAATCTGCGAGCTATCTCCTCTGGGTCGGCTACTAAGCTCGGG
Source organism: Iris pallida (assembly GCA_029216955.1). NCBI lineage: Eukaryota > Viridiplantae > Streptophyta > Magnoliopsida > Asparagales > Iridaceae > Iris > Iris pallida. The sequence continues at coordinate 11,445,109 of JANAVB010036615.1, forward strand.
GCAAAACGACTGAGTCTGCTAAACTCACCTGCGTACTCATCGACTGTACGGCTCCCCTGTTGCAGGTTCTGGAATTGCAATCCCATGGCAACTCTAGCGGTGGTGGAAAAGAACTTCCTCTTGAACTGGATCTTGAATTGCTCCCAATTTCCTCTGCCGCCAATGAACATCGTCTCATTTCTGAACCAGACCCCTGCCAGGTCTGCTAACAAAAATCCTGCTGCCTCGACCCAAAGATCGTCAGGTAATCTAGCCCCTATGAGCTTCCTCTCTACGGAATCTAACCAGTCATCAGCTACAACTATGCCTTCCGTCCCAAGAAACTCCTTCGGATTTAGGTTCATAAAACTCTTGATACTACCTAGCCTCAATTGATGTTCTATAGGTTGCGAGACGGGGGTATGCTGAGTATTCAGGAGCCCCTGGATCAAAGCCAGTAATTGGGTTCCGTCGAGGGAAACAACAGTCTGGGGAGGTATGATAGGAGGTGGGGGTGGTATACCGTCACCTGAGGTGGCGGAATCGGGAGAGTGTGTAGGGTCCATCTATTTATAAAAGACAAAGGAATTATAAGAATAAAGCAAGCAATCATAAGCAAACAATTTAGTTACACTACTGGTCCTATGCTATGATGAGTTTTCCTATGTTACAATCCTAGAAATCCTCTAGGTGTTCTAGATGTTGTTCCTAGTGTTATCTAGTTATCCTTAATTTCTGCAGGCGTGCTTGGTACAGTAACGTAACCAAACAACTTTAGTCAGGACCTGCATGGGCCGCCAAAAAAACATGTCACGACCCGTTACCCAAATTGTTG
>JANAVB010036615.1:11451791-11567505 GCA_029216955.1 Iris pallida
ATTTAAGACACTCTTGTCAATTGTGGCATGTGTACATTATGTATTAAAACTGGGGCCTGTATGAGATCGGTCAATAAGTGCTATGCTAGTTACTGCATGTACGTATGTAATTCCACAAGTCCAGAAACTACATTGTTAGTTTACTGCAATGTACGTAAGTAAATTCCACAAGTCCAGAAAACTACATTTCCAGTTTACTGCAATGTACGTATGTACATTCCACAAGTCCAGAAACGCACTGCTAGTTTACTGCAATGTACGTATGTACATTCCACAAGTCCAGAAACTACACGATTAGTATACTGCAATGTAAGTGAGTACATTCCACGAGTCCAGTAACTATACTATCAACTCTCTCATAACCCAGTAATCATCATGTAAAAGATAGGGAAATAGTGTAAAGCATGGTGGAAACTGTCAATAGTATGAAACATGTTATGATTGACTTGCTACTCCAAGGTTCAGCATTCACATGGGTTGATTACATTTTTTATCACATAACAGTGTTTTTAACATGTACAATTAACAAAAGACTTGCAATGGGTTATGGTAATTTACAAGGTTGTCACATGTACTTAACATTAAAAGACAGTAAATGAGTTTGTAGATGTACTTGCCTCTAGCAAAACAAGCTGCGATAAAGTGCTATGGATGTCTGGTAACTCGTCACTGTAGAAATACATACAATAACTTAGCTTACACTAAGCTAAAACACTAGGACACTAATCTGGTGCGACACGACTTGTGATGGGCACTTAGCCAAAATAATGACTTGGCCTAGGAGACCAATGTGGGGTGACACACTATGTTAACTAACTTTCTAGGTCTTTACACTAGTGAGGGGTGGGGTTCAACACGACTAAAACTCCAAATAACACAAAAGCTACAAGTCGTAATTAATCAATAAATAAATCAGAGAGATTGTTTTCTAACAATTTTTAAACTAGACAAAAAGCCTAGTTGTGCATAAAACAAGTACCAAAACGATCCTTGCTAACTATAGAAATTTATTATAATTTTTCTGGAATTTATTAACCAGTACAAATATTTTATAAAAATCAGCTTTCCTAAGTATACAGAAAGTGAGTTTTGGTTTCATATGCCAAACTAGTGGCAAAACAGTAGTTTAAATACTACAAAAATTATACTAAATTAGTCAACTTAACAAAGTATCTAAAAACTATTTTTCCATAATTTTAGCAATACCCTGAGTATTTTTAGAAAATCATAAAACAGCTATGCACAATAATAATTAATTATCTGCGTATTTTGTCCATGTATATAATTTGAACCAAAGTTCAAATATAGGACCCAAGGCCATGAATCAAGTCCAATATGACTTGTACAGGTCTTGAATGTGTGAAAACACATTTGAGCCCAAATACCCATGCTAGGCTTGGACATCAAATGGTTGCAGTAATTTAAATATAATAAAATACAGTTTGGTAAAAGTACAAAATAATTATTAATATTTTAATAGGGCAAAGTTATGCATAGTGGAAAATATAAATACATGTGTTAAAAGTACATATATATTTGTAAAGAAAATACTTAATTTATAGAGTACAAATATACATGTTTAATTATATATACATATATAGGAAAATACTTTAATAATAAAGTGTATATATATATATATATATTAATATATATATATATCAAGGTATATACATAAATATACACAAAATTTACTAATTATAAAATATATATACATATATATATAATACTGTAAAATACAGTATATACATATATTTATATAAACTAAAATATATATACATATATATATAAATATATATATATAAAAGGAAAAAGAAAAGAAAAAGAAAAGAGAAAAGAAGACAGAAGGAAAGGGGGCTCGAACCCTGTTCAGCGGGGGGGGGGGGGGGGGGGGGGGGTTTCTAAACTGTGCGGGCTGGCAGTAGGCCAGTCCGGCCCGATTGTTAGGATAGGGTTTTGTTTAGTTTTATTTAGGAGTTAAGTGGTTAATTAATAAAAAAAAAATATAAAACATAGTCCTGTGTCCTGACAGTTAGGGACACAGGTATCCTCGTGTCCTAGGCCTGCACGACACGCACGAGTTTAATCACGCGTGTCCAGTTCTAACAAAAGTGTTCGCCAGGACACGGCGAACAACATATGTGTGCACGAGACACATGCGACACGAAAAGAGGATGACACGTACGTGTCCGGTCGACGAGTGAACTTTCGGGGCGGCGAACGGGCGGAGACGACGTCGTGGCGGTGGCGCTTGGGTGGCGCTGGAACCAGCTCGACGAGGCGAACAGGTTGGTGGTGGTGGTCGGTGACGAGGACGAGCGGTGAGGCGGCGCTACGGTGTGGTCGGAGCTAGGGTTCCGGCAATGAGTGAGTGGAGAAGACGGTGGTCGTGGGGTCGAAATGAAGTAGGGTTAGGGTCTTGGGGGTCGGGGTAGTCTTATAGTGCTGTAGGTCGGTCGAATTAGGGGTAGAAATTAGGATTAGGGTTAGGGTTTGGGTGTGGATCGCCGGAGACGACGACACGCAGAGGCGGTGGTCGTCGGTCAGACGGGTTAGGTGAGGGGAGAGAGAGAGTCTGTCGTGGGGGGGGGGGTGTCTGTGCAAATTGCACAAGGACCCTAGGAAAAATAAGAAATTGCATAAAAGTTTTAACCAGGACTGTTTGCAAAATAAATTTGCAAACCTAAATTAAAACAATTCAGAAATTACAAACCACTATTAAAACATTTCTAAAAATTGCAAAATGATATTAAAACATTTAAATAAATTACAAATTGATATTTTTGTATTTAAAACTCATTTAAAATCATTTAAAAATATAGGAAAAATTCCTAATAATTATTATAAAATATTTTAATACTAAAATAATCATTAATGGCCAATTTAATACTGATTAATAAAATTTTGAAAAAACTGGGGCTGACAGCCGTCGCTAAGTGAGGTACATGATGTATTCCATTTATCCCAATTAAGACGGTACATCCCGGACCCGAGCCATATCCTAGATCATTCGGAATTGGTTGTTGGTACCAACCTTTCGTATGAGGAGAGGCCCGTGTCTATATTGGACCGGAGAGAAAAGACGCTCAAGAACAAGACTATTAACTTAGTCCGTGTTGCTTGGGGTCATCACTCTCTAGGTGAGTCAACGTGGGAGCGTGAGGACGACATCCGATCGCGATATCCCTACCTGTTTGACTCGTAAGGTATAATGTCTTCCTTGTGCCTTACGCTTTCCCTTCCTTGCTTGTATTGTATGATTGTATGATTGAACTGCTTAGTGTAGCTTGTCTGTGCTTAGTATAGCTTGTCGTGGCAATCTCTAGCTCCTTGATTAAATTCCGAGGACGGAATTCTTTGAAGGTGGGTAGAGTTGTCACCCCCATTTCCTGTATTTCGTATTATGCTCGTATTTGGATTTTTGGCACGTATTTTAATTTTCTCGACTTGCGGATTTTGGTTTCTCGTAAATGGATTTTGGACCATGGCTTGGTTTTATTTTGTGAAAGTTGGTTTAGTTTGGTTCATCATGAATGGAACACCTTAACCTACACTCCTCCCTCAACACACCACAACTCCCCCACTTTATAACACCACCTACTTTTCTCTCTCCTCTTTATTCTCTCATTTATTTCTTGCAAACTTCTTCTTCTTCCTTCTTCCACACAACTCCCCAACCAATAGGCAAGTGCACCTTGCTAACAAATAAGCACCCAATTTTATTTGTCCTTTTGATAGATTAGGACATGTAGATCAACATTAGAACTTGGAATTTTGTGATTTGGAGCCTTCATTCTTCTAGATCTAGGTTTTAACCATTTTCGGAAATCCTTGGTTTTGATCTATTAAACTTTGATTTTTGCTTGTTTTGATGCTTCCATGTGGAAGAGAATTCAATTTAACTCAAGTTAGAACTTTGAAAATCTAGATTTGGTTTTGATTTGACAAAAATATGAAGAATTGAAGTTCTTGGTGTTTTTAGACTTGCTCTCGGCCAGGAAGAACAGCCCCCTGCCTTGCGCTTTTTAGCGCATGGCCGATTGCGCACCCCTGGCCTGTGCTCTTCTATAGTCCTATTTTATATTAGTATTTTATTAGGTATTTTACGCCCATTTTATATCCTTACGCCTTTTGGCATGAACTTGATTTTGCTTAATATGTTTGGAATAACTATTGTACACAGCATGGTATGACAAGGAACTAGTATAACATGGCAGTGACCCGTAGTGGTGCACTCCTGACACGACCAACCTGACTTGATAGTGGCCCGTCGTGGCGCACCCCTGACAAGTACCCTGACATGATTTACCTTGATAACTTGATAGTGGCCCGTGGCGGCGCACTCTTGACTTGACTTGACTTGTAACTTGTAATTAACTCGTATAATCAACTTGACACCGTGGGTGTTCCTGCTTGCTTGTTTGTACAATCCACTTGTCTTGTCTTGCATCATGTCTAGGACGTGACTTCCTGGGTACCACGGCCAGGGACTCGCGCTGAATTGGATTAGGCTAATTATTAGATCAAACTAGAACATGGAGAATTTCCCAGTCACAGGCAATCTCGTTATCTGGGCACTTTAATGGACTTGTAGCTTGCCGACGAGTAGAGCACATTTCCAGCACACTGTCATATGTTGCACCCTCTAAGTCACCTAAGGGTACATTTGTCTCCCGGGCAGTGTACCCACCTATAACTCTCAACCCGCGGAAGGATAACCTGATTTGTCACGAGCTCTGATACCAATTTGTCACGCCCCGAGGAAATTGAGCCTAGAGCTCTGATACCAATTTGTCACGCCCCGACCCGGAATCACCCGAATCATTGTCCTCGCCGGGGGCGTGATGCCGCACGAGCCTGGAGTTGCGCTCGTGCAAGGCAAGATGACAAGTTCTCAAATGGTTATCTTTTGATTCGATATTAACAACGAAAGGAAAACAGAGTATACGAAACAATTCTCTTTATTGATATTCGAAACTGAGATTACAATGGCTTTCGATAGCCTAACAATATATGCCAGATTGGCTACAACACTCAGGTTCTCTCTTGCCTACAAAGGATTTTACCGTTCCATACATCATGCCTTCTATATCCTGGCCGCATCAATCCAGCTGCGTAGTCCGAGCGTCAATACGATAGCACGCTTCAATGCGCTTTGGCATTCCAAGCCTTAACACGTTCAAGCAACGCTTCGTCGCGAGCCATCCATTCCCTGCACCCTGCATGAAGCTGGTGGGGGATCAGTACGTTCGTCCTCGCATGTACTGATAACAAAGATTATCTCTCCAAACCAACATCTTTAATATTTACGTTGAATCATGCAACTTAGCTTATGATCTTGCTATGTTCTCCTTAGGGTAAATTTCATGGCATCTTTGAAAGCGTAAAGCATGTTATCATAGCATCATGTTATCAAATTGAATAGACAAGCAAACAAGCAATCTCGTGTTTGATTCGTGGCGCGACTTACTCAGTCGACGCACTCGCCCTTGCACCGACGCAAGGTGAATACGCCGTAATCCTTCCCTGTCATGTTATATGTGCATCTCTAAGCAGGATCTCTATGCGGGACGCATATGTGCCTACACATTCAATCCATCGTTCCTTAACTATATGAGGGTCGTTGGCGTATCCGCGCCGGAATGGACTAAAGGAGTTCCTTTCTTTTCTCTCCTTCTTTTCTCACTATTTGGTTGGGCTGCCCGACGTTTCACGGGTTGGGTTACAATCCCAAAACAACCGAAACGTTCCCGCTGCATACCATCATTTGCGGCATTTCCCATCTAGTTTTGATGTGCGCCTACAAAGATTATTCGAATCCCTCCGCGGCCAATCGGTTCCGGGGCGCATCCAGTATCTATCCGATTGGGGGAAACACCCGTGCACGGGCGGTATCATATTTTATCTCGAGCCCATTCCAATCGACCATGCAACGCCCTATCATTCAAGTATCAATTTCAAACAACCAAACATAGTCTTGAGTCCGAGACTCAGACTTATCGTCTCGCATTTCTTCCATTTAGCTTTCTATGTTCTTTCGTTTCGCACTTCGTTTCGATGATTCAATGGCATCGTGCCTCAACTCAATGCTCGTCAACCGAATGACCCGAAGGTCTCGAACACCTTTCGAGACAACATGTCATATCCGACAGTTCCGCCACATTCATACCGCAACTGTATTATCTCGCAACGAAGCCATCTTTTTATTATCCCGTGCACGTAGGCACGTTCCGACCATATTCCCATGTTCTACAACTTAGCATTCAATGTTCGGGGCTTGCGCGCTAGGGCGCTCGCCTATTGTCTTTCAATGTTCTAGCCGTCTAACTCGTGCATCAAAGGCACGGTATGGTTCGTGCACTAAGGCACTCGCCGATTACAGTTATCCCATGTTCTTACGGCTTGCGCACCGAGGAGCTCGCCTTAGCGATATCCAATGTCCCATAGCGACTCGTGCATATTGATACACATTTTATTTCAATTGTTCTAACTTAGTGTTCGACTCACACTATGATTTTATCTCCGATCGGCCACGCCCGTGGCGTCGATAGGTTAACTTTCAGCATACAAGAATATATTTGACTTATCGAATGAAGGAGTAAAAAGAAGTCAATCCTCCCACCTTGAGTCGATATGCATTCGTCGTTTCGCCGAGCCGATGCGGCTCGACTCCCTAACTTTGTTGCACGGCCACTCTCCTGACTTAGCCATTCGAGCACTTCGTGCTTCATTGAATCATTCATCCGATTTGTCTTAGCGTGCCCAAGTCTCGGCCCGTCGCAAGGCGACGATTTGATTTCGCGGACCCCTTACTAAATATTGCAAAAGATCGACCTCTAATATTTTCCCGTCAAAGTATGACCTGCACACGAAACCAACTAAAATCAATACTTGCTTCGATTCGGACTTGCGCCTTGGTCGATTCGATTTCTTAGAATCTTCGAGCCGATTCAATGCACTCATCCTTCGGGGCAACGCGGCGCTTCGTATCGATTCACTCGATGCATTCTTAGGGACAAGGCAACTCTTCGCATCGACATAGTCCGATGCATTACTTGGGTCGACGTAACTCTTCACATCGACTTAGTTCGATGCGTTGCTCGGGACAACTTAACTCTCGTATCGTTTTTGCATCGATACATTCTTTCGGTCCACGCGACTCGTTGAGTCAACGCCTCAGCGTAATGCGTCGTGCGGAGCGGGGCATTACAGAATATACCACTCAAAACAAGGTTCATCCTCGAACCAAAACCAACACTCCGACTAAGTGTTTTATAGATCGTTTCACGATCTCGCCCCACAAGTGATGTTTGATTTCATAATATCTCGCAAGCTTTTCACTAGCATTTCAAAGTCATCCCTGCAGCTCGATTTGAATTTGGATACAACTCGATTTGGATTCGTACCTATATTCAAGGCGTCCCGAAGATATGTGTATTTCGACCAAGTCCAGTCGTAGCAAATTGGAACAAAGCTGACAGGTAAATTTCAATCCTATGCTTGCCATCTCGTACTCTCGATCGGACTTATCCATAGTACTTGTTCTCGTAATTTTATTGCATAACGCTATGCGATTCAAAATCGCATTTCTTATTTCGTATGTTTCATATGGACTACCAATTCTATGCGTCGCATCAAGCCGTCGCGCATCCAATCACAACGAGTCTCCGCAACGCCTTGCGTTCGACGTAGCTGTCCAACTATTTCCGAAGTCTCGCTTGTAACTTGTCTCGATACGATTTTCTTTGTTGACTTGCAAATGCATCAACATTCAGGGCTCCGCCCGCTAGGTTACTTTCCAAGGCACCGTGCTTAGATTCTTCCGACGCAAGTTTAAATTGACATTGCACAAAGGCCACAATCTATCCGACACAAAAGTTTACATCAAGGCGATGGTGCTCAAGGTAACGATCGCCTTGACACGAATGTCTTAACGACGCGTCTTACATTCAATTTTCTAACGAGTAGGAATTCACTAGCCAAATTTCCAACTTATCCGTCTTGCAACATCGAACATAATTTCGATTCACGCAAGCTCAATTGCAAGGTGAATCCGAATCTAACGACATGACTCGTAAGCCATTCCATTATCGTTCCCTCTTGTGCATAGCACGTTCCCCGCAATCGCCTAGACTTATCATCAACATGCACCGTGTTATATTTGTTATCGGTGTAATCCCATATGCGATATCGCATGGGTCATCTTACGGTCTGCGGCATTCAATTTGATTTGGCGGTCAAGTCTTCTAGGGTCAGCTGCCCCGAAGCTACGCTCGATAATTGTGGATCATTAACGAAGGACAGTTTAACACGAACCATGCTATATCTTATTTTGGAGCCAAATCACGTTCCGACGATTCTATGCGAATACCCAATTTCGGATACAATCATTTCTATCGGCGCAACTGATACGCAACTATCCTCCGAGTCAAGTCATGCACTGCCGTCGATGACTTCACAATTTACGAAACATCTACTCGTATCGAATTCGAGTCTATCTTATTCGCGGGTCGACACACGAGATGCTATACGCATCGAGCAATCGTCGATGACTTATAGTCTCGTCTTTGATCAATCACAAAATTTACGATCAACCAAGTTCGTTCATTCTCGTATCCTTACTTACAAAATTTTGATAGCGCAAGGCGCATTCCATTTTGTATTCTCACTTCGCTTACGTTTTCTTGCGTATCGATCTTGATAGTTCATATCAATTTCGATAGCAATTGGGTCGACTTCGAATCCGTTTCGACGTCAACTTAATTCGCATCACATACATCCAAGTTCGCAACGAGCCTTTCCATATGCATCAACTTGTTTTCCGATTCACCGCATCCCGCTATACTTTGATCGCGTAACCGAGTTACCGATTATCCAACATCGTGCCCTCGAGTTATACGATCTCACCCTCTAAGTTTCGCGTGTTTTCAATCGTACTCAAATGATTGTCGTCGTAACTTAACCAACTATTTCATAGGCACAGTTTCTCGCGTCAACCAACTTTCTTACCGAAGTCGCACATCGTGCGATACGATTACAATTCCCATCGCCCAACATTTCTATCGAGATCGCAAGTCGTACGATTCGATTCGTCTCGTCCAACGTTTCTACCGAGATCGCAAGTCGTGCGACTCATTTGTAAGCTCGAGTATTCCTTTCCCGTCGATCCGATTATTACGTCAAGGCATAATCGTTTTGCTAGTCTCGGTCTTCCGACCGACTTATTATTCTCGTCCGACGTATCGTTCATTGATACGAGTCTCGCCTTATCGTCCCAACCGAATTTCGAAGAACACTTGCATCAACATACCGTCATACAAATTTTCAATCGAGTCTCGGTACTCCACCGTCCGTTGCGGACAAACTTTTCGCAATTCTCACAAAGCGTCGATGCAATTTATCGCACAAGTGCTATACCATATACCACTCGAAATCGAGTCATTCATCGCCTACGTGGTATGGCATATACCACTCGGAATCAAGCCATTTCCCTCGCATTATACTTAGTATAGGCCAACGTTCTCTTTCGACTCACAATTTCCGCAGTGATCGTGCTTGATCACAACCGTAACTTTGATTCTATCAAAATCTGACACAACTCGGTCAATGTTCTCGCTTGCCAATATAAGTTTGGTGTACAACCGAACGATTCGTTCTATCGATTTATGAATTCAATTCTTTCCTTACGTTGCATCTCGTGCAACACTTTATTTGATATACGTCGCACCCCGTGCAACAAATTTTACCTTCGATACGCGTTGCACATCGTGCTACGATTTATTCCCGACACTTTCATTTCACTTTGTATAACGATTCATTTCCAATTTCCTTCGTACTTCGTGTAACGATTAATTTGATATGCGTTGCACCACGTACAATAATTTTACTTTCAATACGCGTTGTACATCGTGCAACGATTATTTCCAACATTTCCCGCACCTCGTGCAACGAATTACTCTCGACTTTACAAGTCAATGCACAATCCGTTTAACACATCGGTATTGGCTATCACTTCTCACTTTCATTTTAACGCATATTCACATTAACTCGCTGCACATCGTGCATCATTTTATTTCTCATTCAACATGTTACATTGCCACAATATCTCAAATCGTATTTCACAATTCGTTGCGCTTGTAGCAACTAACATTTTTACGGCTCGTTTGCATTCAATGCAATATACCCTTCGCGACTTTCTTAGCAAACATCATGAAATTTCCAAAACACATGCGGCAAAATTTCATGATTTGTATTAGACTTATTGTATGGAACATCCAGTGCGGCATCGAGTAGAGTCAAGAGTGATATCAAGTGGTGGTGGGCAACTTTTCGAATTGTAATGAAGCGAGCGTCCAGAGGAAATTGAGCCTAGAGCTCTGATACCAATTTGTCACGCCCCGACCCGGAATCACCCGAATCATTGTCCTCGCCGGGGGCGTGATGCCGCACGAGCCTGGAGTTGCGCTCGTGCAAGGCAAGATGACAAGTTCTCAAATGGTTATCTTTTGATTCGATATTAACAACGAAAGGAAAACAGAGTATACGAAACAATTCTCTTTATTGATATTCGAAACTGAGATTACAATGGCTTTCGATAGCCTAACAATATATGCCAGATTGGCTACAACACTCAGGTTCTCTCTTGCCTACAAAGGATTTTACCGTTCCATACATCATGCCTTCTATATCCTGGCCGCATCAATCCAGCTGCGTAGTCCGAGCGTCAATACGATAGCACGCTTCAATGCGCTTTGGCATTCCAAGCCTTAACACGTTCAAGCAACGCTTCGTCGCGAGCCATCCATTCCCTGCACCCTGCATGAAGCTGGTGGGGGATCAGTACGTTCGTCCTCGCATGTACTGATAACAAAGATTATCTCTCCAAACCAACATCTTTAATATTTACGTTGAATCATGCAACTTAGCTTATGATCTTGCTATGTTCTCCTTAGGGTAAATTTCATGGCATCTTTGAAAGCGTAAAGCATGTTATCATAGCATCATGTTATCAAATTGAATAGACAAGCAAACAAGCAATCTCGTGTTTGATTCGTGGCGCGACTTACTCAGTCGACGCACTCGCCCTTGCACCGACGCAAGGTGAATACGCCGTAATCCTTCCCTGTCATGTTATATGTGCATCTCTAAGCAGGATCTCTATGCGGGACGCATATGTGCCTACACATTCAATCCATCGTTCCTTAACTATATGAGGGTCGTTGGCGTATCCGCGCCGGAATGGACTAAAGGAGTTCCTTTCTTTTCTCTCCTTCTTTTCTCACTATTTGGTTGGGCTGCCCGACGTTTCACGGGTTGGGTTACAATCCCAAAACAACCGAAACGTTCCCGCTGCATACCATCATTTGCGGCATTTCCCATCTAGTTTTGATGTGCGCCTACAAAGATTATTCGAATCCCTCCGCGGCCAATCGGTTCCGGGGCGCATCCAGTATCTATCCGATTGGGGGAAACACCCGTGCACGGGCGGTATCATATTTTATCTCGAGCCCATTCCAATCGACCATGCAACGCCCTATCATTCAAGTATCAATTTCAAACAACCAAACATAGTCTTGAGTCCGAGACTCAGACTTATCGTCTCGCATTTCTTCCATTTAGCTTTCTATGTTCTTTCGTTTCGCACTTCGTTTCGATGATTCAATGGCATCGTGCCTCAACTCAATGCTCGTCAACCGAATGACCCGAAGGTCTCGAACACCTTTCGAGACAACATGTCATATCCGACAGTTCCGCCACATTCATACCGCAACTGTATTATCTCGCAACGAAGCCATCTTTTTATTATCCCGTGCACGTAGGCACGTTCCGACCATATTCCCATGTTCTACAACTTAGCATTCAATGTTCGGGGCTTGCGCGCTAGGGCGCTCGCCTATTGTCTTTCAATGTTCTAGCCGTCTAACTCGTGCATCAAAGGCACGGTATGGTTCGTGCACTAAGGCACTCGCCGATTACAGTTATCCCATGTTCTTACGGCTTGCGCACCGAGGAGCTCGCCTTAGCGATATCCAATGTCCCATAGCGACTCGTGCATATTGATACACATTTTATTTCAATTGTTCTAACTTAGTGTTCGACTCACACTATGATTTTATCTCCGATCGGCCACGCCCGTGGCGTCGATAGGTTAACTTTCAGCATACAAGAATATATTTGACTTATCGAATGAAGGAGTAAAAAGAAGTCAATCCTCCCACCTTGAGTCGATATGCATTCGTCGTTTCGCCGAGCCGATGCGGCTCGACTCCCTAACTTTGTTGCACGGCCACTCTCCTGACTTAGCCATTCGAGCACTTCGTGCTTCATTGAATCATTCATCCGATTTGTCTTAGCGTGCCCAAGTCTCGGCCCGTCGCAAGGCGACGATTTGATTTCGCGGACCCCTTACTAAATATTGCAAAAGATCGACCTCTAATATTTTCCCGTCAAAGTATGACCTGCACACGAAACCAACTAAAATCAATACTTGCTTCGATTCGGACTTGCGCCTTGGTCGATTCGATTTCTTAGAATCTTCGAGCCGATTCAATGCACTCATCCTTCGGGGCAACGCGGCGCTTCGTATCGATTCACTCGATGCATTCTTAGGGACAAGGCAACTCTTCGCATCGACATAGTCCGATGCATTACTTGGGTCGACGTAACTCTTCACATCGACTTAGTTCGATGCGTTGCTCGGGACAACTTAACTCTCGTATCGTTTTTGCATCGATACATTCTTTCGGTCCACGCGACTCGTTGAGTCAACGCCTCAGCGTAATGCGTCGTGCGGAGCGGGGCATTACAGAATATACCACTCAAAACAAGGTTCATCCTCGAACCAAAACCAACACTCCGACTAAGTGTTTTATAGATCGTTTCACGATCTCGCCCCACAAGTGATGTTTGATTTCATAATATCTCGCAAGCTTTTCACTAGCATTTCAAAGTCATCCCTGCAGCTCGATTTGAATTTGGATACAACTCGATTTGGATTCGTACCTATATTCAAGGCATCCCGAAGATATGTGTATTTCGACCAAGTCCAGTCGTAGCAAATTGGAACAAAGCTGACAGGTAAATTTCAATCCTATGCTTGCCATCTCGTACTCTCGATCGGACTTATCCATAGTACTTTTTCTCGCAATTTTATTGCATAACGCTATGCGATTCAAAATCGCATTTCTTATTTCGTATGTTTCATATGGACTACTAACTCTATGCGTCGCATCAAGCCGTCGTGCATCCAATCACAACGAGTCTCCGCAACGCCTTGCGTTCGACGTAGCTGTCCAACTATTTCCGAAGTCTCGCTTGCAACTTGTCTCGATACGATTTTCTTTGTTGACTTGCAAATGCATCAACATTCAGGGCTCCGCCCGCTAGGTTACTTTCCAAGGCACCGTGCTTAGATTCTTCCGACGCAAGTTTAAATTGATATTGCACAAAGGCCACAATCTATCCGACACGAAAGTTTACATCAAGGCGATGGTGCTCAAGGTAACGATCGTCTTGACACGAATGTCTTAACGACGCGTCTTACATTCAATTTCCTAACGAGTAGGAATTCACTAGCCAAATTCCCAACTTATCCGTCTCGCAACATCGAACATAATTTCGATTCACGCAAGCTCAATTGCAAGGTGAATCCGAATCTAACGACATGACTCGTAAGCCATTCCATTATCGTTCCCTCTTGTGCATAGCACGTTCCTCGCAATCGCCTAGACTTATCATCAACATGCACCGTGTTATATTTGTTATCGGTGCAATCCCATATGCGATATCGCATGGGTCATCTTACGGTCTGCAGCATTCAATTTGATTTGGCGGTCAAGTCTTCTAGGGTCAGCTGCCCCGAAGCTACGCTCGATAATTATGGATCATTAACGAAGGACAGTTTAACACGAACCATGCTATATCTTATTTCGGAGCCAAATCACGTTCCGACGATTCTATGCGAATACCCAATTTCGGATACAATCATTTCTATCGGCGCAACTGATGCACAACTATCCTCCGAGTCAAGTCATGCACTGCCGTCGATGACTTCGCAATTTACGAAATATCTACTCGTATCGAATTCGAGTCTATCTTATTCGCGGGTCGACACACGAGATGCTATACGCATCGAGCAATCGTCGATGACTTATAGTCTCGTCTTTGATCAATCACAAAATTTACGATCAACCAAGTTCGTTCATTCTCGTATCCTTACTTACAAAATTTTGATAGCGCAAGGCGCATTCCATTTTGTATTCTCACTTCGCTTACGTTTTCTTGCGTATCGATCTTGATAGTTCATATCAATTTCGATAGCAATTGGGTCGACTTCGAATCCGTTTCGACGTCAACTTAATTCGCATCACATACATCCAAGTTCACAACGAGCCTTTCCATATGCATCAACTTGTTTTCCGATTCACCGCATCCCGCTATACTTTGATCGCGTAACCGAGTTATCGATTATCCAACATCGTGCCCTCGAGTTATACGATCTCACCCTCTAAGTTTCGCGTGTTTTCAATCGTACTCAAATGATTGTCGTCGTAACTTAACCAACTATTTCATAGGCACAGTTTCTCGCGTCAACCAACTTTCTTACCGAAGTCGTACATCGTGCGATACGATTACAATTCCCATCGCCCAACATTTCTATCGAGATCGCAAGTCGTACGAATCGATTCGTCTCGCCCAACGTTTCTACCGAGATCGCAAGTCGTGCGACTCATTTGTAAGCTCGAGTATTCCTTTCCCGTCGATCCGATTATTGCGTCAAGGCATAATCGTTTTGCTAGTCTCGATCTTCCGACCGACTTATTATTCTCGTCCGACGTATCGTTCATTGATACGAGTCTCGCCTTATCGTCCCAACCGAATTTCGAAGAACACTTGCATCAACATACCGTCATACAAATTTTCAATCGAGTCTCGGTACTCCACCGTCCGTTGCGGACAAACTTTCCGCAATTCTCACAAGGCGTCGATGCAATTTATCGCACAAGTGCTATACCATATACCACTCGAAATCGAGTCATTCATCGCCTACGTGGTATGGCATATACCACTCGGAATCAAGCCATTTCCCTCGTATTATACTTAGTATAGGCCAACGTTCTCTTTCGACTCACAATTTTCGCAGTGATCGTGCTTGATCACAACCGTAACTTTGATTCTATCAAAATCTGACACAACTCGGTCAATGTTCTCGCTTGCCAATATAAGTTTGGTGTGCAACCGAACGATTCGTTCTATCGATTTATGAATTCAATTCTTTCCTTACGTTGCATCTCGTGCAACACTTTATTTGATATACGTCGCACCCCGTGCAACAAATTTCACCTTCGATACGCGTTGCACATCGTGCTACGATTTATTCCCGACACTTTCATTTCACTTTGTATAACGATTCATTTCCAATTTCCTTCGCACTTCGTGCAACGATTAATTTGATATGCGTTGCACCAAGTGCAATAATTTTACTTTCAATACGCGTTGTACATCGTGCAACGATTATTTCCAACATTTCTTGCACCTCGTGCAACGAATTACTCTCGACTTTACAAGTCAATGCACAATCCGTTTAACACATCGGTATTGGCTATCACTTCTCACTTTCATTTTAACACATATTCATATTAACTCGCTGCACATCGTGCATCATTTTATTTCTCATTCAACATGTTACATTGCCACAATATCTCAAATCGTATTTCACAATTCGTTACGCTTGCAGCAACTAACATTTTTACGGCTCGTTTGCATTCAATGCAATATACCCTTCGCGACTTTCTTAGCAAACATCATGAAATTTCCGAAACACATGCGGCAAAATTTCATGATTTGTATTAGACTTATTGTATGGAACATCCAGTGCGGCATCGAGTAGAGTCAAGAGTGATATCAAGTGGTGGTGGGCAACTTTTCGAATTGTAATGAAGCGAGCGTCCAGAGGAAATTGAGCCTAGAGCTCTGATACCAATTTGTCACGCCCCGACCCGGAATCACCCGAATCATCGTCCTCGCCGGAGGCGTGATGTCGCACGAGCCTGGAGTTGCGCTCGTGCAAGGCAAGATGACAAGTTCTCAAATGGTTATCTTTTGATTCGATATTAACAACGAAAGGAAAACAGAGTATACGAAACAATTCTCTTTATTGATATTCGAAACTGAGATTACAATGGCTTTCGATAGCCTAACAATATATGCCAGATTGGCTACAACACTCAGGTTCTCTCTTGCCCACAAAGAATTTTACCGTTCCATACATCATGCCTTCTATATCCCGGCCGCATCAATCCAGCTGCGTAGTCCGAGCGTCAATACGATAGCACGCTTCAATGCGCTTTGGCATTCCAAGCCTTAACACGTTCAAGCAACGCTTCGTCGCGAGCCATCCATTCCCTGCACCCTGCATGAAGCTGGTGGGGGATCAGTACGTTCGTCCTCGCATGTACTGATAACAAAGATCATCTCTCCAAACCAACATCTTTAATATTTACGTTGAATCATGCAACTTAGCTTATGATCTTGCTATGTTCTCCTTAGGGTAAATTTCATGGCATCTTTGAAAGCGTAAAGCATGTTATCATAGCATCATGTTATCAAATTGAATAGACAAGCAAACAAGCAATCTCGTGTTTGATTCGTGGCGCGACTTACCAAGTCGACGCACTCGTCCTTGCACCGACGCAAGGTGAATACGCCGTAATCCTTCCCTGTCATGTTATATGTGCATCTCTAAGCAGGATCTCTATGCGGGACGCATATGCGCCTACACTTTCAATCCATCGTTCCTTAACTATATGAGGGTCGTTGGCGTATCCGCGCCGGAATGGACTAAAGGAGTTCCTTTCTTTTCTCTCCTTCTTTTCTCACTATTTGGTTGGGCTGCCCGGCGTTTCACGGGTTGGGTTACAATCCCAAAACAACCGAAACGTTCCCGCTGCATACCATCATTTGCGGCATTTCCCATCTAGTTTTGATGTGCGCCTACAAAGATTATTCGAATCCCTCCGCGGCCAATCGGTTCCGAGGCGCATCCGGTATCTATCCGATTGGGGGAAACACCCGTGCACGGGCGGTATCACATTTTATCTCGAGCCCATTCCAATCGACCATGCAACGCCCTATCATTCAAGTATCAATTTCAAACAACCAAACATAGTCTTGAGTCCGAGACTCAGACTTATCGTCTCGTATTTCTTCCATTTAGCTTTCTATGTTCTTTCGTTTCGCACTTCGTTTCGATGATTCAATGGCATCGTGCCTCAACTCAATGCTCGTCAACCGAACGACCCGAAGGTCTCGAACACCTTTCGAGGCAACATGTCATATCCGACAGTTCCGCCACATTCTTACCGCAACTGTATTCTCTCGCAACGAAGCCATCTTTTTATTATCCCGTGCACGTAGGCACGTTCCGACCATATTCCCATGTTCTACAACTTAGCATTCAATGTTCGGGGCTTGCGCGCTAGGGCGCTCGTCTATTGTCTTTCAATGTTCTAGCCGTCTAACTCGTGCATCAAAGGCACGGTATGGTTCGTGCACTAAGGCACTCGCCGATTACAGTTATCCCATGTTCTTAAGGCTTGTGCACCGAGGCGCTCGCCTTAGCGATATCCAATGTCCCATAGCGACTCGTGCATATTGATACACATTTTATTTCAATTGTTCTAACTTAGTGTTCGACTCACACTATGATTTTATCTCCGATCGGCCACGCCCGTGGCGTCGATAGGTTAACTTTCAGCATACAAGAATATATTTGACTTATCGAATGAAAGAGTAAAAAGAAGTCAATCCTCCCACCTTGAGTCGATATGCCTTCGTCGTTTCGCCGAGCCGATGCGGCTCGACTCCCTAACTTTGTTGCACGACCACTCTCCTGACTTAGCCATTCGAGCACTTCGTGCTTCATTGAATCATTCATCCGATTTGTCTTAGCGTGCCCAAGTCTCGGCCCGTCGCAAGGCGACGATTTGATTTCGCGGACCCCTTACTAAATATTGTAAAAGATCGACCTCTAATATTTTCCCGTCAAAGTATGACCTGCACACGAAACCAACTAAAATTAATACTTGCTTCGATTCGGACTTGCGCCTTGGTCGATTCATTTCTTAGAATCTTCGAGCCGATTCAATGCACTCATCCTTCGGGGCAACGCGGCGCTTCGCATCGATTCACTCGATGTATTCTTAGGGACAAGGCAACTCTTCGCATCGACATAGTCCGATGCATTACTTGGGTCGACGTAACTCTTCGCATCGACTTAGTTCGATGCGTTGCTCGGGACAACTTAACTCTCGTATCGTTTTTGCATCGATACATTCTTTCGGTCCACGCGACTCGTTGAGTCAACGCCTCAGCGTAATGCGCCGTGCGGAGCGGGGCATTACAACGGCCTTCCAAAATTTTAGAATCACAAAAAATGATGTTTGGACCTCTGTTTTAGTATTTTTTGTCAAAATTTTAGAATCACAAACAAATATTAATTCAATGACTTACAATGTAGGACTGCCAGGAGGGTGGCAGTCCTAATACTGGATCAGATAGCCATTCTCCGTGCTAAATTACACGGAGAATGACAAGTTTCAATTAGGACTGCCAGCACCCTGACAGTCCTCCTTTAGTGTAGGACGACTGCCAGGGGTGTGGCAGTGTGAAACCCATATTTTTATAATTAATAAATAATAGTGTTTTAGTATTAATTTTAGTAAATCTATCATTATTATTATTATTATTATATATTATTGAGTGCAAAGGATTTCGAAAAAATAATAACAAGGATCTTTGAATTCAGACCCAGACCCGAGTCCGAATCCAGACCCAGGCCTGAACCCGAACCCAATTTCATTTTCCCTTCCTATTAATTTTTGACTTGGTTTAAGTATTAAAATATATATATATATATATATATATATATATATATATATATATATATATATATATATATATATATATATATATATATATATATATATATATATGTTTAGCTGGTCCCGTAGGACCAGCACCCCTCTAAAACTCACACACACACGTACTTGGTCAGCCCACTCTTTTCTCTCCCCTCAATCTCCTCATCTCCACATATTCTTCCATCACTCTCCTTTTACTAGCAATCCCCTCTTCCCACTACTCGTCAGCAGAAGCAATACTCTCTTCCAAAGACAAACAAACCCATCACCATAACTCTCTCTTCTCTCTCTAACTCTCCTCACTCTCTGGAAAGGAAAACAAAACCCCTGTTCCCAATTCCTCCCCCGAGCTTCACCCGCGCCCTCACCCTTCGGCGCTCCCTGCCGACCCACGCCAGCCCGACTCCGGCGACTCCTCGGCCGACCGCACCCCGCAGATCCGCCCCCAGCGCGCCCCTCTCCACTCGCCGCGCCCGCTGTTCCGCCGGCGCCCTCGGCTAACCGCCGACCCGCCCCTTGCACGGCCGCCCCCGACGCCCCGACAACGTCGTCCCCCTCTGGCCGCTGTCACTCCGGCCGACCGCCTCTGGCCCGCGCCCCCGTGCGGCCTCCTCCCCGCCGAGAACCCCTTCGGCGCCGACCTAGCCGCTGTCCTGCCGACAGCCGCCCTGTCGCGGTGAACCCCGCGCCCGTCCCTCTCGCGCGCCCAAGTCCGGCGACCCCCTGTAGCCGCTGCCCACTTGGCCGAGCTTTCCCCACTGTTCCAGCACCCCCTGTCGTGCCCTAGCTCCTGTGCTTTCAACGTTCTTCGTCGACGCTGCTGATTCCAGCGCTGACCTGGGAATACTTTCGCTGTTCTGGATCTATTTTCTTTCTATTATTCATCTGAGATCTCTAGCCGAGCCAATCCGAGGTATAACCCCCTGTCCCGCTCATTTTATTATTTAGTCGATGATGAAATGGTCTCCGATTCCCTTTGGGAACTCGGTTTTAGCGACGTCGTAATTTTCCGGGACTTTCGGAAAGGTCCTGTGAATTATTTTGGATTTCCGAAATATTTCGGGAACTGATTTTTGGTATGTTTTAGCTTTCCGAATTTTTCCGGTAGCGTTCTGTGATTTGTGGAATTGGAATCGGACTTCCGAAATTATTTCGGGTCGTTCCGATTATTCTGTGGATTGGTTGTGGATTTTATATATATAAAAATTCGGGTTTTTCCCTGGTTTGGGATTTGCAGGAAATTATCGGCGCCATTTTCCAGTTTTTGGGTTGACCAAAAACAGAGGAGATGCTGCCGGATTTTTTCGTAAATCCTGGATTATTTTAAAAATGAATTTAAAATGATTTTTCGGAATTTTATTCGATATTTGATTTTGGGGTGACGACCGTATCGGTCAATGGACCCGGCTAAGTGCAAACGAAACCGGTCCTGCCCGGACGTTGAGGCAATTAGCCAAGATGAGGATTGGACCATATCTGAGACTCTATTTACCTTTATTTTATTATTAATTTTTGTTTATATTTTATTTAATATTTCAGTAGGACTAACGGCGGTCTTGTCTTATTTTAATTTATGTAAATAAATTGTAATTGGCATAAGTCCAGCTGGCTGTGGTCTGTAACTGGGATGGATAGCTTAGATTTTCTTATCGTTTCTGGTTTTACGAGTTTTTCTATTTAACGATTAAATTGACTAAAAAGTATTTTCGTATAAAATTAATTAATATTTTCTCACTTAAAATTGACAAGTTTATTAATAACTAAAAAGTCACATATTTCTCATTAAATAAGAAAATTAGCTTTATATTTATATTTATAGAAAATACCAAGTTTTCCTAAAATAATCTGGCAGCGATGATGTTTTCCGAATTCATGTTAAAAAAAATGACCTTTTTCCCTCGTATTAAATCAATGCACAATAATCGTATTTTCTGTGTTTGGTTAATTAAAGAACTAAAATTGGACTAGGACGCAAATAGAGATTTCAACTAGCGTAGCTAAATTGGTAAACCTAATATCTGAGTCTATCTATCGAATGTAGGATTTCGAAGAAGAGTCTGAACTTCCATCCCGACGTATCAACCTTTCTAGTCCAGTCAAACCTGAGACAAGTACATTTCGTGTTAGTTTACAATTATTTAGTAATTGTTTTATTGCAAGTTTAAACCACGATGCAACACGAGCACTGACTGTAACTACTGTAACTATTGGGGACTGGGAAAATAGTGTAATGAGTATGACCATACTGTAACTTTACTGTAACAAATCCCATATCCCTTACTGTAACAAGCCCAAGCTGGTCATATTTCATTGCCTATTCACATCACAGAACTGTAACTGTTTTAAAACTGTAACTGCTTATTTGTTGATTTCAAAACTGTTTAAAAGTGCATGATTCTATTATTATTTCAATTGTCAAATTAGCATGAATTGTACTTTGCTCCCTCCTGACTGGAGACCCAACATTTTAGGTATCACTGATGAGGCTTTGTTCCGCGATCCCAAGACGAGAATTTCGAGACTGATGAGCTGTTTGCCTAGAGTTTTCTTTTCTTCTTGATGTATGTAGAAAATGGTTTAAGTTGTATCTTTCATTTCATTGTAAAAGTTTAATAAAGTTTTAAATTTCCGAATTTTGAGTTGTGACAAATATAGTGTTGTTGTATGGTTACCTGTTACTGGACAGCTTACTGCCGTCGTCTTAACAACGGTGCAGGCTGGGCATGATCCGGTTCGACCCAATTAGTTGGGATCGGGTCTTGACATGTTTTTAGTGGTGGCCCATGCAGGTCAGAACAACAACTTAGGAAAACATATTTAGAAACAATTAGAACACTAGAACATCAATTTGTCACAACATAGGACCGAAATATATTATAAATAAATATTTTTTTTGATTATAGACTGGTAGGATACCTTGCTTATGTTTGCATCCTAAACCTTCCAGAGAATGACCATTGACAAGACCAATCCTGCTGGCGATGAGGTGTCATCTCCGGATCATACCCCATCTCCTCAACCAAGTCCAGGGTTTATTCCCTCGCAGCTGATTGACCGTCCCCATAATGCATCCAGTGAAGTTTTCACTACACTGGCGAATTCCTACCTCTTCTCAAACTGAGTTGCATTTCCTTGGGAAAGTACCCATTCCTGTTGCTCTACCAGTACCAGCAAACACCTCCCAAATGGTTGCCCTATTTCAAGTAATCATGGAGTCGCAGAAAGCTCAAGATGAAGCCCAGCAGGAACAGATGAATATCACGAGAGAAGACATAAAGAACGTTAATGATGTAGCCTTAGCTATCTTAAACCAAGTTGGAGCGGAACCTCACCCTAGGAGGGGTACCCCTGAAATCTAGAAGACATTTTGAGCCCTATCCGGCAGTTATATCGTAAGAAGCTATTGGTTTGTGACTACTGTAAAAGGCCTGGTCACCAAGCCAATATTTATCGTAAGAGATTTGGGAAATGTTTGGTATTTGGATCTGCTGAACATCGGGTAAAGGATTGCCCCTTATCTTTCCATCATACCAGAATACCTATCCCAGCAACACCTGTTAGGCCACAACCTAGGGACTCTCTTCCTATCCAGCAGACCCTGCCTCCTACAATAAGGCATGATGCGTACTTGAGGTTCATAGAAGATGAAGCAGTTGGAGACTGCTCATGCAAGAGCCAGGACCATGAAGAATAGTACCTAGGACTGCTGAATAGCATTATCTAGTTTTGGAAGTTGTAACAGGATGTCCTTAGATCAATCATAAGAGTTTTTGCTGTAATTCTCCACATGAATAAAATTCTTAGTTACACCTTTATGGCAGATGTTTTTCCTGATAGTCTTCCCGGATTATCCCAGATCTAGACATAGGATTCACCATTGACCTAGTCCCCGGCTCTTTCCCTATTTCTAAAGGATGTTACAGAGTCAACCCGAAGGAGGCCAAGAAGATGAAGGACCAGATCAATGAAGGCTCTAGGATTTATCCAAGATGGAACTTCACCTTAGGGAACCCCTATCTTGTTTGTGCCCAAGAAGGATGGAACAACGGATGTGCATCGATTACCAGACACTAAAGAATAAGTACCCTCTGCCCGGATCGAGGATCTGTTTGATCTGTTTGTGTGGAGTTAGAGTGTTTTGAAGTTTGACTTAAGATCTGACTACCATCAAATCAAAGTCAGGAAGGAGGACATTTCCAAGACGGCGTTCAAACACCAAGTATGGGTAGTTTCTTTGGTCATGACGTTGGACTGACAAATGCTCCTGCTGTGTTCATGAATCTCATGAACAGAGTTTTCATGAGTATTTGAATCAGTTTATCTTCTCCATAGATAATATTCTGATATATTCGAAGACTGAAGAAGAGCATGAAGAACATCTGAGGAAAGTTCTGGAAACTTTGAAGAAAAAGAAGTTTTATGGTAAGTTATCTGAACGTGGATTTTCTTTGACAAGGTAAATTTTTGGCCATGTTGTCAAGAGAAGAAATTTCGATGGAAGACAGCTGCTGTTAAAAAGTGGTATACCCTAAGTTCAATTCGGAAGTTTCTTGAACTTGGCTGGCTACTATCAGAAGTTCGTGAAGGAATTCGCCAAGATTGCTGAGCCGATGACGAAGCTCACTTGGAAGAATGAAGAGTTCATCTGGACGAAAGATTGCCAGGCGACATTGAGGAGCTGAAGAAGAGACTTACCACTACACCAATCCTTGCGCTACCCGCAAGAACCGGTGGTTTCTCAATTTACAGTAATGCCTCTGGAAAAGGACTGGGTTGCGTTCTTCAACAACATGGGAAAGTAATTGCTTACACATCTAGGCAACTACAGACTCATGAGAAGAATTATCCCACACCTAATTTGGAATTTGCTGCAATTATCTTTATTTTGAAGCTATGGAAGCATGATTTTTATGGAAAGGGAGTGAAAATATATACGGACTACAAAAGTCTGAAATATGTCTTCACTCAGAAAGAGCTGAATGTTAGACAAAGAAGATGGCTGAAGCTGATGAAGGATTTCAACATCGACCCGCTATACCACCCGGGAGGGCTAATGTGATCGCTGATACACTTAGTCGATACCCAGTGGCGATGTTCTTAACCAAGGAGTGGCACCTACTAGAAGACGTCGAGAAGCTTGGACTGGAGGTTATACTACCTGGAGATAGAAGGACGGAGCTGGATGCTGATTCAGTATTGATGAAGTTTGAGGCTGATGGACAAAATCAAGAGGACGTAGTTTCAAACGAGGCACTTTGTAGGCTTAGAGATCAAGTGTTGGCAGGAACACTTGAGGGTTTCTAAATTGATCAGCAGTGGAACTCTGAAGAATGGTACGAGACTTTACGTATCGGCTGACAAACTGAGGAACGAGTTGATGAAAAAAATGCACCAGTCGCAGTATTCTATATATTCATGAGCTAATAAGATGTATCGAAATATGCCTCTATTGATTGGTGCTATGGAATGAAGAAGGACAATTCCAGGTATGGGATTAGATGTGAATCTGTCAACATAAGAAATTTAGCAAGAGAACAACAAGTTTGTTGCAGTCGCTGGAAATTCAGAGTGGAAGTAGAAGCATATAACAATGAACTTTGAGTAAGGATTGCCTTGTTTCCAAGGAGGGAAGGGCACCAATTGGATTATAGTGGACCGACTGACTAAGTCAGCACACTTTATTCCCTTCAAGGTTAGTTTATTCACCGAGAAGTTGGCAGCATTGTACGAGAGGCACCCCTACCGGATTTATGGAGTACAAACCGGCGGACAATCAAAGAAGATAATCCAGACGCCTGAAGATATGTTAGATCTTGTGTTTTGGAAATTGGAGGGTCTTGGAGAAGATCATTTAGAATTGGTAAAGTTTTCTTACAACAACTACCAAGTTAGCATCGTCAATCAGTGGAGTTTGAAGAAGGAGATAGCGTCTTTTGTGAAGATTTTCTCCTACCAGAGGAACGATCAGTGTTAGCAGAGCAGGAAAGTTGAGCCAGCTCAGACGCTACATTCCGGATCCGAGTCCCATATTGGATAATTCAGAGCTGAAGATTGGACTCAACCTTTCAGTGCCAGAGAAACCAGTTGCAAGCGTAGTTAGAGGTGAGAAAAAGATCAGATTTTGAGCCATCATTTAAACTCCTACTTCTTATCTTTTCGTTCTAAACTTGACTGATGCTGCTAAGTCAGCCTAGTTTTGCAAGCTATCTCTTTATCAAGCTTGATCATGACAGTATTTTATTGGGTGCACCCACTAATATATTGTTTAATCAGGACCGGTGCATGATGGTCTGATCAACCTCGTGTACTTTGGTTCGCTTTTGTATTTTTCTACATGGATGATATCATAAACCGTCTCATCCACGACTGCCTTGGAAATTCTTATTGTTGGACCCGAGTTACGAGTGTAGTACCCGTACCTGTTTGATTCTCCTATCCTGCCTTTAATTTCGAGGACGAAATTTTCTAAGGAGGGAGATTGTGAAACCCATATTTTTGTAATTAATAAATAATAGTGTTTTAGTATTAATTTTAGTAAATCTATCATTATCATTATTATTATTATTATTATATATTATTGAGTGCAAAGGATTTCGAAAAAATAATAACAAGGATCTTTGAATTCAGACCCATACCCGAGTCCGAACCCAGACCCAGGCCTGAACCCGAACCCAATTTCATTTTCCCTTCCTATTAATTTTTGACTTGGTTTAAGTATATATATATATATATATATATATATATATATATATGTTTAGCTGGTCCCGTAGGACCAGCACCCCTCTAAAACTCACACACACACGTACTTGGTCAGCCCACTCTTTTCTCTCCCCTCAATCTCCTCACCTCCACATATTCTTCCATCACTCTCCTTTTATTAGCAATCCCCTCTTCCCACTACTCGTCAGCAGAAGCAATACTCTCTTCCAGAGACAAACAAACCCATCACCATAACTCTCTCTTCTCTCTCTAACTCTCCTCACTCTCTGGAAAGGAAAACAAAACCCCTGTTCCCAATTCCTCCCCCGAGCTTCACCCGCGCCCTCCCCCTTTGGCGCTCCCTGCCGACCTGCGCCAGCCCGACTCCGGCGACTCCTCGGCCGACCGCACCCCGCGGATCCGCCCCCAGCGCACCCCTCTCCACTCGCCGCGCCCGCTGTTCCGCCGACGCCCTCAGCTAACCGCCGACCCGCCCCTTGCGCGGCTGCCCCCGACGCCCCGACAGCGCCGTCCCCCTCTGGCCGCTGTCACTCCGGCCGACCGCCTCTGGCCCGCGCCCCCGTGCGGCCTCCTCCCCTCCGAGAACCCCTTCGGCGCCGACCTAGCCGCTGTCCCGCCGACAGCCCCCCTGTCGCGGCGAACCCCGCGCCCGTCCCTCTCGCGCGCCCAAGTCCGGCGACCCCCTGTGGCCGCTGCCCACTTGGCCGAGCTTTTCCCGCTGTTCCAGCACCCCATGTCGTGCCCTAGCTCCTGTGCTTTCAACGTTCTTCGTCGACGCTGCTGATTCCAGCGCTGACCTGGGAATACTTTCGCTGTTCTGGATCTATTTTCTTTCTATTATTCATCTGAGAGCTCTAGCCGAGCAATCCGAGGTATAACCCCATGTCCCGCTCATTTTATTATTTAGTCGATGATGAAATGGTCCCCGATTCCCTTTGGGAACTCGATTTTAGCGACGTCGTAATTTTCTGGGACTTTCGGAAAGGTCCTGTGAATTATTTTGGATTCCCGAAATATTTCGGAAACTGATTTTTGGTATGTTTTAGCTTTCCGGATTTTTCCGGTAGCGTTCTGTGATTTGTGGAATTGGAATCGAACTTCCGAAATTATTTCGGGTCGTTCCGATTATTCTGTGGATTGGTTGTGGATTTTATATATATAAAAATTTGAATTTTTCCCTGGTTTGGGATTTGCAGGAAATTATCGGCGCCATTTCCCAGTTTTTGGGTTGACCAAAAACAGAGGAGATGCTGCCGAATTTTTCCGTAAATCCTGGATTATTTTAAAAATGAATTTAAAATGATTTTTCGGAATTTTATTCGATATTTAATTTTGGGGTGACGACCGTATCGGTCAATGGACCCGGCTAAGTGCAAACGAAACCGGCCCTGCCCGGACGTTGAGGCAATTAGCCAAGATGAGGATTGGACCATATCTGAGACTCTATTTACATTTATTTTATTATTAATTTCTGTTTATATTTCATTTAATATTTCAGTAGGACTAACGGCGGTCTTGTCTTATTTCAATTTATGTAAATAAATTGTAATGGGCATAAGTCCAGCTGGCTGTGGTCTGTAACTGGGATGTATAGCTTAGATTTTCTTGTCGTTTCTGGTTTTACGAGTTTTTCTATTTAACGATTAAATTGACTAAAAAGTATTTTCGTATAAAATTAATTAATATTTTCTCACTTAAAATTGACAAGTTTATTAATAACTAAAAAGTCACGTATTTCTCATTAAATAAGAAAATTAGCTTTATATTTATATTTATAGAAAATACCAAGTTTTCCTAAAATAATCTGGCAGCGACGATGTTTTCCGAATTCAAGTTAAAAAAAATGACCTTTTTCCCTCGTATTAAATCAACGCACAATAATCGTATTTTCTGTGTTTGGTTAATTAAAGAACTAAAATTGGACTAGGACGCAAATAGAGATTTCAACTAGCGTAGCTAAATTGGTAAACCTAATATCTGAGTCTATCTATCGAATGTAGGATTTCGAGGAAGAATCTGAACTTCCATCCCGACGTATCAACCTTTCTAGTCCAGTCAAACCTGAGGCAAGTACATTTCGTGTTAGTTTATAATTATTTAGTAATTATTTTATTGCAAGTTTAAACCACGATGCAACACGAGCACTGACTGTAACTACTGTAACTATTGGGGACTGGGGGAATAGTGTAATGAGTATGACCATACTGTAACTTTACTGTAACAAATCCCATATCCCTTACTGTAACAAGCCCAAGCCGGTCATATTTCATTGCCTATTCACATCACAGAACTGTAACTGTTTTAAAACTGTAACTGCTTATTTGTTGATTTCAAAACTGTTTAAAAGTGCATGATTCTATTATTATTTCAATTGTCAAATTAGCATGAATTGTACTTTGCTCCCTCCTGACTGGAGACCCAACATTTTAGGTATCACTATGAGGCTTTGTTCCGCGATCCCAAGACGAGGATTTCGAGACTGATGAGCTGTTTGCCTAGAGTTTTCTTTTCTTCTTGATGTATGTAGAAAATGGTTTAAGTTGTATCTTTCATTTCATTGTAAAAGTTTAATAAAGTTTTAAATTTCTGAATTTTGAGTTGTGACAAATATAGTATTGTTGTATGGTTACCTGTTACTGGACAGCTTACTGCCGCCGTCTCAACAACGGTGCAGGCTGGGCATGATCCGGTTCGACCCAATTAGTTGGGATCGGGTCGTGACAGGCAGTCCTACTTTAGTGTAGGACTGCCAGGGGTGTGGCAGTCCTAATTTAAACTCTCTGTGAGGAGAGTTTGTATTTAAAACTCTCCTAACAGAGAATTTCAATTAGGACTGCCAACACTAATGTAGGACTGCCAGCACCCTGGCAGTCCTACACTAATGTAGGACTGCCAGGCTCCTTGTAGTCCTATTTGAAACTGTAGCAGCCGAACGACCACAACGATTTGTCGTGTTCTAGGATTAGGGTTTCAAGAAATATGTGAGAATTATCATGTTCGAAAAATTTATTCATGAACCCTATAATGATTCTAAACCTAATATTTATGTTTATGTTTTCTGATTTTGAGTATGAGTGGAAACATTTTTTTGGTAGCTGATTGAAATTTGGGAAAAAATTTGTGCCAAACATGATTGAGATAGGAGAATTTTTTTGGGAATAATTCTCGAAAAAAAGGAAAAAAAATTTGGGAATTTTTTTGGGACTAGGGCTTAATTCTATGACCTAGAAATGTTAAGAGAGAAGAAAAAGTAGAGGGAGAGAAGAAAAGAGTTGAGGGAGTGAGGAAAAGAGTAGAGGGAGGGAGAGAGAAAAAAATTAGAAAAGTTATCTTTTATACCTATTGTTGGGATGCCCCCAAGTAAAAAAAATTGATGACAAACTTGTAATATTTGTAAAAAAAATTTGGGATGCCCCCAAGTAAACTTGGTAGTGCCCTTAGAAAAAACCTTTTAAAATACATCAAATGAGTGTATAAAAATTACAATTTTTAATATAATGTAACCACGATCTCAACTTTGGACCAGAACCATTAAACAATAGAAATAGCCCAACCGAACAAACAGAATCGTTTATTCGGTTCGGTTTCAATTTTGGCTAATTTCGATTTAGTTTCGAACTTTTAGAATTCCGGTTGCAGCTTATCAATAATCGTATTTTGATTATTGGATAAATAGTCTTCACGTCGTTGAAGACTTTCTCAAAATTTGTAGCCACAAAGTTGTATAGATCATCGACCTTGTCCTTCAAGATCAGGATTCTTGATGTTGATGGATTGCTTGTTGCTGCCTGCCTTGGTGGGTGGCTAGATTGAGGAAACAAAACTTCTTTCTTGTTGTGACAATATTCTACTAAAAGTTAGTTTTCGTATGGGTGCTTTATTATTCGTATAAACATCTCCTTTTAAATTTAGGACCCTATGAAAACTAGCCATTAAACATACAAATCCATCAAAAGGAAGGACTGTCATTACATTTGGTTTTGCCACTAAATGTATCATTCTACTAAACAAGTAACAACCTATATCCATTTGGTTTTTTTTAGGGGCACCACCACTTCTACTAGGGGGCAGCCCAATTTTTTTTGAAAAAATTACAAGTTTGCCATAGGTTTTTTTTACTAGGGGCAGCCCAAAATTGACTATAAAAGCCAAACTTCTTTTATTTCTTCTCTTCCTCCACTCTTTACTTCTCTTCCTCCACTCTTCCTCCACTCTTTTTTTCTCCTCCTCATAGAAACCTAGAATTAACCTAACCTAGGTGAAATTGTCCCCCACCTAAATTTGTTAAAGATAATAGTGTCAATCACTTCTCCCATTTATTTGTAAGTCGTCGAATTTATTTTTGTGTAATGTTTTAACCTAAATTTTACGTATAAAAGTTGAATTTTGTGTTTAATGTAGAAAGAAATAGAAAATGGAACAGCCCGGACCATCAAATGCTGGATACTCTCCTCCCACAACGTCCGAAGAACACTTTGATGCATCGGAAGGCCTCGTGGTAACTACACTTTAACTTTATTTCGGATGGAAAATCGGATTTTGACACAGAGGACTGCCACTTCTCTGGCAGTCCCACTCATGGATTTGGACTGCCAGGATGTGGCAGTCCTATATATGTGAGCGACTGCCACATATGTGGCAGTCCTATAGATGTGGCAGTCCTTTTGACTTTTAACTTCTATTGTAGGAGTTGCGATCTTCCGATATTGCGGTACATGCTCCAATTGCAACCGATGTAGGACATTTATTTTGGACCGATCTTTCGTTTCAATCAAGCGACGATGCGGTACAGTGGTGTCAAAAAGTTGGACGGAAAAACAAGTTAGTTCTAGTGATATCCAGATCGTGCCGAAATCGTCCGGGACGACACAGTGTGATGGTTGGCTGTGAAAGAGGTGGTGTGTTGAGATCGCACAAGAAAGACCAGTTATCCAAATAAAGTTCCAAGAAAGAAAGCTGGAACAAGAAAATGTGGTTGTCCATTCACGATCCACTAATCTATATGGAGTAAATTTTGTATACAGTGAATTATGAAGTTCAGTATGTTATACGTGTCTACCTGTGTGCTATCTGTGTTATATGTGTCTACCTGTGTGCTATTTATGTGTTTACATGTGTGCTATCTGTGTTATATGTGTTTACCTGTGTGCAAGTATGTATGGCAAAATATACCAATTTGTTAAAGTATCAGATCCAGTATCAGGACTGCCACCCCCTGGCAGTCCTACATTGAATTAGGACTGCCAGGGTGCGGGCAGTCCTAATTGAAAGTTGTTGTTATATAAATGGCCGTTCTCCGTTGTTTTAGCACGGAGAATGACCATTCTCCGTGTAATTTAGCACGGAGAATGGCCATTCTCCGTGTAATTTTCACGGAGAATGGCCAGTATCAGGACTGCCACCCCCATGGCAGTCCTACATTAAATTAGGACTGCCAGGGTGCTGGCCGTCCTAATTGAAACTTGCTGTTACAGCAAGTATCAATTAGGACTGCCAGCACCCTGACAGTCCTAATTTAATGTAGGACTGCCAGGAGGGTGGCAGTCCTATTTGTAAGTCTCTGTGATGAGAGTTTTGAAACTCTCTATCACAGAGAGTTTCAATTAGGACTGTCACACCCCTGGCAGTCCTACACAAGAGGAGGACTGCCAGGACGCTGGCAGTCCTAATTGAAACTTGCTGTTATATAAATGACCATTCTCCTGTGTTTTAGCACGGATAATGGTCATTCCAGTGTTAAAATGCAGGAGAATGACCATTCTCCGTGTAAATTAACACGGAGAATGACATTCTCCGTGTTTCTAACACGGAGAATGACCATTCTCCGTGCTAAATTACACGGAGAATGGCCATTCTCCGTGTAAATAAAGACGAAGAATGGCCATTCTCCGTGAAAATTACACGGAGAATGACCATTCTTCGTGCTAAATTACACGAAGAATGGCCATTCTCCGTGTAAATTAAGACGGAGAATGGTCATTCTCCTGCGTTTTAACACTGGAATGACCATTCTCCATGTAATTAAGATGGAGAATGGACATTCTCCGTGTTAGAAACACGGAGAATGGCATTCTCCGTGTTAATTTTACACGGAGAATGGTCATTCTCCTGCATTTTATGGTCAGTTGAAACTTTGGAGGGCCATAATTTTTGACTAGGAGGTCGAAACGAGGCCCGATTTGTCGTAAAATGAGCGTATTTTCGAGGAGCCTGAGATTAACAGCTTCACCGTTAGACGGCCCGTTTTAGCACTTTTGCCGAAATTTTAGAATCGCAAACAAATATTAATTCAATGACTTACAAATAGGACTGCCACCCCCCTGGCAGTCCTACACTTATGAAGGACTGCCAGAGTGCTGGCAGTCCTAATTGAAACTTGCTGTAACAACAAGTTTTAATTAGGACTGCCAGCACCATGGCAGTCCTCCTTTTGTATAGGACTGCCAAGGGGGTGTGTCACTCCCCGATCCCAATAGACGTATTCTTTCATGAATTCTGTACATGGTATCCCGTATTTAGCATCTGCATAATTCTATTTATTATTATTTAATAGTTGCATGTAGTTTTAAGCATGTCATTAGTGGAATGGTTAGAGCATGTTTAGAGGTTAGGGTTTTCTTAATCCAACCTAACCCCTATTTATATACTCTTCCCCACTCTCTCTCCTCATTCACTCCTCCATTTATTTTCCTCAACCACCATCCTTAGGCAAGTACAACTTGCTCAAAAGTAGAGATTTGTGCATTTTTCATTTTAGATTTTTCTTTTGATATTATTTGTCTATATTGTTCTTCTCTTCATTCTCTACAAGTTTAGTTCTTGGAGTTTTTGATTTTAATGGCTAGTTTGGTGTAGATCTAAGTTTCTAAAACTAGGGTTTTATGTATTTACATGGTTTTGATCTATCAAACTTGGTTATTTTTGAAAACTAATGGTCATAGGTTGTAAGAAATTTGATTCTACACAATTTTGACCTTTGAAAAGTTAGATTTCGACTTGTTTTGAGAAAGTTATGGCCAAAACAATATTTGGATATTTTCTATGTCATCAGTCCTGATTTTGGCAGGGACGATGAATAGTGCCGCATGAGGATGCTGCATAGTGCCGCATAGTGCCGAGCCGCATAAGAATGCTGCATAGTGCCGCATAGTGCCGAGCCGCATGAGGATGCTGCATAGTGCCGCATAGTGCCGAGCCGCATGAGGATGCTGCATAGTGCCGAGCCGCATGAGAATGCTGCATAGTGCCGCATAGTGCCGAGCCGCATGAGAATGCTGCATAGTACCGTATAGTGCCGAGCCGCATGAGGATGCTGCATAGTGCCGAGCCGCATGAGGATGCCGCATAGTGCCGAGCCGTATGAGAATACTGCATAGTGTCGCATAGTGCTGAATAGTGCCGCATAGTGCTGAATAGTGCCGCATAGTGCCTATTTTGGCTGTTTTTGGCTATTTTAAGTCCTATTTGGCTGAATTGTGGCCAGAATTTCTCCTAACTCCCAACATGAAAGTTGTAGATCTTTGTCTTGGCTTCAAGAATCTTCATGACTAGCGAGCTCTTCACACCCTAAGTGCACAGTACCTTCTTGTTCTATTTTCCTCTTGTATTTTGGTCCTCATTCCTGATCTAACTCCTATGCGTATGCTGGATAACCCTATGTGTGTACTAAGGTACAATCTATGTGAGCATCGATGTGCTATCCTATGTGCTAAGTGTTCCTATGTGATACCTGTCAGTACCTCCAAGAGTCCAGCATTTACATAGCAATTGGTCAGTAGCAATGACGTGGCATTGTTGTGTGTCGCATTACACCAAGACGGGGGTACATACGTATGACTCTATGAGCCCGTAAGGATCACTTCTTGGAGTACTCGTACAATGTACGACATATAGGGGAGTGAGCATGTGACCACGACATGTGAACTCCGAGAATAACCTAGGGATTAACTAGGCAACTAACTTGGTAGATGCATTGGGTGGAAAGAATCCCGAGATCGTGCCATACTAGCCACCCCAGGACCAGTCCTGACGTGTCGGGTTGGCCACCACGGATATGGTTTCACTCGCCTATAGCGGATGGCTATATCCGACTCCTACGAGCTATGTGTTATATGTTTTAGCGCGGTAGCCCTCCGGAGGACCGATGCATATATAATCAATGTGCTATATGTCTTATGGTTTGGCTAGCCCTGCTGGGTTGACACGATCTGAGGATTCCTTTTAATCATTATCGCGGGAATAACTCCGCCAAATATAGAAAGCCGCATGAATGAATGGTCGCTTGAAAAATGACTTGACTGTGCCTTATAACTCCCGTTAGTAGCCAAGGGACATGGACTGTCATGGTGCGTGGTCCAACCCATGTCCTTGTTTGGTTGTTGGGTTGGACTATCGTGCTAGGACAGGCTGTGGACTGAGGTTACGACCGGAAGCTTTTATTATTACTAGTATTATTATTATTATTTGCTTGGGTTTTATCTCACACTTTTGTGCTTCCTTGTGGTACTTGCTATTCGGGGCTGACCCCGCTGGTTTTGTTTGGCCAGATCTCGTAGCAGCGCCTGAGGATCCAAACTTCCTCCCCGACGTCAATGGTGCATACTAGGAGCATGGCTGGCGGGGGACTCGAGTGGGTTTCTTCTTCGCCACTCTAGTATCTTTACTTATGTTCTGGCGTTTAGCCACCGGCACCTGTTAGCCGGCTAATCTGGATATTTTGTCTTGCATAATTTGTAATTAAATCAGACTGCAGCTGAAAACAATTATGTACCTATGACTCTCTGGGCTAGCTAACTTATAAAGCTAGACCCCATGATCATTTTGATGATGCGTCGGGGACGCCTTACTGCTTTATCTTTGATCATTATTTACTGCTTCTTGTTTGATTGATTGAGACCTAGATGCTCTGTGAGACCATAGGAGACTTGATTGTAGCATGCACCCCCTTGTCTCTTGACAGCCACGATCGCCGTATGACGTTTATATACCTCGTATGGAGTAGCTGGCCTAGTCCGTCTCCGTATTTCGGTACTGGGGCGTGACAAGGTTTTATTGGTGGCCCATGCAGGTCTGATTTTCAGACTTGTGGGGTGTTATTATTATAGGAGTCTCAATCAAAACTTGTTCCCTTTGAATCTCTTGCCTCGATTTCTCTTCCCTCATCTTGATTGATAACTTGAATTGCATCCTCGAATCTTCATCGTCCTGTCATTTAAATATCATGTATCTTTTCCTATAGGGGTGCTTCATTCTCAGTAGCTGGTGAGGCCAACATGGAGGAACGTCCAGTAGAGCATGGCTCGACGGGGCAGCAGCCGGAAGGAATGCCTTCTCCCGACCAGATCCGAGTGGAAGTGATATCAGAGCCAGTGGAGCCGCAA
The DNA here is from genome assembly GCA_029216955.1 of Iris pallida. Taxonomy (NCBI): domain Eukaryota; kingdom Viridiplantae; phylum Streptophyta; class Magnoliopsida; order Asparagales; family Iridaceae; genus Iris; species Iris pallida. The sequence continues at coordinate 11,486,809 of JANAVB010036615.1, forward strand.
GTTCTAGAAACTCCCGCAACCCCTGCGGTACCGGCAGCGACGACAGTACCTGATGCTGCAGCACTCCTGGAGGTCATCCGGGGATTCCTGGCCACTCAGCAGCGTCAGGTGGCAGCCCATCAGCAACAGCAGACCCAGCAGCAGGAACAGAATGTGCTATTGAATCAGGGGTTACAATTAGCCCTTGAGAGAAGTATCAGAAATGATTCGGGAGCGTCAGGGAGGTTTTGTCGACTTAATCCGAGATATTTTGACGGCACGGAGGATGCCATCACGGCGGATGCATGGCTTCAGGATACTGAGGCCATTTTGACTGCAGCTAAGGTTCCCGCAGAAGAGAAGGTTGACCAGGTCAGACTGTTACTTCAGGATCTCGCCCGCGACTGGTGGGCATCGGAAGAGGTTGGAATGAGGCGTCCTGTTCCTTGGGATAGCTTCAGTACCAGATTCAAGGCCAAGTACTTTGGCGTGGTAGCGCGGTATGAGCTACAACAGAGATTTATCAGTCTCAAGCAGGCTGGTAAGACGGTGGATGGATATGCAGCAGAGTTCTGCAGACTGAGTCGGTTTTCACCAACGATGGTGGCTACAGAGCCAGAGAAGGCTATGAGATTCCAGCAGGGACTTCATTTGGAGATTCTACAGCTAGTAGAAGGGCACGACTATCAGACTTTTGACGCCGTTTTAACGGCTGCTCGGAGGCATGAACTCACCCAACAAAGGTTGGTGACACGACATGGGGGCCAGAAGAGGTCACATCCCCAGAGTAGGGGCGGAGGAGCAGTGCAGCGAACATCGACGCCAGTACCCGGCATCCGTATTCATGAGTCAGGAGCGCCGCGGAGGACGGCAGTATCAGAAATAACAGCACCAGCTCGGCATCAGCCGCAGAGGAACCAGCAGCAGCGCCAGGGGGCGCCCATTGGATGTACTTACTGTGGAAAGGGAGGGCACACTAGGGATGTGTGTCGTTCAGCTAACGGATTGTGCATGAGGTGTGGCAGTCCAGACCACAGGATTGCCAATTATCCTATGATGCAGAGGCCAGGAGGGCCAGTTCAGCAGTTTTCGGCGTTGCCAGCTCCGGGGGCAGCACCGAATCGAGGACCAGCATTGGCCGTAAGGCCGCTAGCCCAGCGTCTACCGACACAGGCTCAGATGTTTCGCCAGGCGCAGAACCAGGAAGGCCTGCAAAGGCCACAGCAACAGCATGGTCGAGGAAGGCAGCACCAGGGAGCTCAGCAAGGCCAGGGCCAGGCCTTCACCTTATCACTGGAGGATGCACTAGCTTCAGGCAACGTGGTTGCAGGTAATATTTCTGTTACCTCTTTTCCTGCAGTAGCATTGTTTGATTCGGGGGCTACCCACTCTTTTATATCTGCACGATTTGCGACACGTATTGGATTGGAGTTCGAGACATTGCCAGAGAGGATGAATATACTCACTGGTAATGGGCTCGTAGGAGTTAGCAGGGTATGCCTAGCGTGTCCGGTCGTAGTGAGTGGGCGCTTATTGCCCGCATCTTTGATTGAGTTCCCTATGGGCAACTTTGACGTTGTCCTAGGCATGGACTGGTTGAGAGACAGTCATGCGACTATAGATTGTCGGAGAGGTAGGGTAGTATTTAATGTACCTGGCATTGAGGAGTTCGTCTTTGTTCGATCATTGGAGGATCGACCCAAGGGCATCATTACAGAATCATTGGCAGAGCAGGAGCAGATTCCAAGAGTGGTCAGAGAGTTTCTTGATGTATTTCCAGATGAGCTTCCAGGTTTACCACCGGTAAGGGATGTGGAATTTTGCATTGAGTTGAATCCTGGGACGGAGCCTAAAGTCGGCAGAGTTTATAGGATGTCGCAGTCAGAGTTGGACAAGTTGCACCAGCATGAAGAAGAACTGAAGGTGAAGCAGTTTATCCGAGACAGTGAATCACCCTGGACAGCACCGGTGATTTTAGTACCCAAGAAGGATGGATCGACGCGAATGTGCATTGATTACCGGCAGTTGAATGCAGTAACAGTGAAGAACAAGTATCCATTACCAAGGATTGATGACTTATTTGATCAATTGAGTAAGGCCTGCGTCTTCTCTAAGATTGATCTTCGATCTGGATATTATCAAGTGAGGGTCCGGGAGCAGGACATACCTAAGACAGCATTTAGATCGCGGTATGGACATTATGAGTTTCTGGTGATGCCATTTGGATTGACTAATGCCCCAGCCGTGTTCATGGACTTGATGAACCGCATCTTTCTACCCTATTTGGATAAGTTTGTAGTAGTGTTTATAGATGACATCCTCGTTTATTCCAGTAGTGAAGAAGAACATGAGAAACATCTTCGGACAGTTTTGCAGACCTTGAGGGAGCACCAACTTTATACGAAGCTTAGTAAATGTGAGTTTTGGTTGGATCGTATTTCGTTCCTGGGACATATTATTTCTGGAGCAGGAGTGTCAGTAGATCCGAAGAAGGTTGAGGCAGTAGAGAATTGGCCAGTTCCGAAGACGGTAGCAGAAGTGCGTAGTTTCTTGGGATTGGCAGGTTATTATCGGAGATTCGTGGCAGATTTTGCCAGGATTTCGGCACCCTTGACGCGTTTGACGCATAAAGATGTAGAGTTTGTTTGGTCAGCAGAATGTCAGACATCATTTGAAGAGTTGAAGAAGAGATTAATCTCAGCCCCGATCTTGACACTTCCAGTAGGATCGGGAGGGTTTACAGTGTATTGTGACGCATCCGGAAAGGGACTTGGGTGTGTATTGATGCAGCATGGTAAGGTGATAGCATATGCATCTCGACAGCTTCGGGACCATGAAAAGAACTATCCGACCCACGACCTGGAATTAGCAGCAGTAGTGTTTTCGCTTAAGTTATGGAGGCACTATTTATATGGGGATCGAGTAGAGATTTACACTGATCATAAGAGCTTAAAGTATGTATTTACCCAGAGGGACCTGAACATGAGACAAAGAAGATGGTTGGAGTTACTGAAGGACTTTGATGTAAATCTTCAGTATCATCCAGGCAAGGCGAATGTGGTAGCAGATGCCTTGAGCAGGAGAGGTGGTGCATTCGTTTTAACCTCGCAAAGGCATATTTTGGAAGACCTTCAGGAAATGGGAATTGAAGTGATCTTGCCACAAGATACAGGAGTTATGGCCAGTTTACAGATTCAGTCTACTTTAGTAGAGAGGATCAGAGCAGCCCAGGTAGAGGATCCGCGGATCCAGAAGCTTCGATCAGAGTGTGAGTCAGGTCTCAGGAAGGAGTTAGTAATCCATAAGGATGGTACATTTAGGTTCGGAAACCGTCTTTGTGTACCAGGTGGAGACCTTCGACAAGAAGTTATGTCAGAGGCTCATAGTTCTCCTTATTCTATTCATCCCGGAGGCACAAAGATGTACCAGGATATGAAGCAGCACTTTTGGTGGAATGGCATGAAGAGGGAGATAGCGAGGTTCGTATCCAAATGTTTGGTATGTCAGCAAGTGAAGGCAGAGCAGCAGAGACCAGCAGGATTGTTACAGCCGCTTCCTATTCCGGAGTGGAAGTGGGATCACATCACGATGGACTTTGTGACCGGTTTACCTAGATCTCCGACCGGTCGAAATGCAGTTTGGGTAATCGTGGATCGGCTCACGAAGGTTGCTCATTTTCTTCCTTTCAGAGTAGGACAGTCTACTGAGCAGCTGGCAGAAATGTATATGAAGCAGATTGTAAGGCAGCATGGTGTTCCAGTCAGCATAGTATCAGATCGAGACACACGGTTCACCTCTCACTTTTGGCGAAGTTTGCATCAAAGTTTGGGTACTAAGTTGAGGTTCAGTACAGCCTATCATCCGCAGACGGACGGACAATCAGAGAGAACCATTCAGACCTTGGAAGATATGTTACGGGCTTGTACTTTGGACTTCGGCGGAACTTGGGAAGATCATCTTCATTTAGTAGAGTTCTCTTACAATAATAGTTATCAGGCAAGTATACAGATGGCACCGTTTGAAGCATTATACGGAAGGAAGTGCAGGTCCCCTCTGGCATGGGACGATGTGGGAGAAAGAAAATTGTTGGGACCAGAGATGATCACGCAGACAGTGGAGACAGTCAAGTTGATCAGAGAGCGGCTTCGAGTCGCGCAGGATAGACACCGACACTGGGCAGATCAACATCGTAGGCCTCTAGAGTTTGGCATTGGTGACCAAGTATTTCTGCGGATTTCGCCTACTCGGGGTGTCATTAGATTTGGAAACCGAGGAAAGCTTAGTCCGAGATTCGTTGGTCCTTTTGAGATTCTCGCTCGGGTAGGCGATGTTGCTTATCGGCTTGCCCTTCCTCCCTCGCTATCTGGCATACATGATGTGTTTCATGTATCTCAGTTGCGTGGGTATGTCCCGGATCCGAGTCATGTCCTCGATCATTCGGAGTTAGTCGTTGGTACCGACCTAACTTACGAGGAACAACCCGTGTCTATTTTGGACCGGCGAGAGAAGGTGCTTAAGAACCGGACTATTAACCTTGTCCGTGTCGCTTGGGGCCATCACTCTCCGGGAGAGTCAACCTGGGAGCGCGAGGACGAGATTAGATCTCGATATCCGCACTTGTTCGACTCAGAAGGTATGTTTCTCCTCATGCCTTGGTAATCCGATTACATGCATATTTTGCACCATTTTTGAAATATGTGATCAATGACTGCTAATGATAGGTTGCTTGTGTATATTGTAATTACACCTTGCTTGCCCGAATTTCTCTATCTTGTCTTGGCAGAAATTCCGAGGACGGAATTTTTCTAAGGAGGATAGAGATGTCACTCCCCGATCCCAATAGACGTATTCTTTCATGAATTCTGTACATGGTATCCCGTATTTAGCATCTGCATAATTCTATTTATTATTATTTAATGGTTGCATGTAGTTTTAAGCATGTCATTAGTGGAATGGTTAGAGCATGTTTAGAGGTTAGGGTTTTCTTAATCCAACCTAACCCCTATTTATATACTCTTCCCCACTCTCTCTCCTCATTCACTCCTCCATTTATTTTCCTCAACCACCATCCTTAGGCAAGTACAACTTGCTCAAAAGTAGAGATTTGTGCATTTTTCATTTTAGATTTTTCTTTTGATATTATTTGTCTATATTGTTCTTCTCTTCATTCTCTACAAGTTTAGTTCTTGGAGTTTTTGATTTTAATGGCTAGTTTGGTGTAGATCTAAGTTTCTAAAACTAGGGTTTTATGTATTTACATGGTTTTGATCTACCAAACTTGGTTATTTTCGAAAACTAATGGTCATAGGTTGTAAGAAATTTGATTCTACACAATTTTGACCTTTGAAAAGTTAGATTTCGACTTGTTTTGAGGAAGTTATGGCCAAAACAATATTTGGATATTTTCTATGTCATCAGTCCTGATTTTGGCAGGGACAATGAATAGTGCCGCATGAGGATGCTGCATAGTGCTGCATAGTGCCGAGCCGCATAAGAATGCTGCATAGTGTCGCATAGTGCCGAGCCGCATGAGGATGCTGCATAGTGCCGCATAGTGTCGAGCCGCATGAGGATGCTGCATAGTGCCGAGCCGCATGAGAATGCTGCATAGTGCCGCATAGTGCCGAGCCGCATGAGGATGCTGCATAGTGCCGCATAGTGCCGAGCCGCATGAGAATGCTGCATAGTACCGCATAGTGCCGAGCCGCATGAGGATGCTGCATAGTGCCGCATAGTGCCGAGCCGCATGAGGATGCCGCATAGTGCCGAGCCGTATGAGAATGCTGCATAGTGTCGCATAGTGCTGAATAGTGCCGCATAGTGCTGAATAGTGCCGCATAGTGCCTATTTTGGCTGTTTTTGGCTATTTTAAGTCCTATTTGGCTGAATTGTGGCCAGAATTTCTCCTAACTCCCAACATGAAAGTTGTAGATCTTTGTCTTGGCTTCAAGAATCTTCATGACTAGCGAGCTCTTCACACCCTAAGTGCATAGTACCTTCTTGTTCTATTTTCCTCTTGTATTTTGGTCCTCATTCCTGATCTAACTCCTATGCGTATGCTGGATAACCCTATGTGTGTACTAAGGTACAATCTATGTGAGCATCGATGTGCTATCCTATGTGCTAAGTGTTCCTATGTGATACCTGTCAGTACCTCCAAGAGTCCAGCATTTACATAGCAATTGGTCAGTAGCAATGACGTGGCATTGTTGTGTGTCGCATTACACCAAGAAGGAGGTACATACGTATGACTCTATGAGCCCGTAAGGATCACTTCTTGGAGTACTCGTACAATGTACGACATATAGGGGAGTGAGCATGTGACCACGACATGTGAACTCCGAGAATAACCTAGGGATTAACTAGGCAACTAACTTGGTAGATGCATTGGGTGGGAAGAATCCCGAGATCGTGCCATACTAGCCACCCCAGGACCAGTCCTGACGTGTCGGGTTGGCCACCACGGATATGGTTTCACTCGCCTATAGCGGATGGCTATATCCGACTCCTACGAGCTATGTGTTATATGTTTTAGCGCGGTAGCCCTCCGGGGGACCGGTGCATAATCAATGTGCTATATGTCTTATGGTTTGGCTAGCCCTGCTGGGTTGACACGATCTGAGGATTCCTTTTAATCATTATCGCGGGGATAACTCCGCCAAATATAGAAAGCCGCATGAATGAATGGTCGCTTGAAAAATGACTTGACTGTGCCTTATAACTCCCGTTAGTAGCCAAGGGACATGGACTGTCATGGTGCGTGGTCCAACCCATGTCCTTGTTTGGTTGTTGGGTTGGACTATCGTGCTAGGACAGGCTGTGGACTGAGGTTACGACCGGAAGCTTTTATTATTACTAGTATTATTATTATTATTTGCTTGGGTTTTATCTCACACTTTTGTGCTTCCTTGTGGTACTTGCTATTCGGGGCTGATCCCGCTGGTTTTGTTTGGCCAGATCTCGTAGCAGCGCCTGAGGATCCAAACTTCCTCCCCGACGTCAATGGTGCATACTAGGAGCATGGCTGGCGGGGGACTCGAGTGGGTTTCTTCTTCGCCACTCTAGTATCTTTACTTATGTTCTGGCGTTTAGCCACCGGCACCTGTTAGCCGGCTAATCTGGATATTTTGTCTTGCATAATTTGTAATTAAATCAGACTGCAGCTGAAAACAATTATGTACCTATGACTCTCTGGGCTAGCTAACTTATAAAGCTAGACCCCATGATCATTTTGATGATGCGTCGGGGACGCCTTACTGCTTTATCTTATATGATCATTATTTACTGCTTCTTGTTTGATTGATTGAGACCTAGATGCTCTGTGAGACCATAGGAGACTTGATTGTAGCATGCACCCCCTTGTCTCTTGACAGCCACGATCGCCGTATGACGTTTATATACCTCGTATGGAGTAGCTGGCCTAGTCCGTCTCCGTATTTCGGTACTGGGGCGTGACAGGGTGGCAGTCCTAATTGAAACGTAAATAACAACTACATATCAGACAACTACATATCCAACATGTAAATAACAACTACATATCAGACAACTACATATCCAACATGTACGTAAATAACAACTACATATCAGACAACTACATATCCAACATGTACATAAATAACAACATAAATCACAACTACATATCAGACAAAATATTCAACTTCAAAAAAATAACATAAGTGTCAACTACATATCATTCAAAAGTCTGCCCAACAACTTAAGTTTCCAAACAACAAATATACTCTTCAAGTTTCAAACAACAAAAACATCTTTACAAAAATATCCAGATTACATCCAACTAATGATCATTCCACATCCAACTACATATCATGTCGGGCCTTTGAACGAGACTCCCTATTATTCATGAAGGGGAACTCGACCACGTCGTCGATGCGATCAAGCTCGTTGGCGATCGCGACACTAGTCACTTTGGCAACCTCTCCGGAGTGTCTGGGCCAATTCCTTCACCTTTTGAGACTATAAATGAAAGTATAAGTGAATTAAGTCTACAAACATGAAAATCTCAGTCTAATTACAAATACGGAACTCACCATCCTCACCAACCCACCATACAAGACATTTTTGGAAGGAAGAGCTCCAATTGCATGGACCTAGCATGTATATATCAATGAAGTCATCCACTTCAGATAAATTGAGCATGTACCTAGCATGTATCGACGTTTCGGACGACCATGCGGCTCAGAAGGACCGGCCTCCTCAGATGGAGGAGAATCACCTTGACGTGGCGGACGACCATGCGGCTCAGAAGGACCGCCCTCCTCAGATGGAGCAGAACCACCTTGACGTGGTGGTAGGAGTTGGCTAATTGGCACGTCGTCGTCATCACTGGAAGAAGGAGAAGGAGTACGAGCTCGTTGCTTCGACCGAGCTTGTGGTCCCGGTGGCGGTCTCCGTGTCCCAGATCCACCTTGGCGCGTCGGTTCGGAAATTGTAATCGGATGCTCAAGAGGACGTTCCGCGCGTTCCTTCCGCTTTGACGCGGTGGGGCGTATTCTTTTTGGTGCGTCCTGAGGACTGTTACCCCTATAGAACAATGGATTGTGCGACCGTATAGTTAATAAATAATGCAAACTAAAATAGAACTGTTACCCCTATAGAACAATGGATTGTGCGACCGTATAGTTAATAAATAATGCAAACTAAAATAGAACTGTTACCCCCTATCCCCCACCCCCAGACCACAACTAAAATTGAGTACAGTAGGACTGTCAGGCATGTGGCAGTCCAATTGCACACAAGGACTGCCACAGTCCTGGCAGTCCTCTATTGAAAGAGGACTGCCATGACTGTGGCAGTCCTTGTGTGCAATTGGACTGCCACATGCTTGGCAGTCCTACTGTACAGACAAACAACTCGCTAATTTGTCGTTTTCTAGGGTTAGGGTTTGAAGAAAAATTGTGGGTTTGTCGTGTTCGAAAATGCCATTCATAAACCCTAAAGGCATTCTAAACCTAAATTATCAAAAGTTTTTAGATAATTAAAACTATTCTAGGGTTTCGAATAGAATGTAGAAAATTATAGAAGAAATTAGGGAAGAACGTACCTAGAATCCGATTTCTTCGACTTGCGTGTCATCTCGTCGAATGTAGGAGTGTTCTTGAAAGAAATTTGGTGGAGGAATTAGGATTAGAGTGGTGGAGGAGAAGAGACTAGGGTTTTGGGAGAGGGAGAGAGAGCTCTTCTTTTTTTTTTCCTTTTGGAGGAGAGAGAGGAAATTGGGGTTTGGGGAGGAAATGAGAGTTTGGGGGGTTGGGCTGCCTCCTAGTAAAATGTAGGCTGCCCCCTAGTAAAATCTTCACTTTTTGGGCTGCCCCCTAAGTAAGGGCTGCCCCCTAGTAGAAGTTGTGGTGCCCCTAAAAAAACCATCCATTTTCTTTGCCCTACGTAATACAAAAATTTGACTCTATCACGATGGATGAAATTTTTATGTCCAGTAGGATTGAGTGTTTGAGAAACATAAACATACAACAATTCACACACAAAAAAATTCTCAATTGATCTTTATATACATATGTGGGATCTTGTAACCAACAAATATACCTCTAATATCCTCTAACATGAGATATTGCATCCGCCATAGATACGTTGTTTATATCTTTGATATCAAATCCCGACATGATCGAACCCATAAAATATACTAATGAAGACACCAATTAAATTTATCATTTTCCCTCATATGTTGATCCTCCTTTTTCTTCAATTTCTGGACTAAGATTTGAGTAAAATTCTTCAACTATTGTTTCAGAAACATTCCCAAGGCATGATTTGTTGAGTTTTTTCGACTTTTAAAAATTTAATACTTATCGGAAACCTTGGTGTTCAACATCAATCATCTTAGTTGCCCTTTCATGTATTACAACTCTAGTTTTAAAATAGTTTTTATAATTCTTCTTATATTTAGAGTCTACGGAAATTTGTACCTTCTTTTTTGACTTTTTGGCCTTTTTGCAGATGGCTCCTTCTCTATGGCTGCCTCTTCATCTCCATCTGAATCAGATTCAGATTCCTCTGACTCTGATTCTTTTGAGTCCGATGTCTCTGACTTGTCTCAGGTTCTGATGATGCCTCCTTTGCCCATGCGCCTTTGTCGTTGCAGTCTCTGCCGCTGCCGCCTCTGCCCTTGCGGGAAGGGAGGAGTGCAGGGTCGGCCCTGAGCTGATGGAGGCCCGAGGAAAAGTTCCAAAATGGACCCCCATACATAATGTAAAAAAAAAAGCCTTTGTCGTTGCAGTCTCTGCCGCTGCCGCCTCTGCCCTTGCGGGAAGGGAGGAGTGCAGGGTCGGCCCTGAGCTGATGGAGGCCCGAGGAAAAGTTCCAAAATGGACCCCCATACATAATGTAAAAAAAAAATTATAAATAAAACAAAAAATTGTTGTAACCAAGATTTGAACCAAGGACCTCTTAAATATAAGTCTAGCATTATAACTACTACACCACAATGTTTTTTTGTTAAAAAAAGCACATGATACATATTAGTTCTATTGAAGATAGTTCCATGTTGGTGCCCCCTTTCGTCAGGAGGTCCTGGACCGTCGCCCGGCCTGTCCTGGGCCCGGACCGCCCCTGGAGGAGTGCTTGTTTTACTTTTGTTATTATTACTATTAATCATTCAGATATAATTATTATACAATGGTGTTTAGGTATTAACTAGTTATTAAGAATTATAATTAGTAATTAAATAATAATAATAAATGGAATAGATAATTAGAATTTTTTTTTAAAATTAAATGATAGTGATTAAAAATTTGTGAGCGAGGTTTACAGAATCCTTGAGCGACTAACCTATTATAGCTCAATTATTGAAATACACCAACTTAAAATTTGCCTCAACATGAAACGGTAGGCCCGAATTACTTAGTGACCAAAGTCAAATAAACCCTATATATAAGTAAGGCATTTCAGTAAGCAGACAATGACAACTACGAAATTTCAAATAACATTCCATTCAACTATGTTAAGGCCTAGTTTGGTTCGGAGAATGGAAGGGGAAGGAAATCAATTTTTTGTCATTTTCTTTCCTTTGGAAAATTTTATTTTTCATTGATTTTCTTTTCCGATGTTTGAAAATGTCAAAAAATTTGGAAAGGAAAGTGATTACTTCAATGCGGGAAAGTTGTTCCTTGCTTGGATGGATGAAATCACTTTCCCCTCTAATTTCTCTTCTATTGGGAATCACTTTCCTTTCCTCCTCAATTCCTTTGGCACTCAAAAATAGGAAAGTAATCACTTTTTTTTTCCAACCCAAAGATTCCGCGAACCAAACAGGCCTAAATGTATAATTCTCGTATTAGCAAATTCTACATATACTTCTCCTGAACGACGATGGTTTGCATTGCAGATGTCCTAGCCATCTCAACCCAAACAACTTTTTCCAAACACATCATCAAATGACAGATACTTTACGGATACGTTTAAACTGACTTTACTCATGGAAGCAATTTAAAAATATAAAATTTTATGCCTCCATATAAGTCGGATATCTATTATCTATAAGATGCACGCGTACAAGAGTGCGCAAACAAACTATTTTTCAAGTGACACTACTAACTTTATGCAAAGGCAATCAATATTTTTTCAGTAACGTAGAAATTTTCGGAGTTTTAGAAACTACACAGTATTTTGTATTTGATGAACCTTTTTTTGCTCCAGGCTTCAGCGAACAGATCGTCCGCCTCTGGTGGTTGGGAGCAAGAAACATGCGACGAAATCCAGAAGTCTGGTTAAAGTGCATTTGAACAGAGTTCAAAGTGCTACTCGATGGCATTGGCAGCACCAAGAAGGATGATAGAGAGATCAGCATTTAAAGGTTTCGAGGCTGGTCAAGATAAGCCATTGCGACGGCAGAGTGGAGGGCTGCTCCTATGGGGAGTGCTTGCTCGTCGACAGAGAAGTAAGGGGAATGCAAGCCGTGGACCACCTCGACAGACTTGTTCTTGACGCCGACAAAGAAGAGAGCACTTGGTATCCTCTGTGCAAAGAAACTGAAGTCCTCCGCCGCCATCAACATTGGGCCGAGAAGGACGTTTCCTTCTCCAACGAGACCCTCCCCCACTCGCTTCGCGTGGTTGTAAATTTGTTCATCGTTTATGGTCACAGGATATGGTATAAGCTTCTTCTCCATGAAATCAACCGTGGCAGTGCAACGGTGGACTGCGGACTGCGTCTCTATAATCTGCAGAGAAGAATAATCTCAGATTATCGGAAAATAGTGGAAGACAGAGCCAACCAACTAAACAAAACCTTGAGTCATTAGATCTTTTTATCTGGTAAGAAAGGTACAGCTATTCATGCCTCTAATTCTATTGATTATATAAACTATAGTTTTGAAAGAATGTTTTATGAGGAAGGAAATTTCCCTCAAAAGCCGCAAAAACTCATTTGCTGTTATAGAAGGACAAAAAAAAGTTTGAAGACACTTTACGTCTTCTGACAAAGAAAAAATAATTTTTGCTCACAATAAAACCTTCTTTTATATATATATATATATATATATATATATATAAGTGTGTATATATATATAAAAGTGTGTGGTCCCCGAGGCCGTAGCCCATTGGGAATGGCGAGGCATCCCGGCGCAGTGGCGCGGGTATATATATATATATATATATATATATATATATATATATATATAAAAGTGTGTGGTCCCCGAGGCCGTAGCCCATTGGGAATGGCGAGGCATCCCGGCGCAGTGGCGCGGGTTCGAGCCTCCATATTCCATTAAGAAGTGGACACCCAAAAAAATAAAAAATAAAAAAATAAATAAATAAATAAATATATATATATATATATATATATATATATATATATATATATATAAGTGTGTGTAAAAAAAAATATATATATATATATATATATATATATATATATATATATAAGTGTGTGTGTGTATGTAAACCCTTATAGACATGCTTCCAACGACTAGTAACGACTAGTAACAAGATTAAAAGGTATCTCAAGTATACACTTAATACCCGCCCACTATCATAATTTTGTACTAAGAAACCCAAATCTACAAAATAAACAGATAATGAACTCAACACCTATGTTCTATTTTGAAGAGAAACATTTCCTTTTTGCCATGGAATAATGTAGGATGCTAATTGCTATTTACTAAGCACACTAAATTATACACAGGTAAATCCTTTACCTTACAAATTATTGTACCCAAAACTAACCCTAACCTTACCCATAAACCCAAACAACAAACCCTAGTCAAACAAATGATTTGGTTGATATTATGCTTTTCCCTTGAAGTTATGTTTATCACTAGATCCATAGTGATGAAGGCCATTGAAAAAACCATTTGAAAGTTTTGTAACAAATCAAGGGTAAAATTGGTATGAAATTGCAATAGGGTTCATGTTAGATCTTTGGGTAATTTCGTAACTACATGACATTTGGTAAATTGAATATGCACCATACAAGAAGAACTGGAGATGCAACTGGCATAGTTGTTCTCATGGTCTATGTAGATGACATTTTTCTATCGGGGAGCGATGAAACTGGCATTTAAGAGACAAAGGAGTATCTACGACACTTTGTTATTAAGGATCTAGCTGCCCGAGATACTTGGCGTTGAGATTTTTCATGGTTACAAGGTACTTTAACAGAGGAAGTATGCTACTTCAAGAAAATGGTCTACTAGGAGCAAAGCTAGCAAATACATCTATTAAGCATAATCCGACAATATGGGACTCAGAGCAAAATTTTTGAAGACAAGGCCAAGTATAGAAGAGTAGTTCGGAATTTGTTATTTTTGACACCGACTAGGCCTCCTCTCTCTTTTGAAGACGAGGTCAATTATGGATAGTATCATGCAAAGTTGCTGGGAAGCGGCCTTGCCGCCTTGCGCATACTGAGGTATATAAAAGGGCACCTAGAAAAGGTCTTCTATTTCAGTATCATGATCACATGAAGGAACGAAGTATACTCCTATGTGTAGAACCCTAGAGGGGGGGTGAATAGGGAAATAAAAAATAACTAGTGCAACAGAAGCAATATATGACAAATAAAAGTAAAGAGTGAGAAGATCAAACACAAGATGTATCCTGGTATCCTCGCTTGAGGCAATCCAGTCCCGGAACTCTCTCCGGCTTAAATCCACTATTTAGTCAAATAGTACACACGAGTTTGGATCCGAAGAACTCGCCATCTTCAACACGAGTTTGGATCCGAAGACTCGTCAACTTCAACACACGAGTTTTCTTACGAAGGCTCGCCAACTTCAAACAAATGAGAAGAGAAACTTGTTGATCTTCTAACACGTGAATATCGAAATTTACAACTCTTAAATACTATCACTTTGGGAGAGGATGACAATTAAAAGTTTGAAGAGTATTAATGGTGGAGCTCTTGGTTGTTGAAAAATTTATGGCAAGAGTTGGTAAAGACTTCAAGAGAGAGAGGGCTTTCTTTTATAGAGAAACCAAGAGTTGGTGGCATTTAATGCCTCTGAATACAGACAGACCGGCATGCCGTCGGTATGCAGCGGCATACCGTCGGTATACCGGCCAAATAGTAACGGTCATATTAATGACCGTTTGAAAGCATTAAATGCGGCCATTAATGCTAGTCAGAGCAAATCAAAAACCAAATATTTGAAACTCGGTATACCGTCGGTATGCAGCGGCATACCGTCGGTATACCGACGTTTGGTCACAGCAAGTTTTGGGTTGCTAAAAACAGTATACCGCCGGTATGCCGGAGCATGTCGTCGGTATGCCGACAATTTGTCACAGCAACTTTTGGGTTGCTAAAAACGGTATACCGCCGGTATGCCGGAACATGCCGTCGGTATGCCGACAATTTGTCACAGCAACTTTCTGGACACTAAAAACGGTATACCGCCGGTATGCCGAAGCTTGCCGCCGGTATGCCGAAGCATGCCGCCGGTATGCCGACAATTTGTCACAGCAACTTTCTGAACTCTAAAAACGGTATACCGCCGGTATGCCGAAGCATGCCGCCGGTATGTCGCTCTGTAGGTATTTGCTTTTTGACTTGTTCTTTTACTTGTCATCCGTCCTTAGGTGTTTACAGATATACCTAGAATTTGTACAGATACGAAGACTCTAAGCAGGAGGATGCCGTCTTATGCAAGGAACGCCGGTAACTGCTTCAGTCTTCGATGTAAATGATGATTGCGCTTGAACGGAAGTACTCCATGTAGTAGAGCTTCTGAGAATATTTGAATCTGAAGATACAAAAAACTAAACTACGAAGATGCTGTTAATAATCAAAATAAAATGTGCCAACAATCTCCCCCATTTTGATAATTGACAAAATAGAGAGATAACATCTTCAGGGAGTAACTCCCCCGTAGGAAGACAACTCCCCCTCAATACGTTTTCTCCCCCTTTGTCACTTAGTCAAAGATGGAAAAACAAATTAAAAAAAAATAGCAATAATGAGAACAAGAGCATAGAATAAAAAACATGTATTTATACGTAGAAGTGAAAGCTTAATACATGCAAGATGTTCATACTACAAAAGACAAATAAAACGACTCTCCCCACGAGAGTTTGATAACAAGAGACAGACACACACCAAGTCCCCGAAGGACTGCAAAGTACTAGAATCAACCACACAAAGGTCCCCGAAGGACCGCAAAAGACAGAACATAAAAACAAACACACATAACTAAAACACGCATTATTCTAGACCATCATCAAAAGGGAAGCCACCCCTAATCGTCCGCCGGATCGTCCCCACCATCCTGAGCTTGTTGAAAGGCACCGAAGGGATCAATGCCGTCCGGGTACATGAACCCATAGGCATTGGGATCGGAGAAGCGCGTCGCCTGGTACATTGGATCTTGAAGATTGAGATCTAGATACATGTCTCGGTCCTGAATAGTGCGCTGGATAAAGTATGCTTGATCATGAAAGCGGGCTTGAATAAGATTGCCAAGGTTAGGGTTTAGGAGAGGATGAGAGAAGAGTAGGGAGAAGAGATAGAAGAAATAGGGTTTTAATAGAGTGGTAGGGAGATGAAAGGTTGGATTTTGAAAAAGGGAGGGTGGGTTGGGAACAGATGAAGAGGGAAGTAATGGGGGATAGGAATAGTTAGTGGGTTGGAAATAATGAAAGTGGAGTAAAAAGAGGAGTAAATGGAGGATGTGAAGAGATGGGTAATAAATGTGATGGGAAGTTAAGAAGTTGAAAGATGAGAGGGTAATTAATAGGGAAGAGATGGATGTGAGGGAATTTAATGAGGGTTGAGAAGAATAAAGGGAGAAGGAATAAAGGTGGGCCCAGATCTGGATTTGAAATCCTGTCCGCCTCGATCCGGCATACCGGTGGTATGCCGACGTATACCGACGGTATGCCGAGTTTCGAGACAGAACCATATTCTGAATCGAAAAACGGCATGCCGCCGGTATACCGCTGTATACCGTCGGTGTGCCGGCCAAGAGAAATTATGGATCAAAGGATAAAATGCCTAATTCTCGGCAAAGAAAGGTGAAGCGATCTTCCGGTAGCGGTTTGGTAAAAATATCGGCTAACTGATAGGTAGTATCAATAAATTCAAGACGAATATCTCCTTTTTGTTGATGGTCACGAAGAAAATGGTGTCTAATTTCAATGTGCTTCGTGCGTGAGTGACAAATCGAGTTTTTCGTGAGATTGATTGAGCTAGTGTTATCACATTTAATAGGGGTGCAAGAATGAGGAATGCCATAATCTAAAAGTGTTTGTGACATCCAAAGAATTTGTGCACAACAGCAACCAGCCGCAATATACTCGGCCTCAGTGGTTGAAAGAGCAACAGAATTTTGTTTCTTACTAAACCACGATACCAAAGACTTCCCGAGGAATTGACATGTGCCACTAGTGCTTTTTCGGTCAATCTTGCATCCGACAAAATCCGCATCCGAAAAGCCGTGAAGCTCGAAGGATGAGGATTTCGGATACCAAAGATCCATGTTAATGGTGCCTTTGAGATAACGAAAAATGCGCTTAACGGCACACAAGTGAGATTCCTTTGGATTGGCTTGATATCGTGCACACAAGCAAACACTAAACATGATATCAGGACGGCTAGCAGTTAAATAAAGTAAACTACCGATCATACCTCTATACTTACGAATGTCGACCGATGTGCCATCTTCATCATTGTCAAGCTTTGTCGTTGTGGCCATAGGAGTCCTCATTGATTTGGATGAGTCGAGGTCGAAACGCTTGAGGAGATCCTTTGTATACTTTGCTTGATTGATGAAGGTTCCTTTGGGTCCTTGTTTGATTTGTAATCCCAAAAAGAAGGAAAGTTTACCCATCATACTCATTTCAAATTCTTCCTGCATAACTTTAGCAAATTCTACACAAAGTGTGTTGTTAGTAGAACCAAAAATAATATCATCGACATAAATTTGAACCAATAAGAGAGTGCCATTATGGGATTTAATAAAAAGTGTTGTGTCAACTTTCCCCTTTGAAAAATTGTGAGAAACAAGAAAGGAGCTAAGGCGCTCATACCAAGCACGGGGAGCTTGTTTGAGGCCATAAAGGACTTTGTGGAGTTTGAACACGTGATTAGGAAATTAAAAATCTTCAAAGCCGGGAGGTTGTTTAACATAAACTTCCTCTTTAATAATACCATTCAGAAAAAGCACTCTTAACATCCATTTGAAAGAGCTTAAAGTCATTAAAACAAGCAAAAGCAAAAAGCATACGAATGGATTCAAGACGTGCAACCGGAGCATAGGTTTCGTCGTAGTCAATGCCTTCCTCTTGGTTGTAGCCTTGAGCAACCAATCGGGCCTTGTTACGAGTCACCAACCCATCTTCATTAAGTTTGTTGCGAAACACCCATTTAGTTCCAATAATGGGATGATTGCTAGGTTTTGGGACAAGTTCCCAAACATTGCTTCGCTCAAATTGATTTAGCTCCTCTTGCATAGCTATCATCCAAAATTCATCAAGAAAAGCATCATTAACATTTTTAGGCTCTATTTGAGAGATAAAAGCCACGTTTGCACAAAGATCACGAGTGGCGGATCTAGTGCTAACACTGGAGGAAGGATCCCCAATGATAAGCTCCTTAGGATGATTGGTGACAAATCTCCATTCTTTTGGGAGATCCTTTTGAGGAGGCTCGAGAGGAGGAGACTCTTTTGATGAAGTCACAACTTCATTGTTAGATGAAGAAGGACGATCTTCAATAGAGGAGTTCTCCAACCCAAACGAGATGTCATCAATATCCTCGGAAGAGGAGAATGTAGAAGAGTTGAGTTCATTAAAAAAGACATTGATTGACTCTTCGACAACAAGACTTCTTTTATTAAAAATACGAAAACCTTTACTATGAGTAGAGTATCCAAGGAATATTCCTTCATAGGCTTTTTCTTCAAACTTGCCTAGGTTATCCTTGGTATTCAAAATAAAACAATTGCAACCAAAAACTTTAAAGTAATCAATAGAGGGAATTTTGTCAAACCAAAGCTCATAAGGAGTCTTCTTAGAAATAGGTCTAATCAAGACCCTATTTATAACATGACATGCCGTATTAACGGCTTCCGCCGAAAAATATTGGGGGAGCTTATATTGGTTTAACATAACCCGGGCCATATCGCCAAGGGTTCTATTCTTTCTCTCCACAACACCATTTTGTTGAGGAGTTCGTGGACAGGCAAAATCATGTCCAAAACCATTCTTTTCACAAAATCTTTTGAAATCGGCATTATCAAATTTTCCTCCATGATCACTTCTAATTTTGTTAATAGAAAAATCTTTCTCATTTTGAACACGTTTACAAAAGCCAACAAATTCACGAAAAGTATCACTTTTGCAAGCAAGAAAAATAACCCAAGTGAATCTCGAAAAATCATCAACTAAAACAAAAGTATAAAGCTTGCCTCCAAGGCTAGCAACTCTACTAGGACCAAAAAGATCCATATGAATAAGTTGAAGAGGTCTAGAAGTACTCACAGAGTTGATTGATTTGAAAGAAGACTTAGTTAACTTACTCTTCTCGCATTCTTCACACACCATATCCTTTTTGAACGGGATACTCGGGAGTCCTCTTACGAGCTTCTTTGTAGCAAGACGAGAGATGGTATCCATGTTGGCGTGTCCAAGCCTCATGTGCCAAAGCCAACTCTCATCGTTTTTAGCAACTAAGCACCTGTCATTGTTAGTGTCTTCAACAAGATATAAAACATAGATATTGTTCTCTCTAATGCCTTCATAAACAATAGATCCATTAGAGCTATCGGTAATGAAGCATTTGAGCTTAACAAATTTGATATCATAACCATTATCGGTAAGATGACTAATACTAAGAAGATTGTGTTTAAGATTAGTAACAAGACACACATTCTTAATACAAGGATAAGGAGGGGAACCTATATTACCATTCCCTATAATGTGACCTTTGAGATTGTTACCAAAAGAGACATGTCCTTCCTTTTTCATCGATAGCGTTGTAAATAATGAAGCATCCCCGGTCATGTGCCGTGAACAACCGCTATCGAAAATCCACTTGCTTCTAGCATGAGAAGGACTCTTCACCTACAACATAAGTTGAAGATGAACATTTTGGTACCCATGATCTTATGGGTCCTTGAGGGTTAGTCTTAGGAATCCACATAAAAACTTTCTTGTCAACAAGTTTTCTTGTATGACAATAATTGGTCGTATGTCCATGCAAGCCACAGTAATTGCAAATTATAGAGGATTTAGAAGAAGATATGTGAGAATCATGCATGTGTGAATCTCTAGTGCGAGGAGCTCTAGCATTAGTATTGTGATGATGATAATAAAAAACATGATGCGAAGTGTTTTTCTTAACAAAAGGTCCTTTCCTTGTGTTAGGAAAGGATTTGTGTGTAGTGTTCATGTATGAAGTATGCCTAGCATTGTGGTGAGTGTGGAGATGTCTAGGAGCATGCATGTGAGTAGTGTCCTTATTACCAAATTTCTTACACTGCATAAGAAGATCATTATACTTAATAGAAGTGTCATATTCTCTCCTATTAGCATCTTGAACTTTGTGCATAGCAAATTCATAAGAGCTTCTCATGGATTGAATCTCATCATCCTTTTTCTTGATGGTGTCAAGAGATTCTTGAAACTTGAGTCGCAAGGACTCTATTTCATCCGTGTCAGAAGCAAGAGATTTTCCCTTCACATCAATAATGATGCTTGAGAGCCTCTCTACTTCAAGTTGAAGAGCCTCAACCTCTTTAAGAGATTTTTTGTATTTATTCCGAACACCTTTGTGCTCTTCATGCAATTCAAGAATAGCTTTCTCCAAATCATCATAGGTAAGAGTGTTTAAGGAGAAATCATCAAGTACCTCATCGGTTGCCATGAGACAGACGTTGGCATTGTGTTTGCACTCCTTGTCGTTGTCGGAGTCGCTCGCGTCACTTTCACACCAAATGCTTGTGTTGGCGAACTTTCTGGAGGACGAGCTTCCCTTGCTAGGCTTCTCGTACTTGCTTGAGTCTTTTCTTATCATCGGACAATCCCTCTTGATGTGTCCGGGTCTTCTGCATTGATAGCACGCCGGATCTTCTTCATTGTCTCGTCTGAAGCGGTTGGCTTTGTTGAATTTTAGGAACTTCCGGAAGTGCTTAGCTGTGAAAGCTATTTCTTAATCGTCGTCCGACTCATTGTCGTCGGAGCTATCCTTGGAGTAGGACTTTGTCGCTTTGAGAGCAAGAGTTTTCTCCTTCTCTTTGGTCTTCTCCTTCTCCTTCTCTTGTATGGAGGATTCCTCTTGATCCTTCATATCGAGCTCGTGAGTCATTAGCTTACCCATGAGGGTCTCAAGGTTCATGACTGTTAGATCGTTCTCCTCAATGATTGCGTTAGCTTTAGAACTCCAAACTTTCGTCAATCCTCTAAGAATTTTTCTGATATTTTCATGAGCAGGATATTCCTTACCAAGAGAAGAGAGAGGGTTAATAATGTCACCAAAACGAGTAAACATGCAAGTAATAGATTTATCATGCTTCATTTTAAAGGACTCATATTCTTGCGTGAGTCTACTAATCTTGGATTCCTTCACTTGTGAAGTTCCCTCGTGTGTGACTTCAAGTAACTTCCAAATCTCATTGGAAGTCTTGGAAGTAGAGATTCGGTTGAATTCACTACTGTCGAGAGCACAATAAAGAGCATTCATTGCCTTGGCATCTCGACTCGCAAGCTTCTTGGTGTTTTCAGTAAGTGTGTCCTGAAGGGTGTCAGAAGTAATATCCAAGTAATATCCTCAATAACTCTAGAAGGAGTAGGAAGACCATTTATCACGCAATCCCATAAATCGAAATCTATGGACTTCAGATAAATGCTCATCCTAATCTTCCACTAGTTATAGTTGGTTCCATCAAATAGGGGAGGCCTATTTGTGGAGTGTCCTTCATTGTGGAAGGTGTTGATACTAGGGTTAGAGGCCATGGATCACTCAAAGGGTGTAAATCCAAATCAAGAGAACAAAGCTCTGATACCAATTGTAGAACCCTAAAGGGGGGTGAATAGGAAAATAAAAAATAACTAGTGCAACAGAAGCAATATATGACAAATAAAAGTAAAGAGTGAGAAGATCAAACACAAGATGTATCCTGGTATCCTCGCTTGAGGCAATCCAGTCCTGGAACTCTCTCCGGCTTAAATCCACTATTTAGTCAAATAGTACACACGAGTTTGGATCCGAAGAACTCGCCAACTTCAACACGAGTTTGGATCCGAAGACTCGCCAACTTCAACACACGAGTTTTCTTACGAAGGCTCGCCAACTTCAAACAAATGAGAAGAGAAACTTGTTGATCTTCTAACACGTGAAGATCGAAATTTACAACTCTTAAATACTCTATCACTTTGGGAGAGGATGACAATTAAAAGCTTGAAGAGTATTAATGGTGGAGCTCTTGGTTGTTGGAAAATTTATGGCAAGAGTTAGTAAAGACCTCAAGAGAGAGAGAGGGCTTTCTTTTATAGAGAAACCAAGAGTTGGTGGCATTTAATGCTTCTGAATACAGGCAGACCGGCATGCCGTCGGTATGCAGCGGCATACCGTCGGTATACCGGCCAAATAGTAACGGTCATATTAATGACCGTTTGAGAGCATTAAATGCGGCCATTAATGCTAGTCAGAGCAAATCAAAAACCAAATATTTGAAACTCGGTATACCGTCGGTATGCAGCGGCATACCGTCGGTATACCGACGTTTGGTCACAGCAAGTTTTGGGTTGCTAAAAACGGTATACCGGAGCATGCCGTCGGTATGCCGACAATTTGTCACAGCAACTTTTGGGTTGCTAAAAACGGTATACCGCCGGTATGCCGGAGCATGCCGTCGGTATGCCGACAATTTGTCACAGCAACTTTCTGGACACTAAAAACGGTATACCGCCGGTATGCCGAAGCATGCCGCCGGTATGCCGAAGCATGCCGCCGGTATGCCGACAATTTGTCACAGCAACTTTCTGAACTCTAAAAACGGTATACCGCCGGTATGCCGAAGCATGCCGCCGGTATGCCGCTCTGTAGGTATTTGCTTTTTGACTTGTTCTTTTACTTGTCATCCGTCCTTAGGTGTTTACAGATATACCTAGACTTTGTACAGACACGAAGACTCTAAGCAGGAGGACGCCGTCTTATGCAAGGAACGCCGGTAACTGCTTCAGTCTTCGATGTAAAAGATGATTGCGCTTGAACGGAAGTACTCCATGTAGTAGAGCTTCTGAGAATATTTGAATCTGAAGATACAGAAAACTAAACTACGAAGATGCTGTTAATAATCAAAATAAAATGTGCCAACACTATGCTGATTGTGTTGTTCTAAAACTGAAAGAAGGTTCACCTCCAATTACTGAAGGATCATGCAAATATCTTTATTGCTAGTAATCCTTAAGGGTATTGGAGTACAAGTTTCTTTACCCAAGCTTATGTACTGTGCTAACAACTGTCTTTATTGTTAGTAATCCTATTCTCCATGAATGAATGAAACATAATAAAGTGGAAAAGTTGTCATCATGAAACAAGTTGTCACACCATATACTCATTCAGAAGATCATTGCCAACATCTTTACCAAGCCGCTCAATTCGTCTTGCTTCTCTAGTCTTTCTTCCCAGCTGAACCTCCTAAATATTTACGCTCTAGCTTGAGGAGATGTATTGCAAGTTGTTAGAATTTGTTATATTGTTAGATTTGTTGAGTTTGTTTGTGTTCCATATTATCTTGTAAGATATGATGTTATCCTTAACCCTTAATATACATGGCTACCCGACAAGAACAAGATCTATTTTCTCTTTCTCAATATTAGTTTCTGAATATTAGAATAGATTTAAACAAAAGTCTTTCACCAGGCTTACATAAAATTATAATTTCGTAACAAATGAATGGTACAATGGGAAAGTCAAGTTCTAATGAGATGTCCACTTGACTTGCGGCCATCTGAACCCAATATTAACAGTAATATATGCCTAACTGTACTTAAAAGATTTGGTTTGGTTTGTTTGCTCACAAATAGTCATCGAGTAGGGGAGTTGCTTTTCAATTGCAGAATTATAATTACATGTCAATCCATTTCATACTATACATGAGTCGTTCTATGAGCTTCTAAGAGCTGAGAAAAATTTCTTAGAACAAAGATAAGTAATGGTCTCTGGATAGGAGTAGCTAAAATACCTCTCTAATTCGCTTCATAAGATATGAGAAACCTTCAGTTGTCATACTCCTGAAAGTGCCTCCAAAGGTCACAGTCTCTGGAATAACATTGTATGCGTCTCCGCCCTTTACAAACCCCACTGATACTACCTGCACAAGTCAAAGATGAGTGTTATTGTGCACTAGTATTTCCTCCGAACAACTGAGTGTACAATATCCACAATTGAACTAGTTAAAACAGAAATCAATATATATTAAGATCTTCCATACCAGTTTCTCCTATCATTTCAATTTTTGAACTCTTAACACAATAAGTTTTCTATTGGTTAAATGCTAAACAAGACCATGAAACCCTAGCTCATTCAACAGATTGAGCTGTCATATACAAGCCAACTAACTCTTACACCTATTGTCCTATTCCACTATGACAGCGACAAATTCTAACACTCTTTAAGTCTTTCTACAACTCCTACTATTTTACTATTTACTCCAAGAACATAAGTTTCTCCATTGTCCGACAATAAAATGTGGTAAAATTTTAAAGGAAAACCATGAGCCATAGTCCAATTCCATCAATTGAGCACCAACCTTACCATATTCTACTATGACCTCAACCAGCTAACATTTACCAACTGGAATTCAAAGGATTAAGCATAGGAACTCCTAAATTGATGTCATATTGTATCATGCCCATGTTACTGAATAAACCTTAATTGATGAACCAGATCTACCTTAGTTCCTTTTGAGGCTAAATCCTAATTCGTATCTCTCCATATCCAAAATGAATCCAACCACAATTTTAAACCCTACATAAACTATTATCCCTTTTTATGAAAAGGATGGGGTATCTCCCACGCCAGTAATATTACCCATCCACAAAGTCTACAAAGCTATGTTATAATTTGTACATCACCCCTAAAAAAAGAAGTAAATCTCCAATCAAAATGATACATAAAGCCCGACAAAGAACAACAGGGCTATCCAGAAAGAGAGAGAAACCAAAAGTATATTAAGTCATCCTTAATAAATTGTATAAACTCTAAACTATTCTCATTTTGGCATTATTTTGGTACACAGGAATTTTTATGTATGTTACAATCCTTGTTTTCCTTGTTATTGTAACCTTGAGTGAAATTATATATTTACATTACATTTCATTAATATTGTTGCACCAATGAAATCCTTACAGACAGAAAATTGACTTACTCTGCTCTCAAGAGGATCCGATTCTCGGGATACAAGTTGTTGGAGGCTTAGGATTGCTAAAGATGCAGCAAGAATAGGATCTACAACTTTGTGAGGGGCTGCTGCATGCCCACCTATTCCTTTAATAGTTGTTTGAAAACGAGCAGATGCTGCCAGATAAGGACCAGGTCTAGAAGCAATGGTTCCAGTTGGAAGAGAAGGGTCAACATGCATACAGAACATAGCCTCAACATCATCCACAACACCTTCTTGCAAAACATGATAAGCACCGGCTTGACCCTCTTCTGCCGGCTGGAAAACAAGCTTAATAGTACCCTTCAAACACAGAAAAGTCAAACATAACCTGATTAGAAAAGGGATCGAAATGAAAGATTATACACAAGTTAAGAAGATTCTGCAGAAGGCCAATTGAGGAATAGATGCAGTTCCCTACTAATTTTGTTGAGTTATGGGCAATACCCTTCACAAATATATGGTAAATCAACAAAGAAAGGACAGCTACATTCTACGTAAATTAAGACCATAAACTGTACCTTCAAGTGATCCTTGTGGCTCTGAAGCAATTTTGCTGCACCTAGAAGCATTGTTACATGGGCATCATGACCACAAGCATGCATTTTCCCGCTACGTTTGCTCTTATACTCCCAATCCACCAGTTCCTTCCAAAGGGTCAAAATCTTAAAACTATTAGCATGTTATCTATACTGTTAAATTGCAATTTAGTGACAAATATTACATAAGGTAAAATCTAGAAAATTTCCCTCTTAAGAACTTCACTAATCAAGAGAGTTCATAATCAATAGATATATGAATCCACATATAACTTCAAAATTTTCAAAGGTTTCTTAAGAAATGACAAACATTACTCATAATTACATAACATAAGCCTAAAGAGACAGGGGAGGAGGGGGTTGGGGGGTTGGGAGGGGAGGAAGGCGTGGGGGGTTGTTTTTGTTTTTTAAACTTTTGATAACACCATTATTTCAGAGACCATCATAACCCACTGAAATGAAAGATAGTTTATAAAAAGACGTGGGATACCTATAGAATATGTAAATTTAGAAAAAGGATTACTTCAGAAACATCATTAAGGAATATAAACGAACAAGATTTCTAACATTTACTTACATGAGAATGCTCCAGAGAAATGAGTGTATTCAGGCGAAGTTAGAGGTGGCGTCAATTGAGGACGATAGAAAATCGTCTTAGCTAATAGCTGGTTTGAACATGTGCAACAGAAAGAAATAGATGCTCCAATAAGGAGAAGCGATAAGGTAGTAGTTAATGGAGC
Organism: Iris pallida; assembly: GCA_029216955.1. Classification (NCBI taxonomy): domain Eukaryota; kingdom Viridiplantae; phylum Streptophyta; class Magnoliopsida; order Asparagales; family Iridaceae; genus Iris; species Iris pallida. Next base: position 11,512,914 of record JANAVB010036615.1, read on the forward strand.
TGCTAGAACTAGAGATAGACCTAAACGAACATGGATTGAAGTTTTAAATAAGGATATAATTTTTGTTAGTGTTACAGAGGACAAGACTCCTAACAAAGTTGAATGGAAGAAGATGATTCAAGCAACCAACCGCAAAACCTTGGGATGAAGGGTTTGATGTTGTTGTTGTTGCAAGTTTTGTAACAATAAGTTGCTGCTGCAACTCTGCACCAAACACATTTCTTGGAGGCTCTTTGGATATGGAGAGATACTTCTCTAATTAGACCATAATAGAAATTTATGTCTATACCAGTAATATAATATCAGATTGGGGAGGATGACTGGAATTAAAAATTGATAACAGAAAGAAGGTTACGGCCACATGTACAAAATGCTTTCTCGGTTCATTTCCTCCATTTCTTTTCACACTTCTAGATCTAGGATATACAATTTAGACACTTTTTAATAGTTCTCCTATGAAGTATTTGTTGGTGTTTTATTCTATGAGTTGTGTGTTCACAACACTCTATTGTTAAAAGATAGTCCCACATCGGAAAATCACACCAATATGTATCTCTATATATTACTTATGAAGGAATAGAGAGATGCACATGGGTTGAGGCCCAATGGAGGGTGCCATGTGGGAGGATTTTACATAGAGGTGAGAATAAGAAACCAACTTTTGGCCAAATGAAAATAGATTTAAATCTATTGGAGCTAAGCCCCGAAGGGGCTTAGCGACTCGGACTCGGACTCGGACTCGGGCTCGGGCTTGGGCTTGGGCTAATGGGCTTTTGAGGCTTATTGTGGCTTTTTGATGGCACTTTGCACTTAGCACGACAGCTCGTCGCAAGGCGCATTGTGCGCTTTAGTTGCGCTCGTGCGCGGCCCTGCGTGGCGTGCGAGGCGTACGGGACGTACGGGTCGAGCGGGTCGAGTGGGCCGTTCAAATTATGTAACGTCCGCGGGTCTTGTGGGCTCAGATCCGGAAATAGCTCAGATCCAGAAAATCCGGATCTGGCATTAATCCAGGGCATGCGTTCAGAATTTGAAAAGCCCACCTCGTGCCTATAATATCAGCAGCATCTCCTCTCTCCAGGGTTACAGAAAATAATCAGAGAATTTCCAGAGAGAGAGAGAAGTGCTGCTGCTATTCCGAGGAGTCGTCGACATTTTTGGCCAGCGTTCTAAAGTTCTCTTCGAACTTGCTGGTTCCTGGAGGCTTGTCCGTAAGACGGATATAGCTTTGAGCGCCGGTGATCTTTCACCCCAGCAGGCTTTCTTCTTCCTCTGTTGCCTTCGAGAATACCGTCGCTTCTCTTTAGAAGTTATACGGTTCTGTTGCCTTCGAGAATACCGTCGCTTCTCTTTAGAAGTTAAACGGTTCTGTTGCCTTCGAGAAATATTACGAAATAATCTTTTTAGATTCTCGTAATACAACATCACCTTCTTTAGGGTGTCGTTGCTGGAAACATTGTCTTTACAATCGTTTCTGAACTCGTGTTTTTTTCATTGATTGTTCGCCAAGGGACTAACAATCTCAAAGCTATATCGAAAAGATGGATAACTCACGTGCATCGCTCGTCAATACCGACTTTAACAAGTTGGAGAAATTTGACGGCGAACATTTCCAAATCTGGAAACGGAAAGTAACATTAAACATTCAACTCGTGGAAGTTGATCACGTGCTGAATGAGGAAGAACCGGTCGTTCCAACAACCGGAACCGCAGAAGTTATTGCCGCTGCTAAGTCCAAGCAGGCAAAATGGATTAGAGAAAACAGTATCTGTAAACTGTTGATTCTCAATAGCATGGAAGACTCTCTGGCAGAGTCTTATTCCAAGAAGAATTCTGCCAAAGAGATTTGGGACTCCTTGGAAAAATTGTACGAAGATGACGAGAATCGGTCCAAGATCTTCTTGGTTGAAAGATACCACAAGTGGACCTTCGAAGATGAGAAGGCTATGCTGCCCCAAGTAAAGGAGTTTCTGAAGCTGCGCCAAAAATTAGATGACGAGAAGATGCCTCTTGTCGACAAGTTTGTCGTTGGAGGAATCGTCTCTAAACTTCCTGCGGGGTGGAGCAACTTCTATGCAAGGATGCACCGCAAGAAGCTGGACATATGTATGGAAGATCTCCTGCAAGAGATCCATGTTGAGGACGAGATGCGCTCTCAACAGAAGATGGATTCTCTGTCCAAACAACTAGCGAAAGCAAATCTGGTCCAAACCAGAGAGTACAAGGGGAAGCAGGCGGCTTCTCCTCATAAGAAGAAGAAGGACTTTACTAATCTGAAAGTGAAGAGTCCTTCATTAAAGAATCAGAAATCCAAGTCCCATGTGACTTGTTTCAAATGTGGCAAGAAGGGCCACTACAAAAGTGACTGCAAGGAACCAGAAAAAGGTGAGCCTAGTAAGATTTCTTTGGTTACTAATCTGGTTGCAATGATAGCACAGGTTGCAAATGCGGGAGTTGACTCGGACTGGTGGATAGACACTGGTGCGACATGTCATGTCTGCTCAGACAAGGAATGGTTCGAGTCATATGAGCCAACTTCCGAGAAAGTCATAATGGCAAACCAGGCACAAGCTGAAGTACTGGGGATCGGGACGGTGGAGCTGAAACTCACATCGGGGAACACTCTGACGCTTCAAGGAGTGAAGCATGTTCCTGCAATTGCTAAGAACCTGATCTCTGGGAGCCTGCTTTGTAACGCAGGCTTGAGGATGGACATCAATGCTGGCCAGATGGTAATGTCCAAGAAGGGTACATTCTTCGGAAAAGCTTTCCAGACTGAAGGAATGTACAAAATTCAGCTTGTTGTAACCCAGAAAAATGATATTAATGCTATTTCTACTTTGAACTATTCTTTTGAGTTGTGACATAATAGGCTACGACATGTTTATTGTAAAAGAATTAACAAAATGTCTAGCCTAGGACTTATCTCCAAGTGTGGGGGTAAGGTAGAGAAATGTGAAGTGTGTGCTCAGACGAAGATCACAAGGAAACCCTTTCACATGGTCCATCGAAGCACAGATCTTCTGGAGTTGGTTCACTCAGATATCTGTGATTTCAAACAATTCTCTACAAAGGCCGGGATGAAGTATTTTATTACTTTCATCGACGACTTCTCAAAGTATGCTTTTGTCTACCTGCTCAAATCTAAAGACGAAGCATTCGAGAAGTTCAAGGAGTTCAGGGCCGAGGCTGAACGGCAAACTGGACAACAACTCAAAAGACTAAGGAGTGATCGAGGCGGGGAGTATCGGTCTCATGATTTCTCATTATTCTGTAAAGAACATGGAATCATAAATGAGACGACGGCTCCGTACTCTCCTCAATCCAACGGAGTAGCAGAAAGGAAGAACAGAACGTTGACAGAGATGATGAATTCTATGCTGTTGACTGCGGATCTTCCAAAGAGCTTCTGGGGAGAAGCTGCATTAACGGCTACTTTCATTCTCAATAGAGTACCGTATGCAACTTCGGATATAACCCCTCATGAACTCTGGTTCAAAGTCAGACCTAACTTGAATGTCATTCGAGTGTGGGGGTGTCTGGCTTATGTGAAGCTCCCAGATCTGAAGATTCAGAAGCTGGGGACTAGGACTACTAAGGCTATCTTCTTGGGTTATGCCGAGAAGAGTGACGCTCGGAGATTCCTTGATATAGAATCAAATCATATCATTGAATCTCGCGATGCTGAATATTTTGAAGACAAGTTTGCAAGGCACAAAAATATTGTTCTCGCGGATCTTCCGGAGAATGATGAGAGTGCAAAGCAGACAGAAGTCCTTATCGAACCAGTAGTCCAAGAAGAAGCTATTGTCGAAGAGACACCAGTTGAACCAGAACTCGCTGAGCCGTCAACTAAGCGAGTAAGGAGGCCGAAAGACTTCGGAGATGACTTCGTCACCTATCATGTGGAAGCAGATCCGCTTACCTATGATGAGGCGATGAAGACCAGAGATGCTGTATTCTGGAAGGAGGCGATAGACAACGAGATTGACTCAATCACCTCCAACAACACATGGGTGTTAGTTGACCTGCCAGAAGGAGCAAGACCCATCGGATGCAAATGGATCTTCAAGAAAAAGATGAAAGCAGATGGAACCATTGACAAGTTCAAGGCCAGGCTAGTGGCCAAGCTACTTTGACACTTATGCTCCAGTAGCTCGGATGACAACCATCAGATTGTTAATTGCTCTAGCAGCAATACACAAGCTGGTGATACATCAGATGGATGTGAAAACGGCATTCCTTAATGGCGAGCTGACCGAAGAGATCTACATGCAACAACCAGAAGGTTTTGTCGTCAGAGGTCTGGAAGACAAAGTCTGCAAGTTGATGAAGTCTCTGTATGGTTTGAAACAAGCTCCCAAAATGTGGCATGAGAAGTTTGACAAGGTGATAAGGTCAAATGGCTACAGGGTCAGTGAAACAGACAAGTGTGTCTATACGAAGTTTGCTGACGGAAGAGGAGTAATCGTTTGTCTTTACGTGGACGACATGCTAATCCTAGGTACGGATTTAAACTGCGTCACAGAGACAAAGAAATTCCTCTCGACCAAGTTCAGTATGAAGGACTTGGGGGATGCCGACGTAATCTTGGGGCTCAAGATCATCCGGACAGGTACTGGAATAGCGCTGTCACAATCTCATTATATTGAGAAGATGCTCACTCGCTACGGGTATCAAGATCTTCCTATAATTGATACACCGTACCGGAGTGATCAGAAGCTGGAGCCAAATTCGAGGGAAAGCGTCAGACAGTTGGAGTACGCTAGCGTCATCGGAAGCTTAATGTACGCTACTACTGCCACAAGGCCTGACATAGCTTTTGCGGTGGGAATGCTGAGTCGGTTCACTAGCAACCCAGGCGTTGAACACTGGAACGCTGTGAAGCGTGTTATGAGATATCTAAAAAAGACTCAGATATTTGCACTATACTACAGCGGAGATCCGTCAGTAGTGGAAGGCTTCAGTGATGCTAGCTGGTGTTCAGAGGTGGAGAGCGAGTATTCGATAGGTGGATCCATATTCGCTTTGGGCGGAGCTGCTATATCGTGGAAATCGAAGAAGCAGACAATGTTATCTCGCTCCTCTATGGAATCTGAATTCTTTGCATTGGATGCTGCTGCAGATGAAGCAGAGTGGCTTCGGGAGCTCATGTATGATCTTCCAGTGGTTGGAGCTCAGATACCGGCAATCCCGATATACTGTGACAACCAGGCGGCAGCAGCAGTAGCATCAAATGAACTCTTTAACGGAAAGAAGAGGACTGTGCGGTTAAAGCACAGAGCAGTGAACGATCTCATCAAACGAGGCGTCATTGCAGTGATCGATGTTCGGAGTCAGGAGAACCTGGCGGATCCGTTCACGAAAGGCCTCAAACGACAGCTGGTCGAGGACACAGCAAGGAAGATGGGTTTGAAGGCATTCTAATATTGTGTCATTATAATCCTATCAATAAATTTTATGTTATTGGTTCAAAGAAAAATCTACCAGATATCTAATTTTTTGATTCAAGGGAGGACTATTGACTGGAAAAATATTAGTTAACAGTGGGTACTTGTTCTGCGGAACATGTAAAGGTTTCGGACCCAGAACCACTGTTGTCTACTATGAATTTTCTATGGAAAATTGATCCTGTGGAAAGGATGGCATAATGCCTTAATGAGTTCTCAGACTGATTGAAGGTCTGTTATGCTTTACAGGAAGCATGGTGGCGCAACAACCACAAAGGAGTGTTACAACTCCATGCTACAGTGGGGTGACTCCACCATGAGGTTCCCAGGTAGGGGTAATGCCTCGGCTTTGTTAGCCAAGTCACAGGCGGCGTAGCACCGCATATAGGCAGGTAGCCTAATGTTGCATAATCATAAAGAGGTGTAGACAGCACTACAAAGAGGACAGTATCCTCATGTTACAGTGGCATGACACCACGAAGAGGTACCAGGAAGGGTAAATCCTCGGCTTTGCAAGCCATGTCATAGCGGCGTAACACCGCACGGAAGCGCAAGGCTTCATGCTGAGTAGTTTGGCACTACAAAGAGGATTGTGACCTCATGCTACAGTAGTATGACACTACGATGAGGTATCCAGGTGGGGTAAAGCCTCGGCGTTGAGCCATGTCATAGCGGCGTAGCACCGCAAGGGAGCGCAATGCTTCATGCCATGACTCTTTATAAAGAACTCACCTATAATGTATGGAAAGAGAAATAGGCCGTCTCTTGAGGGTAAATTTGTAGACGCCCAAAATACATACATTGAAATCCAGGCTGGCACAAGGCCTTTAATGTGCAGCCAGAAGCACAGATAACTACATTATGTGAGTGGAAAAATTACAGCTGTGGTACAGAATTCAAGGCGTAGTCCATTCTTGTATCATACTGTTGTTCAACCCATGCGGAAAGATTCAAGTCGTCAGCGACATCTATCCTAATGCATAATGGACAGTTATTATGTGGAACGCTTAACTCATATATATAGAGATATGTGGGGGATTGTTGGTGTTTTATTCTATGAGTTGTGTGTTCACAACACTCTATTGTTAAAAGATAGTCCCACATCGGAAAATCACACCAATATGTATCTCTATATATTACTTATGAAGGAATAGAGAGATGCACATGGGTTGAGGCCCAATGGAGGGTGCCATGTGGGAGGATTTTACATAGAGGTGAGAATAAGAAACCAACTTTTGGCCAAATGAAAATAGATTTAAATCTATTGGAGCTAAGCCCCGAAGGGGCTTAGCGACTCGGACTCGGACTCGGACTCGGGCTCGGACTCGGGCTTGGGCTTGGGCTAATGGGCTTTTGAGGCTTATTGTGGCTTTTTGATGGCACTTTGCACTTAGCACGACAGCTCGTCGCAAGGCGCATTGTGCGCTTTAGTTGCGCTCGTGCGCGAGCCTCTGCGCGGCCCTGCGTGGCGTGCGAGGCGTACGGAGCGTACGGAGCGTACGGGTCGTACGGGTCGAGCGGGTCGAGCGGGTCGAGTGGGCCGTTCAAATTATGTAACGTCCGCGGGTCTTGTGGGCTCAGATCCGGAAATGGCTCAGATCCAGAAAATTCGGATCTGGCATTAATCCAGGGCGTGCGTTCAGAATTTGAAAAGCCCACCTCGTGCCTATAATATCAGCAGCATCTCCTCTCTCCAGGGTTACAGAAAATAATCAGAGAATTTCCAGAGAGAGAGAGAAGTGCTGCTGCTATTCCGAGGAGTCGTCGACATTTTTGGCCAGCGTTCTAAAGTTCTCTTCGAACTTGCTGGTTCCTGGAGGCTTGTCCGTAAGGCGGATATAGCTTTGAGCGCCGGTGATCTTTCACCCCAGCATGCTTTCTTCTTCCTCTGTTGCCTTCGAGAATACCGTCGCTTCTCTTTAGAAGTTATACGGTTCTGTTGCCTTCGAGAATACCGTCGCTTCTCTTTAGAAGTTAAACGGTTCTGTTGCCTTCGAGAAATATTACGAAATAATCTTTTTAGATTCTCGTAATACAACATCACCTTCTTTAGGGTGTCGTTGCTGGAAACATTGTCTTTACAATCGTTTCTGAACTCGTGTTTTTTCCATTGATTGTTCGCCAAGGGACTAACAGTATTCTGGTTATAATGGTCACAATGTGAAAATTCACATTTCTAAAGAAAGTATAATAAACTTGTCATAATTTTAAACAACTATATAGGGGATGGAGAGTATGAAGAACTAAGACCTCTTGCTACTAAAATAAAAAACTTTGGACAAGTTATTCATGTTTATATCAATTAATGGTAATGACCATTTCGTGGGTTTCATTTTAAGATCCGATTAAGACGTGCACCATATGAGATTTGAAGCTGGGTTGCTCTAATAACATGTTTTAGTCCCCGCCACTACACCACAACGACATAGATTTGGTGAGAGTTTGAGGCTTATCGGTTGAGTTATTCCACTAATAAAAGGACGTTCCATTGCCACAACTCAAGGCTCCTCCTTGTAGGGTCGGAGTTAAAAGTATATGCAGTCTTACCCCATATATATGGAGAGTTTTCTTCGTGAATTGACACACATAGTAAATTGATAAGCACCCTAAGGTCGTAGTATCACAGAAGAAAGTTGCATTATCCACCATTTTCATACTGCTAGCCAATAAGAAGTTTCTAAACATGACTTTTGGTTTGGGAATTTCATTGACGATGAAGGATATTTCGAGATGTTGATGTGTGTATAGTCCATAACTTCTAGGGTCTGTCTGTTTGGTTCAAGTTTTAGAGGCTTGAGAATGAGTTTTAGATTCTTTACCATGTTTGGTAAATGTGGAATTGGGAGAGGATATGGGGGGCTTTAGATTCCCACATATGTAGGAAAGTAAAACTCAAGCCCCCATGGAAATATTTTTGTTTGGCTGAGAATGTTGGTTGGGTGCATTAATTATAACTTTTTTATGGTAATAGTAATACCGTCAATGACACCAATTGAATTTAGGTAATAAAAATATAATGAGATTAATGAAAGATTATTTATGGAAAATTGAACAAAGTAAGATTCTTATTTATGTCTGGACCAAACATGGGAATGAAAAAAAATGAATTTTTCGGGGAGTACTGCTACGTTGCCCGTTTGCGGGCCAGCCCGTCCTCCACATGTCGCCGCCCCATTGGCAGGTCAACCGGCATGAGATCCGTGAATACGGGGGAGGCCAATGCGGCCACACGGCGGCGGGCCAGCCCGCCTGCGGGCAAATTAGCTTTTCCGTTTTTCGGGTTACATATTCCCAACCTAACCAAGCATTGGTATAATAATGTTAGAATTACTTTCAAATGGTAAAGAAATAGAAAGTTGATTCAACACCCCCCTATAGTTCCTAGTAGTGGCAAACTCTTGACTTTGTCTACAGATCTACTGTCGTGTCTGTACGGGCTCGTGTCGAACACGTGTTAGACACGATACATACACACAGTCCGAACTTCTAGTCCACACACGTGTCGCATACCTGAATAGGAAGGGCGTCCATGTCGGCCCTGAGTCCAAACACAGGCCCGCTCCCGGAGCCGATCGAAGCGACGACTCCGGTCTTGGCCACCGGCCACAAGTACTGGACGCCAAGCGCGTCCAGCTCGGACCGGATGAGCGCGCTGGTCTCGTACTCGTCGAAGCCGAGCTCCGGGTTCTGGTGGATCCTTCTCCTGATGCCGACCAACCAGTCGAAGAACTCGGGCTGTCGAGCCGATTCGAGGAGTCCTTCGGCCGAGACCGAGGGATCGGCTGATGCAGATGGAGAGGAGAAGAAGAGAGTGGAGATTAGAAAGGTGAAGAATGGGAAAATTTTAGAGGAAGCCATTGGAGCGAGTGAAGATTGAATCAAGAACGGTGGTGACACTGATATCACCTACTTTCTTGTCCATTTTGCCATTGCTAATAATTTTGTTTTTTAAAATTACATCTGCCAATAGGATATCAGCGCTTCTTCCCAGACCGCCAGGAAACCGCCACGCGGACCGACGTCACGTGTCTGTTTTTCATTGGCCGGAGTTAGTGCGGGACCAGAGTATTTTTTTTTTAATTTTTTTCGTCCAATAACGTGCTGACACGTGTCAATCGATTTATTTTTTCGGTCTAACCTTTCGGGCTGGCAAGACTTTCTGATAGGATATTAGAGGTTTCGAGGATGGGAGGTAGATTGATATTTTTTTAAGGAATTTTTTGACTTGGATCACATTATTAATATAAATTTGTACTTATAATATAAATTTTTACTTACATTATATTTTTTATGTTTATTATACTTATATTTCACTTTTTATCACGAAAAATATTTTTTTGACAAAACGAATATTTTTCGTAATAAAATAAATACTTTTTGTGACAAGAAGTGATATGTAAGTCTAGTCAACACAAAAAATATAATGTAAATACAAGTTCATATTAATAAGTGGGACGAAAATAAAAAATTTCTTTGTTTTTATTGAAGTGCGTAGAGGTGAGCATTATTCGGTTTTGGACATAAATCGAATCTAACAAAACTCAATAAAAGATACGGTTTGGTTTAAAAAAAATTCGGTTCGATTTCAGTTCTAAAAATACTAAAATTTATTATCAGTTTTTCATCAAAAGCAAAAATTGAATAAGATTTAAATATCCTCAATTTTATACATATTTTGTAATTAAAATGTATATATATTTTAAAAACAACAGTTCGGTGTATATGTTTTGAAGTCCAATTTTGATAATTTAACATCTTTGGCAGTTTAAAAACAACAAAATATGGTACTGATATTGTAAATTCAATTACATTACAGAATCAATTTTATTACAATTATATATAATTATATTCAAATGACAGTGGTTCATTATTTACGCACTCAAAGAGAGATTTATTAAAAAGTTTCTTAACATTACATAACCACTGAACCACCATCAACTTCAGGTCTCAGCCACTGAACTTACGTACCCACACCCATGAATGTACCTTGAAGACTCGGATTGCCGAGCGAGAACCCTCCGTCCACCACCAAGTTCAGTCCGCTCACGTACTTGGCGTCGTCGCTGGCCAAGTAAAGAACGGCGTTAGCAATGTCCTCCGCCTTAAGAATCACCCCCTTTAGATTGGAGACCGAAGCCACCAGCCCCTCGAACTCCTCGTCCGTCAAGTTGAGAAACCCTGTCACCAGGGGCGTGGAGACGCCGTGCGGCGAGACGCAGTTGACACGGATTCCGAACCTTCCGAGCTCGGACGCGGCGCTCTTCGTGAGCCCGACCACCGCGTGCTTGGAGCAGGTGTACCCGTGGGAGGCTAAGCCCGTGCTGAGCGCGGCGGCGCTGGATGTGGAGATGATGCAGCCTCTGTTATAAAAATTTCCTTTATGCTTTGATTTCTGCAAACTTGAAACAAGAAAATAAAATAAATTAGAACAAAGTTACCGGCCTATGGGGAAGTCGCGCTGAACGCACTGCCCTAAGAGTTGATCCGAGGTCTTATGTGCAGACTTTTCTCAGATTCTCCTAGTGGTAAAACCCCCGGTATCACCGGCTTCTCGCTGTCGCACACAACGTCGAGAGATCGACCCGAACTTAGCCTTGCCCAGACTCGAAAGGAAGAGTACACCGGAGAAGAGAATAGCTGAGCGAGAGAGAAGAGATAATTTTCTGTGTATTGCTCTGAGAAAAGAAGCCGGAATAAATAGGCATCAAAGACCAACCACCATTGGTAGTTCCATGGACGTGCACAAATGGGGGGCTAAAGAATAGGCATGTACAAGAAAATGTGTGGATGGAATTAGTCAAAGAAAAGTTTGAGGAATTGGTTTTGCAAAAGTGTGCTATGTGTGAAAACACACACACAGCCAACAATCCCCCCCCCCCCCCCCCCCCCCCCCCAAAACCAAGATCCGAAGTCAAAGATAACAACTACAAGAATTAGTGATAGAAAAATCTGGACAAGAGTATACTATGCATAAATGAGATGGACCGCAGCCTTGAATCTCACGTAGTGACTAATCCTTTATCTGAAGAAGTGCTTGATGGACTATGCCTTGAATCAGACTTCTTGAACCAGATTCAGAGATTAGCACACATAGTACGCTAGAGGTTCTTGGGTCTATCGGGTGGCGCTTTGAATGGCCATGCGCACTTATACCAAATTCATAAGAGTTGTCTGAGATCGCCCTGTCTCATAGTCGCGGCCTTCACGACCTCTTATATAGGTAAGTCCTCCAAGGGTTGGTGATCGGAGTCAACCCCGCAAAATAATGCTTGGACCTATTAAGAGTTTTAAAACTCATCCTAACCAGATCACACTGGAACACTGTCACCATAGGGATGGGATATCATTGTACAACCTCGTACAGCCACCTGGGCATTAGTTTATGAGAATTTAATCTCTAAGTCAGTGTTCCATAAAAGTCACCGAATTTCAGCTTGTTTCTACAGGTGAACCTTCGTTCTTCTTGAGAATAATACTGCTGTCAAAGGGAGTAGGAGCATGCTTCTTATCAAAGTAATCAAATTTCCTTAGCATTTTCTCAATAGAATGTACTAAGGATAAAGTGTAGCCCTCTTTGGATCTGGATACTTGCATTCCTAGAATCAGGTTGGCTTCACCTAGGTCTTTCATGTCAAATTTGCTAGATAAATAATCTTTAGTATTATTTATCAACTCAAGTGTCGATCCTAAAATGAGAATATCATCTACATACAAGCATAAAATGACACAACTTCCACCAGAGTTTTTAGAGTATATACATTTGTCATACTCATTTGGTAAGAAACCATATTCTACAATCACTTTATCAAATTTGCTGTGCCATTGCTTGGGAGCTTGCTTTAGGCCATAAAGAGATTTTACTAATCTGTAAACTTTCTTTTCTTGACCTTTAGCAATAAAGCCTTCAGGTTGCTCCATGTAGATTTCTTCTTCTAGATCACCATTCAAAAAAGCTGTCTTTACGTCCATTTGGTGAATCAGCATGTTATGAATGGAAGCTAAGGCTAGAAGGGTTCTAATAGAAGCAATTCTAGCTACAGGAGAATAGGTGTCAAAATAATCTAGTCCTTTTTTCTGAGTGAAACCCTTGGCTACTAATCTAGCTTTGTATTTTTCTATAGTACCGTCAGCTCTAAGCTTCTTTTTGAAGATCCACTTACAACCTATAGGTTTACTACCTAAAGGTAGGTCTGCTAAGTACCAGGTATTGTTCTCCATAATAGAGTTGTATTCATTGATAATGGCTTCTTTCCAGAAAGGAGCATCAGGGGAAGATATTGCTTCTTCATAAGTTGAGGGATCACCTTCTATCAAATAAGTGAAGAAGCCTTCCCCCAAATTTCTTTCAATCCTTCATCTTTTACTCCTTCTAGGTTCTAAGTCTTGTTCAGGTTGGCAGTAGGAACTTGTAGAAGGAGCTAGGGAAGAACTTGAGGGGTTGGAAGAAATTCTATTCTTAAAAGGGAATACATTCTCAAAGTAAACAGCATCTCTAGCTTCTATGATGGTATTATTGGAGATTTCATTTACTTCAGAATTAGTCACTAGAAATCTATTGGCATTGCTATCTAAGGCATATCCTATGAACACAGCATCGACGGTCTTGGGTCCAATCTTTCTCTTTTTTGGTTCAGGAATTCCAACTTTTGCTAGACATCCCCAAACTTTGAGATAATGGACTCTAGGAGTTCTACCTTTCCATAATTCATAGGAAGTCTTATCCTTAGATTTACTGGGAATCCTATTTAGGATGTAGCAGGCAGTTAATAAAGCTTCTCCCCACAAGTTATCAGGAGCACCTGAGCTGAGAAGCATGGCATTCACCATGTCTAACAGAGTGCGATTCTTCCTTTCAGCAACTCCGTTGGACTGTGGTGAATAAGGAGCAGTTACCTCATGAATTATTCCGTGTTCTTCACAGAAGTTGGTCATATCGTTTGAGGTATACTCTCCGCCACGATCAGATCTAAGGATCTTAATCTTTTTCTCTAATTGGTTTTCAACCTCTGATTTGTAAACCTTAAACCTATCTAAAACTTCATCTTTGGTTTTGAGAAGGTAGGTATAGCAATACTTCGAACAGTCATCTATAAAAGTGACAAAGTATTTCCTACCGCCTCGAGTCAGAACCCTATTTGAATCACAAACATCACTATGAACTAGTTCTAGAATATCAGAATTCCTTTCTACAGATTTGAAAGGTAGTCTAGAATATTTGGCTTGAACACAAGTCTCACACTTGTCTTTATTATCCACAGGAGATTTGGGAATAAGATTTAGGTTCATCATCCTTCTAAGGGAACCCAGGTTCACATGCCCTAATCTACCATGCCAAACATTAGAAGATTCTACATTGGAAACAACAGGAGAAGGATCTGACATTTTATTAATAGTGCTGAGAATAAAAAGACCATCCTTTACAAATCCTTTTCCAACAAAGGTCTCATTCTTAGAAATAACAACTTTATTGGCTTCCATAACAATCTTGTATCCAGATGCTACAAGAAGGGAGCCACTAACTAAATTCCTTCTAACAGTCGGCACATGAAGAACATCATGAAGAGGCAGAATTTTTCCTGATGTCATCTTCAGATCTATTCTCCCTCTTCCTACAATCTGTGCCGTAGAGCCATCTCCTAGGGTTATGCCTCCTCTACATGATTCCTGATAGTTTGAAAAACAGGAGCGATCAAATGAAACATGAACATTAGCTCCAGAATCCAACCACCAGTCATCAGAATGGTAAGAAATATTAACTAAAGGTTGGTAAGTCACAGACCTGAAGGAAACAGAAGATCCATCCAGAATCATGTTGGCTTCAGGTTTGGCTGGACCTTTCCCCTTATAGGGAGTCTTGATAGGTTCCTTCTTCCTCTGGAAACAGTTGAAGGATAGATGGTTTGTCCTACCACACACCAAACAAAATTTCTGTTGATCCTGAGTCTGACTGACATTTCTAGGTCTGTGGTTTTGCTGTTGGTGACGGTTCTTGTGGTTCTGCTGAAAGTTAAGCTTCTTCTTGACGAAGTTCTTCTTGGGTTTGAGAGGATTACTAGGCTTAGGTTTATGAGGGGGTGACTCTACTAGGTTTACCTTAGCCTTAGTCTCAGTCTTAGGGTTAGACCTTAGCCTAAGCTGTTCTTCAGTTCTAATTTTCTTCAAGACTTCAGCAAAAGTAAGGTCACCTTGGGTATGAGTGAGATCCCTTTTTATATCAGACCAAGAAGGAGGGAGCTTATCTATTAGGCAAGCTATCTTATGTTCAGCAGAGAAGGTGGTACCTTTAGCTTGAATGTGCCTCATATATTTTTGGAATTCATGAATTTGTTCATTCATGGGTTTGTCATCTACCATGAAATACCTATTAAATGCTGAAGAAGTGAATCTTTCAATTCCAGCATCATCACAGGCATATTCATCTTCTAAAGCATCCCAAAGTTCTTTAGCGCTTTTATATTCAAAGAATATATCATAAAGTGAATCAGATAAAGCGCTTAGAATTCGATGGAAGCAATGAAAGTCTATATCCTTAGGGGTTTTTGGTTTGGAGGTACCGGAGGATTTGGACATTCCTATGTCAGACTCAGTGTCGTCAGAATCATTGATGATGGGTGTGGAGCCATCAATGGCTGACATCAGTCCTAAGGTGGTGAGCCAGAATCTCCCTCCCAAAAATATATATATATATATATATATATATATATATATATATATATATATATATATATATATATATATATTTTTTTTTTTTTTTGAAGTAATGGTTAATTGTGGTGAACTCGCCTCCACTGGGGCTCGAACTCCCGACCACTTGGGCCGCATGCATCTCTCTTAACCACTAGGCTAGAGGTCATATATTTTGGAATTCATGAATTTGTTCATTCATGGGTTTGTCATCTACCATGAAATACCTATTAAATGCTGAAGAAGTGAATCTTTCAATTCCAGCATCATCACAGGCATATTCATCTTCTAAAGCATCCCAAAGTTCTTTAGCGCTTTTATATTCAAAGAATATATCATAAAGTGAATCAGATAAAGCGCTTAGAATTCGATGGAAGCAATGAAAGTCTATATCCTTAGGGGTTTTTGGTTTGGAGGTACCGGAGGATTTGGACATTCCTATGTCAGACTCAGTGTCGTCAGAATCATTGATGATGGGTGTGGAGCCATCAATGGCTGACATCAGTCCTAAGGTGGTGAGCCAGAATCTCCCCCCAATATATATATATATATATATATATATATATATATATATATTTTTTTTTTTTTTTTTTTTGAAGTAATGGTTAATTGTGGTGAACTCGCCTCCACTGGGGCTCGAACTTCCGACCACTTGGGCCGCATGCATCTCTCTTAACCACTAGGCTAGAGGTCATATATTTTGGAATTCATGAATTTGTTCATTCATGGGTTTGTCATCTACCATGAAAGGGAGTAGGATCTCACTCATCCCCAAACTTTGACATAAGGGATTCCAACTTTTGCTAGACATCCCCAAACTTTTGATAGGTTCACCTGTAGAACAACATAGATACTCTCAGATGATAGGTTCTCTTATGTATATAACAAATAGAACCAGACCTGATATTGCATTTGCTGTTGGAAGACTTAGTAGATATACTTCTAACCCAAATCGATCTCATTGGACTGCATTAGAAAGAGTATTTAGATATCTTAAGGGTACTATAGATTATAAATTTCATTATTCTAGACACCCTGATATCATAGAAGGTTATTCAGATGCAAACTGGGTTACTGACTCCCATGATGTAAAATCCACAACTGGATATGTTTTTACCCTAGGAGGAGCTGCGATATCTTGGGGATCTTGTAAACAAACTATCATAGCTAGGAGTACTATGGACTCTGAAATGATAGCTCTGGATACTACTTGTACAGAAGCTGAATGGCTCAGAAATTTGATTATGCATATACCTGTTTCTATTATTTATATTCCTGCTATTTCAATAAACTGTGATAATAAATCTGTTATAGAACTACTAAAGCATGATTCTGTGAATGCTAAGATGAACAGGCACCTGCAGCTGCGCTTCAAGTCAATCAAGAGCCTATTAGGCAAATATGTGGTTCTTGACTATATAAAGTCAGAAAAGAACCTTGCAGACCACTTGACAAAGGGTCTGTCTAGGACATTGATCCTAGAATCATCGAGGGGGATGGGATTAAGCCCATAAATAAGTCACCAGCAGTGGCAACCCAACCGAGCCTGACTGGAGATCCCAAGAAGCCGGTTCAATGGGTAGAAACAAGCTGAAATTCGGTGACTTTTATGGAACACTGACTTAGAGATTAAATTCTCATAAACTAATGCCCAGGTGGCTGTACGAGGTTGTACAATGATATCCCATCCCTATGGTGACAGTGTTCCAGTGTGATCTGGTTAGGATGAGTTTTAAAACTCTTAATAGGTCCAAGCATTATTTTGCGGGGTTGACTCCGATCACCAACCCTTGGAGGACTTACCTATATAAGAGGTCGTGAAGGCCGCGACTATGATACAGGGCGATCTCAGACAACTCTTATGAATTTGGTATAAGTGCGCATGGCCATTCAAAGCGCCACCCGATAGACCCAAGAACCTCTAGCGTACTATGTGTGCTAATCTCTGACTTAGTAGATATACGTCGAGAAATTAGCCCAAACTCTTCCTTCATTTGCTGTTGGAAGACTTAGTAGATATACGTCGAGAAATTAGCCCAAACTCTTCCTTCATGTGCCGACTGTTAGAAGAAATTTAGTTAGTGGCTCCCTTCTTGTAGCATCTGGATACAAGATTGTTATGGAAGCTAATAAAGTTGTTATTTCTAAGAATGAGACCTTTGTTGGAAAAGGATTTGTAAAGGATGGTCTTTTTATTCTCAGCACTATTAATAAAATGTCAGATCCTTCTCCTGTTGTTTCCAATGTAGAATCTTCTAATGTTTGGCATGGTAGATTAGGGCATGTGAACCTGGGTTCCCTTAGAAGGATGATGAACCTAAATCTTATTCCCAAATCTCCTGTGGATAATAAAGACAAGTGTGAGACTTGTGTTCAAGCCAAACATTCTAGACTACCTTTCAAATCTGTAGAAAGGAATTCTGATATTCTAGAACTAGTTCATAGTGATGTTTGTGATTCAAATAGGGTTCTGACTCGAGGCGGTAGGAAATACTTTGTCACTTTTATAGATGACTGTTCGAAGTATTGCTATACCTACCTTCTCAAAACCAAATGTGATATGCTTGTGTGACTTTTGTATTATCAATTCCTTTTTTTCCATCTTTCTATAAGAAGGATCGACCAATTTAACCATTGACAAAGCTTTTCTGGCATTAACTGTTAATCGAATTTCTATTTCTTCTTAAGATTCTGTTAAGCAAAATTTGTTCAGTTAACACTCTTTAAGGTTCTCTTAAGGCTAATTCTGTAGTGTTTTCTTTAACAACCAACCTACAATTATTGATCATTATATTGTTCCGTTACTCTGCTAGATCTATTACCAATTAGCACCTTTGTTGAATACTTAGTTAGAAAACTTGGTATCTTCAAGGGATAGTTCTTTGAACCATTATCTCTAGAACCCCTGTCACAATTTTTGAGTAGTTGCATTATTATTCTTGCAGACTTTAGACTGTTATACCTGTCATCATGACTGGAAAAGACGAGTCTTCTACTGCTAAGCCAACCAAATTTGACGGCACCCACTTTAAAAGATGGCAGAGTCAGATGAGATATGCTTGTGTGTATAGACATCGACTAGAAGAGTATCTATGTTGTTATAGACATCCCCAAACTATTGCTATACCTTCCTTGAAAATGAGATGCTTGTGTGTATAGACATCGACTAGAAGAGTATCTATGTTGTTATAGACATCAATTAAAAGATGGCAGAGTCAGATGAGATATGCTTGTGTGTCTAGATACCCACTTTAAAAGATGGCAGAGTCAGATGAGATATGCTTGTGGGTTAGAAGTATATCTACTAAGTCTTCCACTAGGAGAGTATCTATGTTGTTCTACAGGTGAACCTATCAAAAGTTTGGGGATGTCTAGCAAAAGTTGGAATCCCTTATGTCAAAGTTTGGGGATGAGTGAGATCCTACTCCCTTATGTCAAAGTTTGGGAATGTTGTTCAACTCTTAGATTGTTATAAAAATGCGTTAACAGAACAGAAAAATTAAAAATATTATGTTGCAGAAACTAAGTTTTAGGAAAATTACTAAAGTAAACAAATCAACTCTTAGATTGTTATAAAAATTTCCTTTATGCTTTGATTTCTGCAAACTTGAAACAAGAAAATAAAATAAATTAGAACAAAGTTACCGGCCTATGGGGAAGTCGCGCTGAACGCACTGCCCTAAGAGTTGATCCGAGGTCTTATGTGCAGACTTTTCTCAGATTCTCCTAGTGGTAAAACCCCCGGTATCACCGGCTTCTCGCTGTCGCACACAACGTCGAGAGATCGACCCGAACTTAGCCTTGCCCAGACTCGGAAGGAAGAGTACACCGGAGAAGAGAATAGCTGAGCGAGAGAGAAGAGATAATTTTCTGTGTATTGCTCTGAGAAAAGAAGCCGGAATAAATAGGCATCAAAGACCAACCACCATTGGTAGTTCCATGGACGTGCACAAATGGGGGGCTAAAGAATAGGCATGTACAAGAAAATGTGTGGATGGAATTAGTCAAAGAAAAGTTTGAGGAATTGGTTTTGCAAAAGTGTGCTATGTGTGAAAACACACACACAGCCAACAGCCTCGACCGGCAGGGATCATGGCGCGGGCCGCGTGCTTCGTGCCCAGGAACGGGCCTACCAAATTCACGCCAAGGACCTTCTCCAAGTCCGATTTCGGGTACTCGACTATGCTCTTCTTCTTTGAATCAGTTATGCCTACAGTTGTAATAAAACTGATCAGTAGGTAACTCCTCAGCTAGAAAAACTCTGAATTAATCATTTCGGATCCTATACTACGTTGTCCACAGTTTGTGACCGCTGGCCGCCGTTGCAAAATTCCAAACAAATATGGGGAGCCAATAGTATTTGGCACATGGGACTTACGGTCATGCCAGATGGACAAAATATCATTTTCGATTCATTTTAGTTGATTTTTTTCTTCCTCTTTGGAAAATAGTTTAAATATGAATGGGAGGGCGAGATGAATTGGAGGGCGGGAGTGCTAATATGATAGGCCACATATATATACCAGCGTTGTTGAACATTATGTCGAGCTTCCCGAACTTTTCAACGGCGTAATCAACAGCTTTGCTAATATCATCTTCGTCGGTAACATCGCAGTGGACGAAGGCCGCGGCCGAACCCAGATCGGCGCAGACCGCATTTCCGAGCTCGTCTTGAACATCGGCAATGACCACTTTCGCACCGTGTCTACAGAAAAGCCTCGCAGTGCACTCGCCGATGCCGCTGGCACCGCCAGTGATGACTGCAACCTTCCCCTCCAACCTTTTCCGATCAGAAAGAAGAAAAGAAAGCAGTCAGTACAGGAATATGTTAAAAAAAACATATATACGAAAACAAGTTGACGAGAAGTTAACTACTTCCTGGCGACGACCGGCAAGTCCGACACGCTTCCCATGGCTGATCACTGGACTCTGGGGGGGGAGAGAAATGTAGTCTCAAACTGCTCAAGAAAGGGTCCTATTTAATAAGGAAAAAGTTAATTTATCCGCAGGTGGGCTGGCCGTCCGCCAGCGTGGCCGAATCCCATTGGCCTTTACGTCGATTGATTTGCCAATGAGACGGCGCCACGTGACGGACAGACTGACTCGCACATGGATAAGGTAGCCTGGTTCATTTAATAATTGAAGAAGGGAGATCAAGACGAGAAGGTATAGCTCCGTGTAAGAAAATGTTGCATACTAATTAGATTTCCAGGCTAGCGATGGTACTTATTACCATTATGTTGTGACACGATTCCTCAGCTCCAGTATCTACTATAGATGTGAATCGAATCCGGACGAGCCAACCTGGGCCCACTTCTGATCGGACGTGGGCCGGTCCAGACTTGAACCGGAGAGGAGCACAGGCCCGGTCGAGCTTGGTCAGGAGTGGGCCGGGCCTAACTGGGCTGGGTCCAGACCGGTTTAGGTCGTTTCAGAGTTGAATTGGTTTAAATAAAAAAATTCAAAAAATTTGAAATTTGAGGATTAAAAAAAATCAATTTTTTTTAAATTAAATTTTTTATTAATGTAATTAAAATTATAATCTTATATAACATTTTTATAACTTACAAAAAATGAAAGTATATATTTTAAATTCATAAAATTTGTAATAAAATTTACAAGTCTTCTGTTATTCGTCTTCCGTCCAGTTTATTGTTCAGCTCCTCCACCTCCAGTAGGGTCGTCCATAGTAAGAGACTGAAAGTCCAGCTCATTAATGTTGGCATCTTCGTCTCTTAATTGTTCACTTCATTTTTTGCACGAGCCCAATCTTGAGTGTAGACGCATACTTCTAGGCCTCGTTTGGTTCGCGGAATGGAAGGGAAAGGAAATCAATTCCTTGGCATTTTCTTTCCTTTGGAAAATTATAATTTCTATTGGTTTTTCCTTTCCGATGTTTGGAAATGCTAAAAAATTTGGAAGGGAAAGTGAATACTTCAATGTGGGAAAGTGATTCCTTGCTTGGATGGATAGAATCACTTTTCCTCCCTAAATCACTTTCCTTTCCTCTTCAATTTCTTTGACACCCAAACATAGGAAAGTATTCACTTTCTTTTCTCAACCCGACGATTCCGCGAACCAAACGAGGTCCTAGAATATATGGCAGCATCTTGTTCCTCTTCTTGCTTAGCATTTTTGCACCTGCACTAAAACAATATTTCGATACTACCATGGACACCGAGACCATCAGAAGATAGCTAAAGAAGAAAATTATATGATAAGTTTTTTCGTGTTGTTTCCAGTACCACTGTAAAATTAAAAATACGATCCAGAATCACCATCATCTTCTTCATAAGAATTTAAATATAAGGCCAACGCTTGAGTTGGTAGGGAAGATTGTTTTTATTTATTCCTTTGTAGTATACTTTTAACATGAAATATCTTACACATTAAACCATAGCTACTAGTACCTTGAACTGTAGTACCGGGTCCGGGTCGGCTCAATACAATTTTTTCTTCATCTATACTACTATATAATAAGGAAAGTTCACCCTGAATTTTTTCTTCCAAATATACTCTTACCTAACTTTACTAATTAAATTTGTTCATCCATACTACCATATAATAAGAGAAGTTGGCTTCACCGTAATTTTCTTTTCCAAGTATGCCCTTATCTAACTTTATTAATTAAAATTGTTCATTAAATTTAATGGGGGCAGCTAGGTAATTTTGTATAGAAATTTTTTAAGAAAAATATAGTTGGTTATTATGATGATTTTGCTCTTCCCAAATACAAAAAATTTAATTGAAAGGAGATTAAAATACGTGCAAGGCACGTGCATATATGCTAGTATAAAATAATTAGAGAATCTAAATTTTCTTTAATTTCTACTTTTAAGCTACCAACCTCAACATTCATATTATCATTAAAATCGTCTAACAATATAAATCCACCATCTAACAACATAGATTTGGTGAGAGTTCGAGACTTACATATTGAGTTATTCCACTAATAAAAGGGTGTTCCATTGTCACAAGACTCACAACTCAAGGCTCCTCCTTATGTAGGTTCGGTGTTAAGATATATGCAGTCTTGCACCCATATATATGGAGAGTTTTCTTTGTGAATTGTCATAAAATAATAGATTTATAAGCACCATAAGGTCGTAATATCACATAATAAAGTTGCATTATCCACCATTTTCATACTACTAGCCAGTAAGAATTTTTCTAAACATGGACTTTTGGCTTGGAGATTTCATTGACGATGAAGGATACTTCGAGATACTTCGAGATGTTGACGTGTATATAGTCCATAACTTATAGGAGCTGTTTGGTTCAAGTTTTAGAGGCTTGAAAATAATTTTTAAATTCTTTACCCATGTTTGGTAAATGTGGAATTGAGAGAGAATATGAGGAGCTTTAAATTTCCACATATGTAGGAAAGTAAACTCAAGCCCCCCTGGAAATATTTTTGCTTGGCTGAAAATTATTGGCTGGATGCATTATATATATATATATATATATATATATATATATATATATATATATATATATTGACGGTGATACCCTCAATGATACCAATTGAATTTAGGTAACAAAAATATAATGAAATTAATGAAAAATTATTTATGAAAAATTAAACAAATTAACATTTCTATTCCTGTCTGAACCAAACACGGAAATAAAAATATTTTTTTGGGTTACATATTCCAACCTAACCAAACAAGGGTACAAAATGTTGAATTGGAAATAAATAAGAAATTGATTACTAGGAATACGAAACCTTCTCTTGACTTTGCCTGCAGATCTACTGTCGTGTCTGTAGGGCCTCATGTCGAACACGTGTTAGACACGACACATACATATTCCGGACTCGTAGTCCGCACACGTGTTGTATACCAGTAGTGGCTAGTAGTGGCAAGCTCTTGACTAGGGGTGGCGATGGGTAGGGTAGGGTAGGGTAAGGGCAGGAAGAGGGCATGGCAGGGTAGGGTATTGACATTTTTTTGATATCCTAGGGGAGTCATGAGGGTAGGGTAGGGCAGCCCTCTTCCAAAAAACCAATACCCATTACCCGTCCTTGCCCTTTACCCTCACAGGGTAGCTGAGGGTCAGGGTAGGGAGGGTAAGGGTATTACCCTTGCCATTTCAGTTTTTTTAACTTTGAAAATCATTTTTTTGCTAGTAAACATCTTGATACTTAAGATTTTTACAACATTCAAAAATCATAACAACTTAATAAGAAATAACAGGGGGAATATTTTTTTTTACTAAAGGCGCTGAATCCAGTTATATAGTGGAACCTGAGCTGTCTACATACCCAAGGAGGAGGCTAGACCTGACTCCTTAGGATCAAGCACCATGTAGTGCTCCTAATCCTAAGTACTAACTAATTACAAAAAAATACAAGTATGTAGTAGTAACACTATGGCAGTGGGAGTGTGGGTAATCAGGTTTGGGAGAAGGGTAGGGTCGAGGGTTTTAGAGGGTTAAGGGTAGTGGGTAGGGTAGTGATTCAGGGTAGGATAGGACGGGTACCCGGGTAAGTGCATTAGGGTAACAAGATAAAACCCTTACCCTACCCTAATTCCAAGAGGGTAAGGGTAGGGCTTGCCCTCCTAGGGTAGAGGGTACCCGTGGGCACCTAAGGGTGCAGGGTACCCGGCTCGGGTAGAGGGCACCAGGGCAAAATCGCCAGCCCTACTCTTGACTTTGCCTGCAGATCTAATGTCGTGTCTGTAGGGGCTCATGTCGAACACGTGTTAGACACGACACATACATAGTCCGGACTCCTAGTCCGCACACGTGTTGCATACCTGAATAGGAAGGGCGTCCATGTCGGCCCTGAGTCCAAACACAGGCCCGCTCCCGGAGCCGATCGAAGCGACGACTCCGGTCTTGGCCACCGGCCACGAGTACCGGACGCCGAGCGCGTCCAGCTCGGACCGTATGACCGCGCTGGTCTCGTACTCGTCGAAGCCGAGCTCCGGGTTCTGGTGGATCCTTCTCCTGACGCCGACCAACCAGTCGAAGAACTCGGGCTGTCGAGCCGATTCGAGGAGTCCTTCGGCCGAGACCGAGGGATCGGCTGATGCAGATGGAGAGGAGAAGAAGAGATTGGAGATTAGAAAGGTGAAGAATGGGAAAATTTTAGAGGAAGCCATTGGAGCGAGTGAAGATTGAATCAAGAACGGTGGTGATATCACCTACTTTCTTGTCCATATTGCCATTGCTAATAATTTTTGTTTTTTTAATTACATCTGCCAATAGGATATTAGAGGGTTCGAGGATGGAAGGGAGATTGATCTTTTTTTTTAAGGATTTTTTTTAAACTTGGATCACATTATTATTATAAATTTGTACTTACATTTTATTTTTTATGTTTATTATACTTATATTTTACTTTTTGTCACGAAAAATATATTTTTATGACAAAACGAATATTTTTTGTAACAAAATAAATATTTTTCGTGACCAGAAGTAATATGTAAGTCAAATAAACACAAAAAATAGAATGTAATTACAAATTCATATTAATAAGTGGGGCGAAAGTAAAAAATTCTTTGTTTTATTGCAAGTGCTTAGAGGTGAGCTTTATTCGGTTTTGGACATAATCGAACCTAACGTAACTGAATAAGAGATACGATTTGGTTTGAAAAATTTTCGTTTTGGTTTCAGTTTTGAATATACTAAAATTTCTTACAAAATCGAAAATCAAATAAGACTTATATGTAAATATCTTCAATCTTATACATATTTTGTTATTAAAATGTATATATATTTTAAAAACAATAATTATATTTATATATTTTGAAGTCCAACTTTGATAATTTGACAACTAGTCCAACTTTGGACACAACTTTGAAATAAAACAAATGTGTGTATAAAAATTATAATTTCTAATATAATTTAACCACGATCCCAACTTTGGACCCAACCCATTAAACAAAAGAAATATTCCAACTGAATAAATGAAATTGATTAATCGGATCGATTCGGTTTCGGTTTTGGCTAATTTCGATCGATTTTGATTTTTGGATCTTTATAATTTTGGTTTATTTGGTTTTGACTATTTCGGTTCGGTTGAAACCAAATAAACCAAACGTTCACTCCCACAAATGCACAATGTATTAAAATAATTTTTCTTCTTCTAATATTATTAAAAAAAATAGTTTAAATATATTTTTATTAAAATTTGTTATAGATATATTTATATATTAATTAGAATTTGTTTATAGATATATTTATATTTTAATTAGTTTGTTATAAATATATGTGTATTAGATAATACTACATAGTTAAGCTATTAGTTATAATATTTTGTTCTTATTTTTTAATTGTGACGATTCATTAAAATAATCTTTAATTACGAATTAAAAGTCAAGTTTGGATTTATTTTTTCAGTAGTTTTTTTCTTCTTCTTATTTAATTAAGAATATACATACAGCTTGCACAGCTGATTTTTGAGCCATTTTAAGCCAGAAATATTTTATGTCCAAACTAAAAAAAACTCATGTGAGTAAGTAGTAATACTAAAATAAAAATATATTTTGTTTTTCAAAGATTTCTCTCTCCCTCCAAGTTCTAAGCTCTCCAGTAAGGACAAACATTGTCTATTAATTATTGATAAGGTAATGGAATCCAATAACTCGCTAGTGTAATGGACTCTAATATCCTTGTCGACAAACAATATAGCGTTGTCAAGCAGTCAGAGTATTAGAAAGAGCAGTGTTACATGGCACACAGATTTGGACTGCAGTCCTGGCCCGTGGGTCACGTGTTACCAAACTATTGGAGGAGGGGCACGGATTTTGTGGGCATGGGCCTAAGACGTGCAGGAGAACGAATTGGGGGGGGGGGGGGGGGGGGGGTGACGGGTGGTGTGGGGGAAGGCGTCGCTAACATGTACGTCACTACAGTCGACCATTCGACCGCTTGCCGACGGAAGATTGATAACGACGGGTGGTTTATCGACGCACCTTATCTGTCCTCCATCCGTTGCCAGGTTGTCGATATTGAGTTTTAGCAGTTACTTGACGAGGGATTGGACCATCGTTATATTATTGTAGTGGATATAATTCATGTATATATAAAAATTATACGTGCACGAGAAAGAACAATATAGTTCATTCATTATAAACTGGAAATTGCTGAGAAACCCAATTTCGGGATTGGTTTTTATGAAAAATCCACCCGCAGGATGGGTTTTATGAAATTTTCAGAATTATATATTTTCACGTTAAGTATTCCAAGATTCTCTTTAGATGCTCTGTATTTACAAAATTAATACCATAACTACCCCTCCGCACAAACTCAGATTTGGATTGCGATTCTCGTCGTCTTCTTCTTCTTCTTCTTTACGAGAGATCTGAATTCCATTGTTCTCATCTTCAGCAGAGATCGTTCGTAGTTCACCATGCTTTTTTTCAGTCGAACTCCGATCATCGCTCATCATCATCTTCTTCTTCTTCTTCTTCTTCTTCTTCTTCTTCTTCTTCTTCTTCTTCTTTTCCGATAATTATGTCAATTATCGAGAGAAGATCTTCTTCTTCTTTTTCATAAGAGTTGGCATCGTTTTGAAAGAAGAACGAAAACTCTTGAATCTTTATTTATGTCAAATTTTTTTCCACAAAAAAAATAAAAAAATAGGTTTCTGTCAACTGTTCTCCGTCGATATAATACGAAGAATAGTCATTCTCCTGCATTTTTAACAAAGAGAATGTCATTCTCCATGTAAATTAACACGGAGAATGCCATTCTCCTGTGTTTTAACATTTGAATGGCCATTCTCCGTGTAATTTAGCATGGAGAATGGCCATTCTCCGTGTAATTTAACACGGAGAATGCCATTCTCCGTACTAAATTACATGGAGAATGGTCATTCTTCTACGTTTTAACACGGAGAATGCCATTCTCCGTGTAAATTAACACGGAGAATGGCGTTCTCCATGTTTCTAACACGGAGAATGGCCATTCTCCTGCGTTTTATGTCACGACCCGCACCCTGATTAGGGGCACGAGTACGTGGTTACGTCCAGCCTACGTCGCAGAATCGGCGGTAGAACGCTGTATAGGTCGTCTATAAATACTACAACTAAACAGTATAAAGGTACCTGTACAGTATATACACTCCGAATGGATGTGACATAGCAAATACAGTCTCAATCACAAGACAAAACTAAGGTAGATAGCACGAAAAGGAAATATGATAGATGTAAAAGCAGGAAATGAGTTCAACATCCAACACAACCGAAGAGAAATAAACAACATCACAGAGTCACAAAATATAAATATAAGCTACTACAGTCTAAAATAAAAGCTGGATCGCAGTCTAGGCAAGCCTAACTAAACTAACTACTCTGGGAGTGCAAAGTCTAGTGGCTCAACTAACAGGCCACAGTCCTGGCCTAAGTCTCCATCTGTCTCGACCCTATAGTAGGTCGAGCAGCCTGCCTTAGAAACATTTGTAATATGTCAACGGTATCCTGTCAGAAAAATGAGCAAGTACAAACACTAACAGCAGTTCCATATGAATTGACAAATTCTATAAGAGACAGTATAATAAAATACAAGACAAAGATATAGGAAGACTTGGGTGCCATTCGAAAAACCGAGTTACAACCCGTAAACCAAACAAGGACCGGGATTGTAACCCTTCTCCCGAACAGAACTTAGCCTCCTATGATAAATAAATATAAAAATGTGACTTGAATTATTAGAGCGTTATGTGATCGGCTTTGGGTATGTTACAGGACAGGTTATCCACTTGGCCCGACAATCACATGAAAATCTCTGAAAAGGGATATGCCGGCCAACCTGGATAACAAGCACATGGAGGAATCTTGCTACACCCTACGTGAGGTGAGAGTGGCACAAACATAAGAGTGACAAGAGGCTTTGATCACATAGCCCCTAATAATTTTCTACCCGCGAATAGTATAATGGATCTGGACATGACACGGGATTCCATAAGAGGGTAGCAAGTTCCCTTAGGAATCGGTGTCTATACAAGTACAGGAAATAAGACAGAGAATGTACCAATATACCCAAAAAATCTAGGAACAATATCTCATGTCATGATCCAACATATACTAGTCCGTGAACTATCGTGACTAAAAATCGAGTAAGACACTACAACTGAATCGGATATAGCAGATATCAAGACAATAAAAACTATCAGTGAATGTACTCGCCTGTGGTCCTGAGCTGATAAGGTAAACAGACGCTCAGAGTAATCACAGACCTAAAGATGAGATACTATAAGTCAAACAGGGTTTAATAATGAAAGGAAATCTAATCTAGTCATGATATGCAAGTCTAAGTCAAAACTAGGTCAAACTAAGTCACACCAAGCTAAACTAGGTCATACTGAGCCAAACTAGGTCACACTAGGACAACTAAGGTCAAACAAGGTCACAAAAAGTCAATCCAAGTCAAACTAGGTCAATCTGGGTCAAGGGTTGACTTGCAGTTGACTTTTGGTCAAAAAGTCAACTCTGGTCAACTTTGGTCAATACTGAGTCAACCCTGGGCCAACCCTAGGTCAAACTAGTCAAATGTTGACTAACAGTTCAACTGGTCAACTCTGGTTTGGTTTCGGTCAATTCTAGTCACTTTTAGGCTAAGTTTGACTTTCGGTTGACTTTTGTTGACTTTTGGTCAAAATGGTCAACCGAAGTCAAAACTAGTCTAGGAGCACTATTTATGACCATTACCAACCAAGGGAACCGTATTCTAACCACATCTAGAAATCAGAACCCAATACCTTACATTACCCAAATTCTAACATTTACCCTTTACAAGGTATTCCCGATACCTTGCCCCATTACAAAGGAAACCCTTCTAGATCTCAGGATACTAGCCTAGGCTTCTTAGGGTAGCTAGATACTATCCTATTTAGGGTTTACCAACCAAGAAATCTAGGGTTCTTGGACATCTAGTCCATCTTATCTCTATGTTGGTAATCTCAACATTACCTTAGTGTATCGTTATGATACGCTATGGTATCTTGAGATACCACACCCTACTCTCTTCCAACCTTCCTAGTTCACTCTCCCACGCTCTCCTAGTGTCTAGGTTAGCCCTCTCTACTAGTCCACTAGGATACTAACCTAGTTAGGACACTAACCTATCTAATCACTCTCAAGCACTAACACCAATTACCCACAATAACCCTTCCAACTACCCCTCTCAAAACCCACTACTAGGCTCTAACTAAGGACATTACTAAGGGTTAGATAGGGCATTAATAGGGTCTAAGAGTGGGGCAAATTGGGGTTCAAATGGTATATGTGAATGTATGTGTGTAAAATCCCTAAATTTCTACTATATTTTTTTATATTAAAATTTGTACGGATTTAAATTTTTGTATTGTACGTCGCGTAGTCGTATTGTACGTCATGCGCGAAATTTCGTTTTTCGTAATTGCTCGACGAGTGCGAATATGTGCGAGCGTACATATTTTTAGTAAAATATTTTTCTATTTATTTATATAGTTCAAATAATATATATAATAATTATTTGTATTTTACTTAAAGTTTATTTTATGCAAATATTCCTTGCATATGAGATACATTAATTTGAATTTATATATAATTCTATTTTCGAAATTTATTATTATTAATATTTTATTATTCAAAAAGATATTTAAAAATATTTATTATTTTCGAAATTATTATTATTGGTATTTTTGGAAAATATATTTAAAAAATTTTGTAGCCATTTTAAATCTCGATTTAAATTTATGGATTTAATTTAAATAGTATAAAGGTATAATTTATAGATTTAAATTGGAATTTGATTTAAATTTAGATTTGATTTCATTGATTTAAATTTAATAATTGAATTATCTAAATTGGGTTTGAATATTCCTAATCATTATCCAACTGGGAATTCCCACATCCTATAAATAGGCAGGTACTCCTCCAAATTTCTATCATTCATTATTTCTCCATAAAATTTTTCTACCGAGGTGCGTGCATCGTGTCTGTGTCCAATTCCTTCCGTGTCAGCCGTGACGGCCTCGGGTCCGACCCCG
The DNA here is from genome assembly GCA_029216955.1 of Iris pallida. Classification (NCBI taxonomy): domain Eukaryota; kingdom Viridiplantae; phylum Streptophyta; class Magnoliopsida; order Asparagales; family Iridaceae; genus Iris; species Iris pallida. Next base: position 11,543,025 of record JANAVB010036615.1, read on the forward strand.
GGTGTCTTTCCAATATTTTCTGTCCAATTTACAACCCACAGTACATTTCCGTATCCGTGTCGGATACTACCCGACGTCCTTTCCAATACAACCTGACCCAAAACTCATAACCCTAACTCTAGCCTATAACTGCCGCCTCCTCCTGCCACCGACCATCGTCACCCACACCCAACTACCGTAACCACAGCCTCCGCCCCGTCGATCCCAGGGTCAATTCCAGTACAGCCCGACCGCCGTTAGTAACTGACCCCCGACCAAACACCATTGCCGCCACTACCTGATCTTCGGCATTGCCACCCATCGACACCATCCGCAACACGACCACCACGCCCGTCGCCAACATCGGAGCGCACCAGCGCTCATCTCCTCCCAGACAACCGACCCTAACCCAGCCAACCATCACCACCACATCGTCGCCACAAAACCCGTGTCACATCACCTCCGCCTACTGCCCCTCCATCCCAGGCAATCGTCCCCAACCGACGTCGGTCACCACCACCATCAACCTTCTCCCAAATCGTCATCGCCACAACCACAAACAAAAACCAAAATAATTATACACCATCACTCTTACCTCTGCCATAGCCACCGCCGGCGACCACCGCGCCTAAACCCTCCGTCCTGCGAGCGCGTCCGCCCCTCGCGCCGGAACAGTCGGCCGACTCCACTCCGCGCACGGCTGCCCCCTCGTGTCGACGCCTGAGCCGAGCTCCATCTGCCTTGGCCGGCCCCGAACCTAGCCCCGCTCTCCTCCCTCTGCCGAGTCACCGCCCGCGCCGGCGTCAGCCACCGGCCGCCCTTCACCGTGCCCCTTTCCCCCCTTCCCGATCTCTTCCTAAACCGTCCTCCGCAGTTCCGCCCAGCCTCGTCGCCGCCCGATCCCGCTTCCTCCGCCTCTTCCCGTCGGCGCCCGACCAGCGCCGGAGCCGACCGCCCCTCCGCTTCTTCTCCCTCTTCCGCTTCCCTCTCATTCTCACACTCTTTCTTCTCCTCTGTAAAGGAGAACGACAGCATCTGCTATTTTTTTTATATGTTTTGTTTGTTTATTATTATTATTATTATTATTATAATTATTTTACTTAGTATAGAAGAAAAGCCAGCAGCTTGTTGGTTTTAATTTTTGGTTGTTTTGATTTTCAGTGTTTTGATTAGTTTTGTTCACTATTTGTTTCTTTTAATATCTATTATTATTAATATTATTTCATTATAATTATTATTGTTATTATTAATTGTTGTTGTTTTCTTAATTGGATCAATTATTTTTATTTTACCAAGAACTTGTTATACAGTATGAATGGAGATTTGATAAATTAAAATATTACTATTATATTTTTATTGTTGTTGTACTAATAGTAAAAATTATTATTTTAATTGTTTTATTAACCTAAATAGATAATTTCGTAAGATATATCTTTCTAACCAAATATTATGGGGCTGGCATTTTTACAAGGTTATAGTTTTACAAAATACGGGTTTTAGCCTTAAAAAAATATATTCTAGAACTATTTTGTTTTATTTAATTTATTATTATTATTTTATATATATAGGTTCCATACTAAAATATTATTTTGACTAAACTTGCAGTTCTGCTGGATTTTCAAGTATTCAATTAAATTCTATTTTAATATAAAACCCTAATTTTTAAAGTATTATAAATAGTTTTCTATATCTTATTATTTATCTATTTTCTTTGATCATCCTCTTTTCCATAACTAATCCCATTTTCATATTCCCTCGCCAATATGTCCTTCCTCCTATCGACCCTAACCAATTTGACTGACCTGGACCCGATGGAACTGTCCATGCTACCATCAGAGGTCACCTTGTATAGTTTTTGCACCGAAGTCGCAGTTCGTGCCACCTTGATCATCGCAGCACACCAGGCGTCCTACCAGGCAAGACACCTTGCCATTTGTTGTTTATTTATTTTAGCTCATATTTCATGCATTATTTATTTTCTTTATGCAAAATAAACTGTGATACATGGCATAATCTGTTAGAACTTACTATTCATTTATATTTTCTGCTATGTATTAGTTTTTCTTACACATTAAACCTAGAGTTAAGAGACCACCTTGTGTGTTGCATTCATTGGCCTTGACATGTTGTACCACGAAGTTGTGTGTCGCATGTAGAACACGGACATGCGTGACTGGCTGGCCACCGGTGCGCATAAGCCGTGCGATAGAAATAACCGCTAATAGAGGTTGCATGTTTAGTTTGACTTAGCGGTTATAGAGGTTACTGTTGTGGATACAACATAGTAGGCATTGGGCGGGGAGGACAATTCCTTAGCGTATGGGCTTCGATGCACTTTCCCTTTTGTAACCCGTGAGCTCCGCCGGAGACGCGGGTCAGATTACCCATGATTACTGACGGCCACTGGCGATTCTGCGGAACGTCATGCTCTTATTGATGGGGCCTCTGGTGCCCAAGGGGGGACTACGCCGATCCTATTTAGCTAGAGCCCATGCGTAAGAAGGATTGTTCTTAACTACATTTCACTTAGATTGGTTAGACACCTTTATCACTACAACAAAAAGGCCTATTAATAACGCTCGACAAGATGTATTGATGACGCCTGATACCTAAGCGTTATCAAAGTTCAAAATACCTTTTTTCTATGACGGTTTTGACTAATTTTGGACTTTTTATAACGTTTATAAAACAAACTGTCATTAATATTTTAGAGCAGTGGCAAACTTGTAATTCCTTCACTGTATAAAAGCTCAGTGGGAGAGAGAAAATTTATTTCTCATCCATTTTCTAACCGAGCAGCAGCTCTCCTCCTCAAACCTCTTCTCCTCAAATTTTCAACCCTAACCTTAATTACTCTAGCGATGGGCTCGACTACGCAGCAACCCTTCGGCGACTGAGCTATCGGTGCAGAGCCACCACTTCGGCAGCGTTCTCCTTCCTTCTCCCAACTCTAAAACCCTAACCCTAGAGCCCGTTCTCTTCAAAATTAGGGCTAGGGTTTTTAATTTCTTCTTCCTTCCGATAAAAAATAGGGAGCGGGTTCATGACGTTCCTCTCTGGCGTGGTCTGGTCCCGTTTTGGTAAGGAATTTCTTCTAACTTCTTAGATTCAATACGAATAAAAAAGAAACATGGGCTGCACGGACACGCGGACCCTGTTGTCCTGCTCGTAGCTGATGAAGGCGTTGTGGAGGCGGGTCATCTCCGAGGGGTTGATGAAGCCGTTCCTGTGCGCCACGAGGCTGGAGCTGGCCCGGCCGGCGAGGTCCACCAGGTGGAGGACGTGGACGCACGTCGCCGGCACCGGCCCCGCGCCCGGGCAGGACAGGTCCAGGAGGCGGGCCATCTCGGAGCCTTTGCTCGTTGAGCATTACGAATCTTCTATATGGACTTAGGATTCTACTTCAGCTACTTGGTCTTAGTAAGTTTCAAGACCCTACGCCATTTAGTTTTCATGTCACTTGAGTGTATACTGAAAAAATACAGAGTCTATAATATTTGCATCTTTACGGAAAACTTACCTTCTACTCTATTTAGTTTTTCTCCCATGTTAGCAATCAAATTTAGTGTGCAAGCTTGAGTGTCATTTTATTGATTTAAGTTCCAAGCCTTAGTTTACTCTCACCAGGTCAATTGATTGGAAGCAACCTCGTAGAGAAGAAAATTTCTTCATCAAAATCGTTTGGAAACTTCATTAAAATCTTTTAGAAATGTTCTTTCTTAGCAAGCTTTTTGGACTCTTAGTTGTGCATATTTACTATTTAGCTTTCATAGAAAGTTCAATCCTTTGTATAGAAAATGTTAATGCATATTTCTTTAATCTTCAAAAGAAATATCCATCTACTCCACTATAGGAATTGAATCTTCAAAATGCTGCTACTTCTTTAATCTTCAAAAGTATGATCTTAACTTCATCAGCATAAGTAATGCATGCATTACACATAATCTAACTGAAAAACAAAAGACTATACAAATAAAAATCTAAGGTAGAATTAATGCAATGTATGCATAAAGTATAAGAGAATGGATATAAATGTAAGCGCAAAAATCTAGCTAGTCATAAAAGGCTGGGTGAAATTTATACATATTAAAGTTTGTTCTTCTGCACCTATATACAGCTGGGTAAAATTTATTATTGATCCACTTCTCCAACTTCAAATCCATATAGCAGGAAATTATTGGATGTGACAGATGCAGTGCACCCTTTCCATACCAACCGTTGGATTACCATGGGATGTGTGCATGTGCACATCCCTAGACAATCCAACGGTTGGGGAGGGGTCGGCTGCGCCCTGCCCATATAGCAGTATACCCCAACTGTTCCAATTTAAACCTCCCATCTGCCACACTGTACTGTCTGAAACATATTAACTATATGCTTCCCAATGTGTGTGCCAACTATATATATATATATATATATATATATATATATATATATATATATATATATAAATATTTATATATATACACACACAAATTTACTTCCACATATTTTTGAACTTGTACAGTACATGTGCACATGGTTGGGACATGGCTGATATAAAATCCGACTCCAAACTTTCAGTTCATATTGCAAATCTTACTAGTATTAAAAAAATGTTTAGTACAACATGTTAGCAATTAATATAGTTATGAATGTGTCGAGAACTTAATAGTCTGTAGCACTTGTATCAGATTCAACCAACTCGACATACACGATCAACTTTTTAAAAAACAAGATTTGATCATTCATTGTTGAGAACTACTATATTTTAGTACTTCTTAAATTTCCTTTCCACTCCCAATGTGGTGATCTAATGTTACTATTCAAACTCTGTAACCATTTTAATTCATTCTTGACTTACGTTTTTTTTTTCTTCTTTTGCAAGTGCTTATCATAGTTAATATATGTGGCCATATTAGTTGGGTAAAGAGATTCTTAAGAAATTAGTAGAAGAAATATGATCTCACTATTTTCTAATTCACAAAATATAAAATGTTAATGCATGCTATTTCCATAATAGAAAATGTTAATGCATGCTTCATTCTGAAAGTTGTCTGAGGACTTCACATAGCAGAGGAATTCTTGACATGAGCACTTAGAGTTCTATAAACTTTTTTCCATTTATGAAAGTTTTGGCTTCTGGGTTTTCTGAAATTCACTTGAACCTGTGTTTTTTTTCTCTTGAATTTTGTAGTGACTTGAAGTTTTTTTTTTCTTTCCAGTTTCTGGTCTTTCAAATATAATGTGTCATTTATACCTGGTTCTAACTTGATAACATCTAAATTGTGGATATAGGTGGGGTGAGGATTTGGAACACGAGACCTCCATTTGGTTGGCATTTTAATATCATTCTATTTTTAGCAATTCTCCATTTGCGCCAAGTGCAGTCAGTCTAATAAGTGATGCTTTCTTAATTATGCATTTTCGATTTTCATTTCTAATATATAAATTTTTTGTTAACTTTCTTTAATTTATTGGCTTGGTAAAATTCAGGTTGATTGCTAGGCTCACATTTCAGCGTTGATTACTAAAGTGCTAGGCTGACATTTCCGATTTTTTGCAAAAAGGGCACAACGTGACGCTGAGGTGCATGCAGGCGCTGGTGAGGGTTTAGGCGAGAGTAAGGGATCAGAGGATGAGGCTCTCCCGCGATGGTGCCGGCTGCAGCAACACCAAGTCGTCGCTCAGCTGCGACACTACTTCTCTTTGGGACTCCCGATATCTTCAAGAGATGGCAGAGAGAAGATCCATGGTCAAAATCTACTTAAGTAAATATTTCTAATAATTTGGTTAGCAAAAGAGAGATTTATTCCTATTTTTTGGGTACATTCTGTATTTGGATATTCAATGTAATGAAGATGTTGATATGTACTCTATTTTGAGAAATGTAATAAAGATGGTGATATATAATGTTAAGTTTTTGGAATGTAATATATACTGTGCAGTATAGAGCATTATAAATATGCTAATTTGAATAGTATAAAGTGTTATAAATGTGCTGCATTGAGCCTATACATATTATCTATTCATGACGTTTTAAAATTGTTCTGAATTGTGCACTATATATTAACTATTCATAACGCTTTTATAGAAACTATTCATGACGGTTATTTTATGACGCTTTTAAAAAACATTTATAACACCCGTTTTCATAACGGTTGCCGTAAAAAAAAAGCGTCATGGTTCGTCATTAATGACGCTTTTTAGCCGTCATTAAAAGGGTTTTTTTGTTGTAGTGTATCCGTTAGGTACGAGTACTTTTGGTTTGGGTACTTGTATCTGACCGTGGCTTGGAACAATAACTTGTCGCAGATTAGTTCGTCACATCTTGTCCTTGTTTGGTTGTAGGTGTGGCTTACTACTTCGATGAGAAGGTATTGAACCTTGTTGGGGTCCGGATACCATATTGGATTCATAGCATGGAAAGATACGTCACCGTGAATTAGTTTACCATCTCCTGTCCTTGTTTGGTTGGGGGGATGGTACGCTCGTTCAATAGGTGTGTATTGGACCATATTATAATTCAATTGACTTACTTATTTGAGCAATATTTATTCAGTTTATATGGCATGATATTATGTGTCTTGTTACGTCCCTCTGAGGACCTGGTTATCTCTCCAGGTGTGTGCTCTTGTCTTTCGCAGGTGTTCTAGCTCTAGCCGTGATCATCACTATTTCTTCGAGGATGATTGCACTTTGATCGTCTTCGCTTCGCTCGCCAAAATCATTCTTTTGTATATCATGTATTTCTTTTATTTTGTTGGTAGTGGATTTGTCTCCACCCAACATATTGTATCAAGACAATTTAATCTCATTATATGACATCTTTTATTCATTTATTTTTGTGTGGATGAGATTAGTTATGGTTCTACTACATTTTACAGCTTACGTATATTTATTATACGGCTGTCATGTCTACGTTCTTAATCCTACGTATTTTGGGACTGGGATGTTACATATTTTTATGGTGGCCCATGCAGGTCGAAATAAATTGTTTGGTTACTTTACCGTACCAAGCAAGCCTGCGAATAGGATTAGAAGTCTAGGATCTCATCCACATACTTGACATTTTTCCTCGATTCCATATTCGACCGACTCATCGATTACATCTTGCTTGATTCCTTCTATCATAATTCTTATCTTCCCTTCGTACTTGCTAGAGATTGACCCTACTAGTTAGATGTCCCAAACATCCTTAGCTTAATTCTTTAAGTTGGGTAGAATACCCCACGACCTGACACACCCTTGACCATTAAGGGAATACCAATAGTATTATCTAGACCATAGAGACTAGAGGAATTTAACCCATTTGGTCAACCAAGCCTTGGTCAATAAAACCGTAGAATGATGGTATAGGAATAAACAAGACTTAGATCCTTATGACTCTTAGACTATTCATAATTGTTTTTATTTTCATCTACCATCGTGCATATGTTCTACTATCCAGACTAATGATGCTAATGTAGCCTAGTTTTGCAAGCTCAATTCTTTATCAAGCTTGTTCATGACATATGCTATTGAGCGCTCACTAGCCTATTGTCTAATCAGAACCGGTGCATAATGGTCTGATCAACCACGTGCACTTTGGTTCACTTTTATCTATCGTTCTACGTGGATGGGGACATAGCTAAACTTGTCCTTTAGAGTCCCATCCGCAACTGCCTTGGCAACTCCTTTTGAATTATTCGGTCACCTTTGAACCACGTATTCGTATTCGATAACGCCTCCTTCGAACTCTATATTGCTTTCGCCTTCACATATTTTAGAAGGACGAAGGCGTTGTACTAGAACTCCCGCTAGCCTTCCTATCGACTATGACCATTGTCACTCAATGTTGCTATATCTTCATCCTAAACAACTCGTCCTTTTCTTGGCCCTATATTCGCTATTATGACCATCTAATCACTTAAATTAGGTGTGAACTTAAATCGTTCTCTTAAATCGTGCCCTTAACCTACTTTCAAAACCTATCTTTTAGGCCTCTCACTTATTCTCTTGATACCATATTACTCCTTTACATGTCATCATGACTAACTTTAAATGTTATCTTTTAAGCCACGGCTTGCTAATCGCATGTCGAACATCATCTCTTTGTCTCGCCAATTAACTTGATTGTTCCCCACCGATACCTCCTTGTGTCTTCTCACCCTCTACTAATTCTTAATTTCGAGGACGAAATTCTTTTAAGTTGGGTAGGATGTAAAACCCCTAAATTTCTACTATATTTTTTTATATTAAAATTTGTATGGATTTAAATTTTTGTATTGTACGTCGCGTAGTCGTATTGTACGTCGTGCGCGAAATTTCGTTTTTCGTAATTGCTCGACGAGTGCGAATATGTGCGAGCGTACATATTTTTAGTAAAACATTTTTCTATTTATTTATATAGTTCAAATAATATATATAATAATTATTTGTATTTTACTTAAAGTTTATTTTATGCAAATATTCCTTGCATATGAGATACATTAATTTGAATTTATATATAATTCCATTTTTGAAAATTATTATTATTAATATTTTATTATTCAAAAAAATATTTAAAAATATTTATTATTTTCGAAATTATTATTTTTGGTATTTTTGGAAAATATATTAAAAAATTTTGTGGCCATTTTAAATCTCGATTTAATTTTATGGATTTAATTTAAATAGTATAAAGGTATAATTTATAGATTTAAATTGGAATTTGATTTAAATTTAGATTTGATTTCATTGATTTAAATTTAATAATTGAATTATCTAAATTGGGTTTGAATATTCCTAATCATTATCCAACTGAGAATTCCCACATCCTATAAATAGGCAAGTACTCCTCCAAATTTCTATCATTCATTATTTCTCCACAAAATTTTTCCACCGAGGTGCATGCATCGTGTCTGTGTCCAATTCCTTCCGTGTCAGCTGTGATGGCCTCGGGAATAGGGGCTGAATGTAGAATGAATGGAAGAATGGGGTGAGCTGAATTGAATGGGAATAGGGGCTGAATGTAGAATGAATGGAATAACGAATGGAAGAATGAATGCATGTGGATGGATTAATTGATTGAACGAAGGGACAAATGAATGATGGAATGATTTTGAGTGAATGAATGGATAGATGAAGGAATGGATGAACAAGTAGATGTGTGAATGGATGAAGGGATACATGGCTGCCTATGGGGCTGATTTTTGGGGCTGAAATGGGGCTGTCCCCTCCCCCTCTCACTGCTACTAAGTAGCAGTACCATGCTGTTACTGTTGCTAAGGCTATGCAGCCAAGGGGCTGACCCCCTATACACTGCTACATAAGTAGCAGTCTAAACTGCTACTGCCACTCGAAATCAGTCCCCTGTGGGGACTGATACTGTTCCTACTGCTGCTGTTTCAAAAACAGCAGTCCAAATCCCCTTCCCATTCTTCATTCTCCTTTTAAACACTCTATACTCTAATCCCCTTCTCACTCTTCACTTCCTCTCTCAATCACTCCCTACTCTCTCAATCACATTCTCTATATCTCCCTCTCACTCTCTCTATACAAATCACTCTCTATATCAATCTCTAACTCACCAAGCATATATATAAAGACACAATATTTATATATTAGAGAGACACACACACACACACACATATATATATATATATATATATATATATATATATATATATATATATATATATATATATATATATATATATATATGAGGATGAGGGAGGTGAGGTGCCACCCTATGGAGGGTGTCTACTTGTCACCCCCCACATGCTATCATCATGCACCCATGTGCTTGATGATAGCATTGGGGGGGGGGGGGGGGGGGGTGACAAGTAGACACCCTCCCGTGAGGTGGCACCCTACCTCCCTTATTCTCTCTCTCTCTCTCTCTCTATATATATATATATATATATATATATATATATATATATATATATATATATATATATATATATATATATAACAAATGATATATACATATATATAGATTATGATACAATATGATACATTAAGAACAACTCTCTGACAATATAAATCTGAGATTAAATATAAATTAAATCATTCACACAAATATCACAAACACTATGTGTCCAAAATTGGGGGTTTCCGACTAGGACACAAAGCACAACAAGAACACACATAGAAGTCTTCAAATAGACACAAAATGGGCATAAATGGAGATACAACCATGGGGGTCATTCCTATAGGTTCAAAATAATCCTATATGCATGTAGGAGTGATTTAGAGGGAAGATTATACCTTCCGGTAGATCAAAACCAAGAAAACTCCTTCCGATACGACACCGACACGAAGAGACCTCCAAATGGACACGGACAAGTTCCGAAACTCCCCAAACTTGGCTAGCACCCACTCTTCACGGAGTAGAGAAGAAATGAAGAAGATTTGGTGGAAAAAGGGATTGATTCGGAGATGAAATCAATGGTGGTTCCTCTCAAAATTTGGGGAAGAACAAGAGAGAGAAATTTGTAGATAATAACAAATGAGAGGATGACTCAACCCCTCTTATTCATGGCCGGCCACCTATGGCTATGTGTCCCTATTTGCAATTGTCTAGAATACCCCCCCCCCACTAGCTTCTATTGGTTTAAATTAGGAATATGCTTTAGGTTGAGGCTAAATTTAGTCTAGTTTAAATCTCTAATTAGCAAAACCTAGTCATGAAATTTAGTCTACTATACTAACTTAAATATTATCATATGTGGGCCATGTCTAACTAATAGGTGGGTCCCACTAGAGTCAAAGCTACCCCGGATCTCCGAAACAAGTCGGATTGAGTTAAAATTCGAACCCGGCTCAAATAACCCCAAAATAATATCATAAATAATAAAATAAATTTCAAAAATATTCTAAAATAAAAATGACCAAAATACCCCTGTTCTTGAAAACTGGGGGTGACATTTTAACACTGGAATGACCATTCTCCGTGCTAAATTACACGGAGAATGGCCATTCTCCGTGTAAATTAAGACGGAGAATGCCATTCTCCATGTAAATTAACACGAAAAATGGCGTTCTCCGTATTATTTAACACGGAGAATGGTCATTATCCGTCTTAATTTACACGGAGAATGGCCATTCTCCTGCGTTTTAACACTGGAATGACCATTCTCCATGCTAAATTACACGGAGAATGGCCATTCTCCGTGTAAATTAAGACGGAGAATGCCATTCTCCGTGTTACTAACACAGAGAATGGCCATTCTCCGTGTATATTAAGACAGAGAATGCCATTCTCCGTGTTACTAACACGGAGAATGGCCATTCTCATGCGAAATTAATATTTTTCGTGTTCTAACACGGAGAATGGCCATTCTTCTGTATTTGATAGTCAGTTGAAACTTTGGAGGGCCATAACTTTTGACTGGGAGGTCGAAACGAGCTCCGGTTTGTCGTAAAATGAGCGTATCTTCGAGGAGCTTGAAATAAATAGTTCTATCGTTTGTCGGCCTACTAAAATTTTAGAATCACAAAAAAATGATGTTTGGACCTCCGTTTTAGCACTTTTGCCGTTTGTCTCGGTCTTTCTGAAATTTTCCGACGAGTTTTTGAAGATTTTTGAGGAGAAAACCTAGATTCGAAAGTGAGCAACGTATGGAAGAAGATGAAGTATCGAAACAATTTTTTTAAGAGTAGTTTCGTGGGTGTTTTCAATAAATTAGAAGGAAGGGCAAAAAGGTCATTCGGAACTCTCTTATATATTTTTTGCTAATTCTGGGCACGCGATGAAATGTTATTGTGCGGTGAATTTTTCATAAAACTTTTTTTTTTTTTGGCATTTCATAAATTTTTCCCAGTATAAACTATAGGAGGCATAATTCTGTCACTTTACCTATGTTTGTGCATGAGTGGTTTATAAAAATAAGGGGCTTATGTGCAACTTTTCACTAATTATTCCAACATATAACAAGCGATGGATAAGTAGAACAATCATATTCTGTCATCCGTGAGGGATAGGCTAGCTGCTGGATTAGAACAATCATATAGCTATACTTGTATTGAAGTATGCACATGTGGTGAAGTAGTACATGTAGGGATTGATTTTTCTAGAGGATTAGGTTTAAATCATCAAGAACAAACCTTTGTCGAACATGGTGTATGAGGTAGACGCGGGGGGACTCTCAGCGCATAGGACTCTGGAGATCTGATCGGACAGCGCGCTGGTCTTCTCTATAAATAGAGATGCACTCTCTCTATTTGTGTGGTTGAAAAAAAATAGTGAGAGTGCAGCGGTCCACATCCTTCGTGTCTGCCTCAACTTTGATTTCCACGTTCTTCCAAAGTGATGACGATAGGACGAATCTTGCTTTGAACACCGGTGTCCTTATTCACCTCAGCTTTGGAGCGTCTGCGAACGTAAAGAGTAGAACATTTCTACTATTTGTTGTTGTATTTTATATTTTTTTGTAGTCAGTTTGTAACTTTTTCTTAGTGTTTCATCTTAGTTGGTTTGAGCGCAGACCGTGTCTTGCGTTTTCCATCCCTCTCCTGATGTTGGCCAGAAAGCAGACCTTGAGTCTTGCATAGATCTGTACGTCTTTCTTGAATCTCTCCACTCTTTAGATCTGTCTCCAGGACCAACAGTAATCGACATTATATTATAAATTTAGCTCACTTCGATTAAACAAAAATAAATAATGCAATCATGATTACATTAGATCACTTTATCTTAAAATCAATTACATCATAAAATCTATTCGCAATTGATGTTCCATCGCATGATTTGATTACATATTCCAACAAAATATGGGTATGTATATAAATTCAATTACACTAATGACTCAATTTTATTACAATTATATAATTATATTCAAACCATTGCGATGACAGTGGTAGTTCATTATTTGCGCACTCAAACGGAGAAGAGATTTATTAAAAAGCTTTCTTGAAACATAGTCACTGAACCACCACCAACTCCAGGTCTCAGCCGCACCCATCAGTATTTTCCTTGAAGACTCGGATTGCCAAGCGAGAACCCTCCGTCCACCACCAAGTTCAGTCCGCTCACGTACTTGGCGTCATCGCTGGCCAAATAAAGAACGGCGTTAGCAATGTCCTCCGCCTTGAGAATCACCCCCTTAAGATTGGAGACCGAAGCAAATAGCCCCTCGAACTCCTCGTCCGCCAAGTTGACGAACCCCGTCGCCAGGGGCGTGGAGACGCCATGCGGCGAGACGCAGTTGACGCGGATTCCGAACCTTCCGAGCTCGAACGCCGCGTTCTTCGTGAGCCCGACCACCGCGTGCTTGGAGCAGGTGTACCCGTGGGAGCTTAAGCCCGCACTGACCGCGGCGACGCTGGAGGTGGAGATGATGCAGCCTCGACCGGCAGGGATCATGACGCGGGCCGCGTGCTTCGTGCCCAGGAACGGGCCTACGAAATTGACGCCGAGGACCTTCTCCACGTCCGATTTCGTGTAGTCGAGTATGCTGTTCTTGTTTGGACCAGATATACCTACAGTTTGTAATAAAATTGATCAGTAGGTATCTCCTCAGCTAAAAAAAAAAACTGATTTATCATCAATATATTCATTTTGGACCCTGTGCTAAGTTGTCGGCAATTTGTGACCACTGGCGCACGTGGCCAAATCTCTTTCAATTATGCTATTTATCTTCCCAAATACATTTGGGTGATTATATGACATCTAACATTAACATCGCAGTTGACATAACAACTGACATGATAATTTTAACCAAAAAATTAATTATCCAATTTTTTAATTTTAATTTTTGACATCAATTGTCATGTCAGCATCTATATCATGTCACATAATAGAAGATGATATCATCCAAAATATTTGGAAGACAAATAACATTTTTGGATCTCTTTGACATGCTTTCTGGTGGTGGCTCTAAGTAAAAATAGGAGCCAATAGGATTTGGCCACATGAGCCTCCAGTCAGGCGGGACAAAATATTATTTTCCATTCATTTTAGTTGAGTTTGTCTTCGTCTTTCGAAAATAGTTTAAATATAATTGAAGGGCACGTGTCGGGCTTCGATTGGGGAGGGAAAGAAATGGTGGGGCCGGGTGGAGCCCATGTAGCAGGGGGGTTGAGAGTGGTGGTGGGACCCGGTGGAATCCATGTGTAAGGAGTGGAAGAGTAGTTGTAAGAAGGTTGTAAGAATTTGGTAGTAAACTTAGCATTTTCGTATATATATATACCAGCATTGTTGAACATTATGTCGAGCTTCCCGAACTTTTCAACGGCGCAATCAACAGCTTTGCTAATATCATCTTCGTCGGTAACATCGCAGTGGACGAAGGCCGCGGCCGAACCCAAATCGGCGCAGACCGCATTTCCGAGCTCGTCTTGAACATCGGCAATGACCACTTTCGCACCGTGTCTACAGAAAAGCCTCACAGTGCACTCGCCGATGCCGCTGGCACCGCCAGTGATGACTGCAACCTTCCCCTCCAACCTATAATCCGGTCAGAAAGAAGCAGCAGCAGCAGTCAGTATAGGAATATGTCAAGAAATTTACTAAAACAAGATGATATCGATGTTAATTACTTCCTGGCGATGACCGGCAAGTCCGACACGCTTCCCATGGCTGATCACTGGACTCGGGGGGGAGAGAAATGTAGTCTCAAACTGCTCAAGAAAGGGTCCTATTTAATAAGGAAAAAGTTAACTTATCCGCAGGAGGGCTGGCCGTTCGCCTGCGTGGCCGAATTCCATTGACCTTTACGTCGATTGATCTGCCAATAAGACGGTGCCACGTGACGAACAGGCTGGCTCGCACACGGACAAGATAGCAGGGTTCGTTTAATAATTGAAGAAGGAGATCAAGACAAGAAGGTATAGCTCCGTGTAAGAAAATGTTGCATACTAATTAGATTTCCAGGCTGGCGATGGTACTTATTACCATTATGTTGTGAGTCGTGACTCGTGACACGATTCCTCAGCCCCAGTATCTACTATAGGGCCTCGTTTGGTTCATCATTCATGGAAAGGAAATGCATTAAGTAGGATTCCTGTCACATTTTCTTTCCTTGTTTGGTTGATGTAGGAAAGAAAAGCAAAAATATAGCAATGTTTCAATAATATCCTTACATATAAAATAAAAATAACATTATGAAAAATAAAATTAATGGTAAAATAAGAAATAACACATGGTTACTTTTGTCATAGCTTTTGTAATAAATGTTGGGAAAGGAGGAGGAAAAATTAATCCCATAGGTCATGAGTGGAACCATATTCCCTCCAATTTTTCCCTTGTGAAATTGATTTCCAAGTTTGTGGTTACCAAACAAAGAAAAGGAACAACTTTCCTTTCCTACTTCCTTGAATCCGTGAACCAAACGAGGCCTAGATGTGTATCGAATCCGGACGAGCCAACCTGGGACCACTTCTGATCGGACGTGGGCCGGTCCAGACTTGAACCGGAGAGGAGCACAGGCCCGGTCGAGCTTGGTCAGGAGTGGGCCGGGCCTAACCGGGCTGGGTCCAGACCGGTTTAGGTCGTTTCAGAGTTGAATTGGTTTAAATAAAAAATTCAAAAAATTTGAAATTTGAGGATTAAAAAAAATCAATTTTTTTAAATTAAATTTTTATTAATGTAATTAAAATTATAATCTTAATAACATTTTTTATAACTTACAAAAAATGAAAGTATATATTTTAAATTCATAAAATTTGTAATAAAATTTACAAGTCTTCTGTTATTCGTCTTCCGTCCAGTTTATTGTTCAGCTCCTCCACCTCCAGTAGGGTCGTCCATAGTAAGAGACTGAAAGTCCAGCTCATTAATGTTGGCATCTTCATCTCTTAATTGTTCACTTCATTTTTTGCACGAACCCAATCTTGAGTGTAGACGCATACTTCTAGGCCTCGTTTGGTTCGCGGAATGGAAGGGAAAGGAAATCAATTCCTTGGCGTTTTCTTTCCTTTGGAAAATTATAATTTCTATTGGTTTTTCCTTTCCGATGTTTGGAAATGCTAAAAAATTTGGAAGGAAAAGTGAATACTTCAATGTGGAAAAGTGATTCCTTGCTTGGATGAATAGAATCACTTTTCTCCCCTAAATCACTTTCCTTTCCTCTTCAATTTCTTTGACACCCAAACATAGGAAAGTGATCACTTTCTTTTCTCAACCCGATGATTCCGCGAACCAAACGAGGCCCTGGAAATATGGCAACATCTTGTTCCTCTTCTTGCTTAGCATTCTTGCACCTGCACTAAAACAATATTTCGATACTACCATGGACACCGAGACCATCAGAAGATAGCTAAAGAAGAAAATTATATAAGTTTTTTCGTGTCGTTTCCAGTACCATTGTAAAATTAAAAATACGATCCAGAATCACCATCATCTTCTTCATAAGAATTTAAATATAAGGCCAACGCTTGAGTTGGTAGGGAAGATTGTTTTTATTTCTTCCTTTGTAGTATACTTTTAGCATGAAATATCTTACACATTAAACCATAGCTACTAGTACCTTGAACTGTAGTACCGGGTCGGCTCAGTACAATTTTTTCTTCATCTATATACTATATAATAAGAAAAGTTGGCTTCACCGTGATTTTTTTCTTCCAAATATACCCTTACCTAACTTTACTAATTAAATTTGTTCATCCATACTACCATATAATAAGAGAAGTTGGCTTCACCGTAATTTTCTTTTCCAAGTATGCCCTTATCTAACTTTATTAATTAAATTGTTCATTAAATTTAATGGGGGCAGCTAGGTAATTTTGTATAGAATTTTTTTTAAGAAAAATATAGTTGGTTATTATGATGATTTTGCTCTTCCCAAATACAAAAAATTTAATTAAAAGGAGATTAAAATACGTGCAAGGCACGTGCATATATGCTAGTATAAAGTAATTAGAGAATCTAAATTTTCTTTAATTTCTACTTTTAAGCTACCAGCCTCAACATTCATATTATCATTAAAATCGTCTAACAATATAAATACACCATCTAACAACATAGATTTGGTGAGAGTTCGAGACTTACATATTGAGTTATTCCACTAATAAAAGGGTGTTCCATTGTCACAACTCAAGGCTCCTCCTTATGTAGGTTCGGTGTTAAGATATATGCAGTCTTACTCCCATATATATGGAGAGTTTTCTTTGTGAATTGTCATACATAATAGATTTATAAGCACTATAAAGTCGTAATATCACATAATAAAGTTGCATTATCCACCATTTTTACTACTAGCCAGTAAGAATTTTTCTAAACATGGACTTTTGGCTTGGGGATTTTATTGACGATGAAAGATACTTCGAGATGTTGACGTGTGTATAGTCCATAACTTATAGGGGCTGTTGGTTCAAGTTTTAGAGACTTGAAAATAATTTTTAGATTCTTTACCCATATTTGGTAAATGTGGAATTGGGAGAGAATATGAGGGTGCTTTAGATTCCCACATATGTAGGAAGTAAACTCAAGCCCCATTGGAAATATTTTTGCTTGGCTGAAAATGTTGGCTGGATGCATATATATATATATATATATTATATATATATATATATATATTTGACGGTGATACCCTCAATGATACCAATTGAATTTAGGTAACAAAAACATAATAAAATTAATGAAAGATTATTTATGAAAAATTAAACAAATTGAACATTCATATTCCTGTCTGAACCAAACACGAAAATAAAAATAATTTTTCAGGTTACACATTCCCAACCTAACTAAACATGGATACAAAAATGTTGAATTGGAAATAAATAAGAAATTGATTACTAGAAATACAAAACCTTCAAACATAGTAGTGGCAAGCTCTTGACTTTGCCTGCAGATCTACTGTCGTGTCTGTAGGGGTTCATGTCGAACACGTGTTAGACACGACACATACATAGTCCGGACTCCTAGTCCGCACACGTGTCGCATACCTGGATAGGAAGGGCGTCCATGTCGGCCCTGAGTCCAAACACAGGCCCGCTCCCGGAGCCGATCGAAGCGACGACTCCGGTCTTGGCCACCGGCCACGAGTACCGGACGCCGAGCGCGTCCAGCTCGGACCGGATGAGCGCGCTGGTCTCGTACTCGTCGAAGCCGAGCTCCGGGTTCTGGTGGATCCTTCTCCGGATGCCGACCAACCAGTCCAAGAACTCGGGCTGTGGAGCCGATTCGAGGAGTCCTTCGGCCGAGACCGAGGGATCGGCTGATGCAGATGGAGAGGAGAAGAAGAGATTGGAGATTAGAAAGATGAAGAATGGGAAAATTTTAGAGGAAGCCATTGGAGCGAGTGAAGATTGAATCAAGAACGGTGGTGATATCACCTACTTTCTTGTCCATATTGCCATTGCTAATAATTTTTGGTTTTTTTTTTTAATTACATCTGCCAATAGGATATTAGAGGGTTCGAGGATGGGAGGGAGATTGATCTTTTTTTAAGGATTTTTTTTTTTTAACTTGGATCACATTATTAATATAAATTTGTACTTATATTTTATTTTTTATGTTTTTTATTAATTTATTTTTACTTTTTGTCACGAATTTTTTTTTTTAATGATAAAACAAATATTTTCGTAACAAATAAATATTTTCGTGACCAGAGTAATATGTAAGTCAAATAAACAAAAAAAATAGGATATAATTATAAATTCATATTAACAAGTGGGACGAAAGTAATTTTTTTTTTTTATTGCAAGTGCTTAGAGGTGAGCCTTATTCGATTTTGGACATAATCGAACCTAACGTAACTCTGAATAGGGATACGATTTGGTTTGAAATTTTTTTGTTTTAGTTTCAGTTTTGAATATACTAAATTTTTTTATAAAACTGAACAAATAAGACTTGTATGTAAATATCTTCAATCTTATACATATTTTGTTAAAATGTAATATATATTTTAAAAACAAC
Source organism: Iris pallida (assembly GCA_029216955.1). Classification (NCBI taxonomy): domain Eukaryota; kingdom Viridiplantae; phylum Streptophyta; class Magnoliopsida; order Asparagales; family Iridaceae; genus Iris; species Iris pallida. Next base: position 11,561,806 of record JANAVB010036615.1, read on the forward strand.
ATTATATATATATATATATATATATATATATTATATATATATATATATGTTTTGAAGTCCAACTTTGATAATTTAACAACTGAAAATTGCTGAGAAATCCAATTTCGGGGTTGGTTTTTATGAAAAACCACCCGCATGATGGGTTTTATGAAATGCCCAGAATTATATATTTCCACGTTAAGTATTCCAAGATTCCCTTTAGATGTTCTGTATTTACAAAATTAATACCATAACTACCCCTCCGCACAAACTCAGATTTGGATTGCGATTCTCGTCTTCTTCTTCTTTCACGAGAGATCTGAAATCCATTGCTCTCATCTTCAGCAGAGATCGCAAATATCGTTTGTAGTTCACCGTGTTTTTTTTCCAGTCGAACTTCGATCATCGCTCATCTTCTTCTTCTTTTTTCTTCTTCTTTTCCGACAATTAGGTCAATTATGGAAAGAAGATCTTCTTCTTCTTTTCCGAAGAGTTAGCATCGTTTTGAAAGAAGAACGAAAACTCTTGAATATTTCTTCATGTCAAATTTCTTTCAACAAAACAAAAAATAAAAATTAGGTTTCTGTCAACTGTTCTCCGTCGATATAACACGAAGAATAGTCATTCTCTTGCATTTTAACAAGGAGAATGCCATTCTCCGTGTAAATTAGGCATTCTCTGTGTTACTAAAACGGGGAACGGCATTCTCCGTGTTTTTAACACGGAGAATGGCAATTCTCCTGTGTTTTAACATTTGAATGACCATTCTCCGTGTCATTTAACACGGAGAATGGCCATTCTCCGTGTAATTTAGCACAGAGAATGACCATTCTTCGTGTAATTTAGTACGGAGAATGCCATTCTCCGTATTAAATTACACGGAGAATGGTCATTCTCCTACGTTTTAACACTGGGAATGGCCATTCTCCGTATAAATTAACACGGAGAATGTCATTCTCCGTGTAAAATAACACGAAGAATGACATTTTCCGTGTTTCTAACACGAACAATGGCCATTCTCCTGCGTATTAATACTGGAATAACCATTCTCAGTGCTAAATTATACGGAGAATGGCATTCTCCGTCTTAATTTACACGAAGAATGACCATTCTCCGTACTGAGAATGACCATTCTCCGTACTAAATTACATGGAGAATGGCATTCTCCGTGTTCTAACACGGAGAATGCCATTCTCCTGCATATTAACACTGAAATAACCATTCTCCGTGCTAAATTACACGAAAAATGACCATTCTTCGTTTCTCCGTGTAATTTAGCACGGAGAATGGTCATTCTCCGTGTAAATTAAGACGGAGAATGCCATTCTCCATGTTACTAACACGGAGAATGACCACCCTCATGCGAAACTAACATTCTTCGTGTGCTAACACGGAGAATGGCCATTCTTGCATTTTATGGTCAGTTGAAACTTTGGAGGGCCATAACTTTTGGGCTTAATTGCTTATTGCTACCCTCAACTATCCCACTTTTTCAAGTTGATACCCTAAACTTTTTTTCGTAACAGATTGATACCTCAACTATAATTAGACTACTTAGTACCCTAACGACGTTAACAGCAAAGATAAAAAGACGAAAAGCCTTTGCTCTCTTAAAGATCCTGTATGAATAGAAAGAAAAGTTAGGACCGGTTTAATTAGAAATTTCGAAAGAAGAAAGTCTCTCTCTCTCATTTGATCTTCACCCGATCCCAAAGAAGGTAAAATCTCTACACATTCCTCATGCCATCTCCGTCTCTAAGCATTTGATCTTAGGGTTTTAATTTTTTAATTTTGTGATTTAGGATTTCTGACATTTTTCTAAATTAGGTTTTTCCGAGCTATGTACGTTTGTAATCCACAATTTTCGTGTTAAACTGCATATAGGAATTGAGAGTAGATGAGAGAATATGTAGAAAGAAAATAGTCTACAAAAAAAATTAGTAGAAAAAACTGAAAGAGAATGGACTAGGGCATATAGAAATTGAGAGTAGATTAGACATTATGTACAAAGAAAATAGACTACAAAAATTAGGAGAAAAATTTGAAAGAGAATGGACTAGAGCTAAGGCTAGAGCATCACCGGACAGCAGATGGGGAAAAAAATTTGTAACTTTGACTAAATTTCTCTTTCTTGAAAGAGAATGAGCTTTTAAAAATAATCAGGGCTATTCTCGTCCAAAAAAATCAACTTTTTCGAGCACAGACGGAAAAACTAACCCCTGGACGACGGAGGGTACCAACTTGAACATATTGAATAGTTGAGGTATCAATCTGTTACGAAAAAAAGTTTAGGGTATCAACTTGAAAAAGTGTGATAGTTGAGGGTAGCAATAAGCAATTAAGCCTAACTTTTGACTGGGAGGTCGAAACGAGATCCGGTTTGTCGCAAAATGAGCATATCTTCGAGGAGCCTGAGATTAACAGCTTCTTCGTTAGTCGGTCTTTCGAAATTTTAGAATCGTAAAAAAAAAAGATGTTTGGACCTCCGTTTTAGCACTTTTGCTGTTTGTCTCGGTCTTTCCGAAATTTTTCGACGAGTTTTTGAAGATTTTTGAGGAGAAAACCTAGATTTGAAAGTGAGCAACGTATGGAAGAAGATGAAGTATCGAAACGTTTTTTAAGAGTAGTTTCGTAGGTGTTTTCAATAAATTAGAAGGAAGAGCAAAAAGGTCATTCGGAACCCTCTTTATATATTTTTTGCTAATTCTGGGCACGCGATGAAATGTTATTGCGCGGTAGGTTTTTCATAAAACTTTTTCGTTTTTTGGGCATTTCATAAATTTTTCCAATTAACAACTAGTCCAACTTTGGACACAACTTTAAAATAAAGCAAATGTGTGTATAAAAATTATAATTTTTAATATAATTTAACCACGATCCAACTTTGGACCCAACCCATTAAACAATAGAAATATTCCAACTGAATAAATGGAATTGATTAATCGGTTCGATTCGGTTTCGGCTAATTTCGATCGATTTCGATTTTTGGATATTTAGAATTTCGGTTTATTTGGTTTTGACTATTTCGATTCAGTTGAAACCAAATAAACCAAACATTCACTCCTACAAATGCACAATGTATGTAAAATAATTTTTCTTCTTCTAATATTATAAAAAAATAGTTTTAATATATTTTTATTAAAATTTGTTATAGATGTATTTATATATTAATTAGAATTTGTTTATAGATATATTATATTTTAATTAGTTTGTTATAAATATATGTGTATTAGATAATACTACATAGTTAAGCTATTAGTTATAATATTTTGTTCTTATTTTTTAGTTGTGACGATTCAATAAATAATTTTTAATTACGAATTAAAAGTTAGGTTTGGAATTATTTTTTCAGTACTTTTTTTTTCTTCTTAATTAATTAAGGATATACATACAGCTTGCACAGCTGATTTTTGAGCCATTTTAAGCCAGAAATATTTTATGTTGAAACTAAAAAAAAAAAAAAAACCTCTTGTGAGTAAGTAGTAATACTAAAATAAAAATAAAAAATAAAAATATTTTGTTTTTCAAAGATTTCTCTCTCTCCCTCCAAGCTGTAAGCTCTCCAGTATGGACAAACCTTGTCTATTTATTATTGATAAGATAATGGATCCAATAACTCGCTAGTGTAATGGACTCTAATATCCTTGTCGACAAACAATATAGCGTTGTCAAGCAGTCGTCTAGAGAGTACTAGAAAGAGTAGTGTTACGTGGCACACAGATTTGGACTGCAGTCCTGGCCCGCGGGTCACGTGTCACCAAACCATTGGGAAGGGGGGGGGGGGGGGGGGGGGGGGGGGGGCACTACAAGAAAAATACCATTTTATGACAAATAAAAACCGTCATATATGACAAATTATGATTGTTTTTTTAAAGCCATCAACCGTCATGAACACGAGTGTTATAAAAGTTTAGAAAAAACGTTATATATTATATACACTTATATGACACCTTTTTTTTTTATTAAAGCGAGATTATTAATTCAGTTATATAACATATCTATCCTAAAGTGTTATTAGTACGTTATATATACATAACGCTTTCTAAAATGATCTGGTTTTCAAACATTCATAAAACATTCATGAAACGTTATTAAAAAACGTATACGTAACGCTTTCTAACATTCTATTTTGGTTATTTACACACATATATACACTTAAAGCATTCTTTTTGAATAAAATTTTTATTAATCACATTCCAAATGTACATAATACCACAATCTTAATTACAATTTTCCAAAATAAATATCCAAATACATATATTTACAACCGCTAATAAGTGGCACCCTCAAAATCGTTAGTAGCTTCTTTTGTCTTCAACTTTCAATATGCGTCCTCAGAAATGTCGACATCAACTTCAAAACTGGAGTTGCCTGTGAAACATGAATGTAAAACCCGTAAAATTTCGATTTTTTTATTATTAAATATGTGTTTGCTAATTTAATTTTTCAAATTATTATTATTATTAGTTAAATAGAAAATTATTTTCAAAATAAACAAACTTGGACTTTTGATTGCCTAGCCCAGTCCTGAACCCAATTCTGAGCCCGAATTTATTTTAGATTAATTTTTAGAGTTACAAAATTTTAGTTACAATTTTTTCTAAAGAAATGATATTTAAATCTTTAAACCCAATCCATTTTTTTTAAAGTCCAATAACCTTTTGCCTTAAGCCCATAGATCCAATAGCCCAACAACAATACCCTTACAAACCCATTATATAACTCTTTAGCCCAAACCCATTAAAGCCTTTACTAAACCCATTTAATTCCTTTCTCATTCCATCTCTCTGTTAACTTTCTATTTGAGAAATGAAGAGCTTTCGGTTTTTCTCCGACCGAGCTCTTCCAAACCGCCGCCGCCGCCATCACTCCGGTGACCGCCGGCATCCCCAAACGGCCGCCCATTCCTCTTCCGGTAACCTCCGTTTCCCTCTACTATTTAACCCTCCTCCACCATTCCATCTCCACCATCTTTCCCAAATTCAGTGCCCTAATCCAATTTTCTGGCGACCCGAACTCCTCCCGCCCTAGCCGACCGGCCCTCCGACGCCGCCCCGCTCCCAGGCCAGTCCCTCCGACCCCTTTCAGCGCCCCTCCCGACGTTTCCCCGGCGCCACCGTCGCCGTTCCCGGCCGACCCCGCGTGGCCGACCGCCCCTGTGCGCCGCTTCCCGGCCGCGTACGGCTGCTGCCCGGCGAGTCCCTATTTCCGGCAAGTCCTCGTGTGGCCCCGTGAACCGCTCACCGTTCGGTCCCGCTGTCCCGTTTCCATTCCTGAGATTATCCCACGGCTCCCCGACCAACGGATATTGGGTAAATTTGATAATCTCAGTAGTTCGTCCCTCCCGAGTCGATTGATTTTGGTTCCGCGATCCCGTTGCGGGATTCGGTTTAGATGAATTCGATTTCGGAAATTTCCGAAGTCCTCTTTGGTTAATGTGTGCTGTGGTTGGTTTCGTTTTGGAGAAATTAAGCTCTGTTGGTTTTTGATCTTCTGTTAGTTTCGGAATTTCCGAACTATTATGTTTCTGTGGTTTTCGTTTCCTGTGGCTTCTCGGAAATTCCGAGTTATGTTTCGGAAATATTCTGTAGATTGGTTTTGAGAAATTCTGTTGGTTTGCTTCTGTGATATTTTCGGGTTTCTGAGTAACTTCGGTTTTCCGAATACTGGAAACGTGCTGTGGATGTATATTTTCGGGTTCGATATTATTTTCGGGTTTTA
>JANAVB010036615.1:11567518-11685018 GCA_029216955.1 Iris pallida
TTTTAACAAAGAGAATGTCATTCTCCATGAAATAACACGGAGAATGCCATTCTCCTGTGTTTTAACATTTGAATGGCCATTCTCCGTGTAATTAGCATGGAGAATGGCCATTCTCCGTGTAATTTAACACGGAGAATGCCATTCTCCGTACTAAATTACATGGAGAATGGTCATTCTTACGTTTTAACACGGAGAATGCCATTCTCCGTGTAAATTAACACGGAGAATGGCGTTCTCCATGTTTCTAACACGGAGAATGGCCATTCTCCTGCGTTTTATGTCACGACCGCACCCTGATTAGGGGCACGAGTACGTGGTTACGTCCAGCCTACGTCGCAGAATCGGCGGTAGAACGCTGTATAGGTCGTCTATAAATACTACAACTAAACAGTATAAAGGTACCTGTACAGTATATACACTCCGAATGGATGTGACATAGCAAATACAGTCTCAATCACAAGACAAAACTAAGGTAGATAGCACGAAAAAATATGATAGATGTAAAGCAGGAAATGAGTTCAACATCCAACACAACCGAAGAGAAATAAACAACATCACAGAGTCACAAAATATAATATAAGCTACTACAGTCTAAAATAAAAGCTGGATCGCAGTCTAGGCAAGCCTAACTAAACTAACTACTCTGGGAGTGCAAAGTCTAGTGGCTCAACTAACAGGCCACAGTCCTGGCCTAAGTCTCCATCTGTCTCGACCCTATAGTAGGTCGAGCAGCCTGCCTTAGAAACATTTGTAATATGTCAACGGTATCCTGTCAGAAAAATGAGCAAGTACAAACACTAACAGCAGTTCCATATTGTGACAAATTCTATAAGAGACAGTATAATAAAATACAAGACAAAGATATAGGAAGACTTGGGTGCCATTCGAAAAACCGAGTTACAACCCGTAAACCAAACAAGGACCGGGATTGTAACCCTTCTCCCGAACAGAACTTAGCCTCCTATGATAAATAAATATAAAATGTGACTTGAATTATTAGAGCGTTATGTGATCGGCTTTGGGTATGTTACAGGACAGGTTATCCACTTGGCCCGACAATCACATGAAAATCTCTGAAAGGGATATGCCGGCCAACCTGGATAACAAGCACATGGAGGAATCTTGCTACACCCTACGTGAGGTGAGAGTGGCACAAACATAAGAGTGACAAGAGGCTTTGATCACATAGCCCCTAATAATTTTTTCTACCCGCTAATAGTATAATGGATCTGGACATGACACGGGATTCCATAAGAGGGTAGCAAGTTCCCTTAGGAATCGGTGTCTATACAAGTACAGGAAAAAGAGAGATGTACCAATATACCCAAAAAATCTAGGAACAATATCTCATGTCATGATCCAACATATACTAGTCCGTGAACTATCGTGACTAAAAATCGAGTAAGACACTACAACTGAATCGGATATAGCAGATATCAAGACAATAAAAACTATCAGTGAATGTACTCGCCTGTGGTCCTGAGCTGATAAGGTACAGACGCTCAGAGTAATCACAGACCTAAAGATGAGATACTATAAGTCAAACAGGGTTTAATAATGAAGGAAATCTAATCTAGTCATGATATGCAAGTCTAAGTCAAAACTAGGTCAAACTAAGTCACACCAAGCTAAACTAGGTCATACTGAGCCAAACTAGGTCACACTAGGACAACTAAGGTCAAACAAGGTCACAAAAGTCAATCCAAGTCAAACTAGGTCAATCTGGGTCAAGGGTTGACTTGCAGTTGACTTTTGGTCAAAAGTCAACTCTGGTCAACTTTGGTCAATACTGAGTCAACCCTGGGCCAACCCTAGGTCAAACTAGTCAAATGTTGACTAACAGTTCAACTGGTCAACTCTGGTTTGGTTTCGGTCAATTCTAGTCACTTTTAGGCTAAGTTTGACTTTCGGTTGACTTTTGTTGACTTTTGGTCAAAATGGTCAACCGAAGTCAAAACTAGTCTAGGAGCACTATTTATGACCATTACCAACCAAGGGAACCGTATTCTAACCACATCTAGAAATCAGAACCCATACCTTACATTACCCAAATTCTAACATTTACCCTTTACAAGGTATTCCCGATACCTTGCCCCATTACAAAGGAAACCCTTCTAGATCTCAGGATACTAGCCTAGGCTTCTTAGGGTAGCTAGATACTATCCTATTTAGGGTTTACCAACCAAGAAATCTAGGGTTCTTGGACATCTAGTCCATCTTATCTCTATGTTGGTAATCTCAACATTACCTTAGTGTATCGTTATGATACGCTATGGTATCTTGAGATACCACACCCTACTCTCTTCCAACCTTCCTAGTTCACTCTCCCACGCTCTCCTAGTGTCTAGGTTAGCCCTCTCTACTAGTCCACTAGGATACTAACCTAGTTAGGACACTAACCTATCTAATCACTCTCAAGCACTAACACCAATTACCCACAATAACCCTTCCAACTACCCCTCTCAAAACCCACTACTAGGCTCTAACTAAGGACATTACTAAGGGTTAGATAGGGCATTAATAGGGTCTAAGAGTGGGGCAAATTGGGGTTCAAATGGTATATGTGAATGTATGTGTGTAAATCCCTAAATTTCTACTATATTTTTTTATATTAAAATTTGTACGGATTTAAATTTTTGTATTGTACGTCGCGTAGTCGTATTGTACGTCATGCGCGAAATTTCGTTTTTCGTAATTGCTCGACGAGTGCGAATATGTGCGAGCGTACATATTTTAGTAAAATATTTTTCTATTTATTTATATAGTTCAATAATATATATAATAATTATTTGTATTTTACTTAAAGTTTATTTTATGCAAATATTCCTTGCATATGAGATACATTAATTTGAATTTATATATAATTCTATTTTCGAAATTTATTATTATTAATATTTTATTATTCAAAAAGATATTTAAAAATATTTATTATTTTCGAAATTATTATTATTGGTATTTTTGGAAAATATATTTAAAAATTTTGTAGCCATTTTAAATCTCGATTTAAATTTATGGATTTAATTTAATAGTATAAAGGTATAATTTATAGATTTAAATTGGAATTTGATTTAAATTTAGATTTGATTTCATTGATTTAAATTTAATAATTGAATTATCTAAATTGGGTTTGAATATTCCTAATCATTATCCAACTGGGAATTCCCCATCCTATAAATAGGCAGGTACTCCTCCAAATTTCTATCATTCATTATTTCTCCATAAAATTTTTCTACCGATGCGTGCATCGTGTCTGTGTCCAATTCCTTCCGTGTCAGCCGTGACGGCCTCGGGTCCGACCCCGGGTCTTTCCAATATTTTCTGTCCAATTTACAACCCACAGTACATTTCCGTATCCGTGTCGGATACTACCCGACGTCCTTTCCAATACAACCTGACCCAAAACTCATAACCCTAACTCTAGCCTATAACTGCCTCGCCTCCTCCTGCCACCGACCATCGTCACCCACACCCAACTACCGTAACCACAGCCTCCGCCCCGTCGATCCCAGGGTCAATTCCAGTACAGCCCGACCGCCGTTAGTAACTGACCCCCGACCAAACACCATTGCCGCCACTACCTGATCTTCGGCATTGCCACCCATCGACACCATCCGCAACACGACCACCACGCCCGTCGCCAACATCGGAGCGCACCAGCGCTCATCTCCTCCCAGACAACCGACCCTAACCCAGCCAACCATCACCACCACATCGTCGCCACAAAACCCGTGTCACATCACCTCCGCCTACTGCCCCTCCATCCCAGGCAATCGTCCCCAACCGACGTCGGTCACCACCACCATCAACCTTCTCCCAAATCGTCATCGCCACAACCACAAACAAAAACCAAAATAATTATACACCATCACTCTTACCTCTGCCATAGCCACCGCCGGCGACCACCGCGCCTAAACCCTCCGTCCTGCGAGCGCGTCCGCCCCTCGCGCCGGAACAGTCGGCCGACTCCACTCCGCGCACGGCTGCCCCCTCGTGTCGACGCCTGAGCCGAGCTCCATCTGCCTTGGCCGGCCCCGAACCTAGCCCCGCTCTCCTCCCTCTGCCGAGTCACCGCCCGCGCCGGCGTCAGCCACCGGCCGCCCTTCACCGTGCCCCTTCCCCCCTTCCCGATCTCTTCCTAAACCGTCCTCCGCAGTTCCGCCCAGCCTCGTCGCCGCCCGATCCCGCTTCCCTCCGCCTCTTCCCGTCGGCGCCCGACCAGCGCCGGAGCCGACCGCCCCTCCGCTTCTTCTCCCTCTTCCGCTTCCCTCTCATTCTCACACTCTTTCTTCTCCTCTGTAAAGGAGAACGACAGCATCTGCTATTTTTTTTATATGTTTTGTTTGTTTATTATTATTATTATTATTATTATAATTATTTACTTAGTATAGAAGAAAAGCCAGCAGCTTGTTGGTTTTAATTTTGGTTGTTTTGATTTTCAGTGTTTTGATTAGTTTTGTTCACTATTTGTTTCTTTTAATATCTATTATTATTAATATTATTTCATTATAATTATTATTGTTATTATTAATTGTTGTTGTTTTCTTAATTGGATCAATTATTTTTATTTTACCAAGAACTTGTTATACAGTATGAATGGAGATTTGATAAATTAAAATATTACTATTATATTTTTATTGTTGTTGTACTAATAGTAAAAATTATTATTTTAATTGTTTTATTAACCTAAATAGATAATTTCGTAAGATATATCTTTCTAACCAAATATTATGGGGCTGGCATTTTACAAGGTTATAGTTTTACAAAATACGGGTTTTAGCCTTAAAAAAATATATTCTAGAACTATTTGTTTTATTTAATTTATTATTATTATTTTATATATATAGGTTCCATACTAAAATATTATTTTGACTAAACTTGCAGTTCTGCTGGATTTTCAAGTATTCAATTAAATTCTATTTTAATATAAAACCCTAATTTTAAAGTATTATAAATAGTTTTCTATATCTTATTATTTATCTATTTTCTTTGATCATCCTCTTTTCCATAACTAATCCCATTTTCATATTCCCTCGCCAATATGTCCTTCCTCCTATCGACCCTAACCAATTTGACTGACCTGGACCCGATGGAACTGTCCATGCTACCATCAGAGGTCACCTTGTATAGTTTTTGCAACCGAAGTCGCAGTTCGTGCCACCTTGATCATCGCAGCACACCAGGCGTCCTACCAGGCAAGACACCTTGCCATTTGTTGTTTATTTATTTTAGCTCATATTTCATGCATTATTTATTTTCTTTATGCAAAATAAACTGTGATACATGGCATAATCTGTTAGAACTTACTATTCATTTATATTTTCTGCTATGTATTAGTTTTTCTTACACATTAAACCTAGAGTTAAGAGACCACCTTGTGTGTTGCATTCATTGGCCTTGACATGTTGTACCACGAAGTTGTGTGTCGCATGTAGAACACGGACATGCGTGACTGGCTGGCCACCGGTGCGCATAAGCCGTGCGATAGAAATAACCGCTAATAGAGGTTGCATGTTTAGTTTGACTTAGCGGTTATAGAGGTTACTGTTGTGGATACAACATAGTAGGCATTGGGCGGGGAGGACAATTCCTTAGCGTATGGGCTTCGATGCACTTTCCCTTTTGTAACCCGTGAGCTCCGCCGGAGACGCGGGTCAGATTACCCATGATTACTGACGGCCACTGGCGATTCTGCGGAACGTCATGCTCTTATTGATGGGGCCTCTGGTGCCCAAGGGGGGACTACGCCGATCCTATTTAGCTAGAGCCCATGCGTAAGAAGGATTGTTCTTAACTACATTTCACTTAGATTGGTTAGACACCTTTATCACTACAACAAAAAGGCCTATTAATAACGCTCGACAAGATGTATTGATGACGCCTGATACCTAAGCGTTATCAAAGTTCAAAATACCTTTTTTCTATGACGGTTTTGACTAATTTTGGACTTTTTATAACGTTTATAAAACAAACTGTCATTAATATTTTAGAGCAGTGGCAAACTTGTAATTCCTTCACTGTATAAAAGCTCAGTGGGAGAGAGAAAATTTATTTCTCATCCATTTTCTAACCGAGCAGCAGCTCTCCTCCTCAAACCTCTTCTCCTCAAATTTTCAACCCTAACCTTAATTACTCTAGCGATGGGCTCGACTACGCAGCAACCCTTCGGCGACTGAGCTATCGGTGCAGAGCCACCACTTCGGCAGCGTTCTCCTTCCTTCTCCCAACTCTAAAACCCTAACCCTAGAGCCCGTTCTCTTCAAAATTAGGGCTAGGGTTTTTAATTTCTTCTTCCTTCCGATAAAAAATAGGGAGCGGGTTCATGACGTTCCTCTCTGGCGTGGTCTGGTCCCGTTTTGGTAAGGAATTTCTTCTAACTTCTTAGATTCAATACGAATAAAAAAGAAACATGGGCTGCACGGACACGCGGACCCTGTTGTCCTGCTCGTAGCTGATGAAGGCGTTGTGGAGGCGGGTCATCTCCGAGGGGTTGATGAAGCCGTTCCTGTGCGCCACGAGGCTGGAGCTGGCCCGGCCGGCGAGGTCCACCAGGTGGAGGACGTGGACGCACGTCGCCGGCACCGGCCCCGCGCCCGGGCAGGACAGGTCCAGGAGGCGGGCCATCTCGGAGCCTTTGCTCGTTGAGCATTACGAATCTTCTATATGGACTTAGGATTCTACTTCAGCTACTTGGTCTTAGTAAGTTTCAAGACCCTACGCCATTTAGTTTTCATGTCACTTGAGTGTATACTGAAAAAATACAGAGTCTATAATATTTGCATCTTTACGGAAAACTTACCTTCTACTCTATTTAGTTTTTCTCCCATGTTAGCAATCAAATTTAGTGTGCAAGCTTGAGTGTCATTTTATTGATTTAAGTTCCAAGCCTTAGTTTACTCTCACCAGGTCAATTGATTGGAAGCAACCTCGTAGAGAAGAAAATTTCTTCATCAAAATCGTTTGGAAACTTCATTAAAATCTTTTAGAAATGTTCTTTCTTAGCAAGCTTTTGGACTCTTAGTTGTGCATATTTACTATTTAGCTTTCATAGAAAGTTCAATCCTTTGTATAGAAAATGTTAATGCATATTTCTTTAATCTTCAAAAGAAATATCCATCTACTCCACTATAGGAATTGAATCTTCAAAATGCTGCTACTTCTTTAATCTTCAAAAGTATGATCTTAACTTCATCAGCATAAGTAATGCATGCATTACACATAATCTAACTGAAAAACAAAAGACTATACAAATAAAAATCTAAGGTAGAATTAATGCAATGTATGCATAAAGTATAAGAGAATGGATATAAATGTAAGCGCAAAAATCTAGCTAGTCATAAAAGGCTGGGTGAAATTTATACATATTAAAGTTTGTTCTTCTGCACCTATATACAGCTGGGTAAAATTTATTATTGATCCACTTCTCCAACTTCAAATCCATATAGCAGGAAATTATTGGATGTGACAGATGCAGTGCACCCTTTCCATACCAACCGTTGGATTACCATGGGATGTGTGCATGTGCACATCCCTAGACAATCCAACGGTTGGGGAGGGGTCGGCTGCGCCCTGCCCATATAGCAGTATACCCCAACTGTTCCAATTTAAACCTCCCATCTGCCACACTGTACTGTCTGAAACATATTAACTATATGCTTCCCAATGTGTGTGCCAACTATATATATATATATATATATATATATATATATATATATATATATATATATAAATATTTATATATATACACACACAAATTTACTTCCACATATTTTGAACTTGTACAGTACATGTGCACATGGTTGGGACATGGCTGATATAAAATCCGACTCCAAACTTTCAGTTCATATTGCAAATCTTACTAGTATTAAAAAAATGTTTAGTACAACATGTTAGCAATTAATATAGTTATGAATGTGTCGAGAACTTAATAGTCTGTAGCACTTGTATCAGATTCAACCAACTCGACATACACGATCAACTTTTTAAAAAACAAGATTTGATCATTCATTGTTGAGAACTACTATATTTTAGTACTTCTTAAATTTCCTTTCCACTCCCAATGTGGTGATCTAATGTTACTATTCAAACTCTGTAACCATTTTAATTCATTCTTGACTTACGTTTTTTTTTTCTTCTTTTGCAAGTGCTTATCATAGTTAATATATGTGGCCATATTAGTTGGGTAAAGAGATTCTTAAGAAATTAGTAGAAGAAATATGATCTCACTATTTTCTAATTCACAAAATATAAAATGTTAATGCATGCTATTTCCATAATAGAAAATGTTAATGCATGCTTCATTCTGAAAGTTGTCTGAGGACTTCACATAGCAGAGGAATTCTTGACATGAGCACTTAGAGTTCTATAAACTTTTTTCCATTTATGAAAGTTTTGGCTTCTGGGTTTTCTGAAATTCACTTGAACCTGTGTTTTTTTTCTCTTGAATTTTGTAGTGACTTGAAGTTTTTTTTTTCTTTCCAGTTTCTGGTCTTTCAAATATAATGTGTCATTTATACCTGGTTCTAACTTGATAACATCTAAATTGTGGATATAGGTGGGGTGAGGATTTGGAACACGAGACCTCCATTTGGTTGGCATTTTAATATCATTCTATTTTTAGCAATTCTCCATTTGCGCCAAGTGCAGTCAGTCTAATAAGTGATGCTTTCTTAATTATGCATTTTCGATTTTCATTTCTAATATATAAATTTTTTGTTAACTTTCTTTAATTTATTGGCTTGGTAAAATTCAGGTTGATTGCTAGGCTCACATTTCAGCGTTGATTACTAAAGTGCTAGGCTGACATTTCCGATTTTTTGCAAAAAGGGCACAACGTGACGCTGAGGTGCATGCAGGCGCTGGTGAGGGTTTAGGCGAGAGTAAGGGATCAGAGGATGAGGCTCTCCCGCGATGGTGCCGGCTGCAGCAACACCAAGTCGTCGCTCAGCTGCGACACTACTTCTCTTTGGGACTCCCGATATCTTCAAGAGATGGCAGAGAGAAGATCCATGGTCAAAATCTACTTAAGTAAATATTTCTAATAATTTGGTTAGCAAAAGAGAGATTTATTCCTATTTTTGGGTACATTCTGTATTTGGATATTCAATGTAATGAAGATGTTGATATGTACTCTATTTTGAGAAATGTAATAAAGATGGTGATATATAATGTTAAGTTTTTGGAATGTAATATATACTGTGCAGTATAGAGCATTATAAATATGCTAATTTGAATAGTATAAAGTGTTATAAATGTGCTGCATTGAGCCTATACATATTATCTATTCATGACGTTTTAAAATTGTTCTGAATTGTGCACTATATATTAACTATTCATAACGCTTTTATAGAAACTATTCATGACGGTTATTTTATGACGCTTTTAAAAAACATTTATAACACCCGTTTTCATAACGGTTGCCGTAAAAAAAAAGCGTCATGGTTCGTCATTAATGACGCTTTTTAGCCGTCATTAAAAGGGTTTTTTGTTGTAGTGTATCCGTTAGGTACGAGTACTTTTGGTTTGGGTACTTGTATCTGACCGTGGCTTGGAACAATAACTTGTCGCAGATTAGTTCGTCACATCTTGTCCTTGTTTGGTTGTAGGTGTGGCTTACTACTTCGATGAGAA
This sequence comes from Iris pallida, assembly GCA_029216955.1. Taxonomy (NCBI): domain Eukaryota; kingdom Viridiplantae; phylum Streptophyta; class Magnoliopsida; order Asparagales; family Iridaceae; genus Iris; species Iris pallida. The sequence continues at coordinate 11,577,146 of JANAVB010036615.1, forward strand.
GGTATTGAACCTTGTTGGGGTCCGGATACCATATTGGATTCATAGCATGGAAAGATACGTCACCGTGAATTAGTTTACCATCTCCTGTCCTTGTTTGGTTGGGGGGATGGTACGCTCGTTCAATAGGTGTGTATTGGACCATATTATAATTCAATTGACTTACTTATTTGAGCAATATTTATTCAGTTTATATGGCATGATATTATGTGTCTTGTTACGTCCCTCTGAGGACCTGGTTATCTCTCCAGGTGTGTGCTCTTGTCTTTCGCAGGTGTTCTAGCTCTAGCCGTGATCATCACTATTTCTTCGAGGATGATTGCACTTTGATCGTCTTCGCTTCGCTCGCCAAAATCATTCTTTTGTATATCATGTATTTCTTTTATTTTGTTGGTAGTGGATTTGTCTCCACCCAACATATTGTATCAAGACAATTTAATCTCATTATATGACATCTTTTATTCATTTATTTTTGTGTGGATGAGATTAGTTATGGTTCTACTACATTTTACAGCTTACGTATATTTATTATACGGCTGTCATGTCTACGTTCTTAATCCTACGTATTTTGGGACTGGGATGTTACATATTTTTATGGTGGCCCATGCAGGTCGAAATAAATTGTTTGGTTACTTTACCGTACCAAGCAAGCCTGCGAATAGGATTAGAAGTCTAGGATCTCATCCACATACTTGACATTTTTCCTCGATTCCATATTCGACCGACTCATCGATTACATCTTGCTTGATTCCTTCTATCATAATTCTTATCTTCCCTTCGTACTTGCTAGAGATTGACCCTACTAGTTAGATGTCCCAAACATCCTTAGCTTAATTCTTTAAGTTGGGTAGAATACCCCACGACCTGACACACCCTTGACCATTAAGGGAATACCAATAGTATTATCTAGACCATAGAGACTAGAGGAATTTAACCCATTTGGTCAACCAAGCCTTGGTCAATAAAACCGTAGAATGATGGTATAGGAATAAACAAGACTTAGATCCTTATGACTCTTAGACTATTCATAATTGTTTTTATTTTCATCTACCATCGTGCATATGTTCTACTATCCAGACTAATGATGCTAATGTAGCCTAGTTTTGCAAGCTCAATTCTTTATCAAGCTTGTTCATGACATATGCTATTGAGCGCTCACTAGCCTATTGTCTAATCAGAACCGGTGCATAATGGTCTGATCAACCACGTGCACTTTGGTTCACTTTTATCTATCGTTCTACGTGGATGGGGACATAGCTAAACTTGTCCTTTAGAGTCCCATCCGCAACTGCCTTGGCAACTCCTTTTGAATTATTCGGTCACCTTTGAACCACGTATTCGTATTCGATAACGCCTCCTTCGAACTCTATATTGCTTTCGCCTTCACATATTTTAGAAGGACGAAGGCGTTGTACTAGAACTCCCGCTAGCCTTCCTATCGACTATGACCATTGTCACTCAATGTTGCTATATCTTCATCCTAAACAACTCGTCCTTTTCTTGGCCCTATATTCGCTATTATGACCATCTAATCACTTAAATTAGGTGTGAACTTAAATCGTTCTCTTAAATCGTGCCCTTAACCTACTTTCAAAACCTATCTTTTAGGCCTCTCACTTATTCTCTTGATACCATATTACTCCTTTACATGTCATCATGACTAACTTTAAATGTTATCTTTTAAGCCACGGCTTGCTAATCGCATGTCGAACATCATCTCTTTGTCTCGCCAATTAACTTGATTGTTCCCCACCGATACCTCCTTGTGTCTTCTCACCCTCTACTAATTCTTAATTTCGAGGACGAAATTCTTTTAAGTTGGGTAGGATGTAAAACCCCTAAATTTCTACTATATTTTTTTATATTAAAATTTGTATGGATTTAAATTTTTGTATTGTACGTCGCGTAGTCGTATTGTACGTCGTGCGCGAAATTTCGTTTTTCGTAATTGCTCGACGAGTGCGAATATGTGCGAGCGTACATATTTTTAGTAAAACATTTTTCTATTTATTTATATAGTTCAAATAATATATATAATAATTATTTGTATTTTACTTAAAGTTTATTTTATGCAAATATTCCTTGCATATGAGATACATTAATTTGAATTTATATATAATTCCATTTTTGAAAATTATTATTATTAATATTTTATTATTCAAAAAAATATTTAAAAATATTTATTATTTTCGAAATTATTATTTTTGGTATTTTTGGAAAATATATTAAAAAATTTTGTGGCCATTTTAAATCTCGATTTAATTTTATGGATTTAATTTAAATAGTATAAAGGTATAATTTATAGATTTAAATTGGAATTTGATTTAAATTTAGATTTGATTTCATTGATTTAAATTTAATAATTGAATTATCTAAATTGGGTTTGAATATTCCTAATCATTATCCAACTGAGAATTCCCACATCCTATAAATAGGCAAGTACTCCTCCAAATTTCTATCATTCATTATTTCTCCACAAATTTTTCCACCGAGGTGCATGCATCGTGTCTGTGTCCAATTCCTTCCGTGTCAGCTGTGATGGCCTCGGGAATAGGGGCTGAATGTAGAATGAATGGAAGAATGGGGTGAGCTGAATTGAATGGGAATAGGGGCTGAATGTAGAATGAATGGAATAACGAATGGAAGAATGAATGCATGTGGATGGATTAATTGATTGAACGAAGGGACAAATGAATGATGGAATGATTTTGAGTGAATGAATGGATAGATGAAGGAATGGATGAACAAGTAGATGTGTGAATGGATGAAGGGATACATGGCTGCCTATGGGGCTGATTTTTGGGGCTGAAATGGGGCTGTCCCCTCCCCCTCTCACTGCTACTAAGTAGCAGTACCATGCTGTTACTGTTGCTAAGGCTATGCAGCCAAGGGGCTGACCCCCTATACACTGCTACATAAGTAGCAGTCTAAACTGCTACTGCCACTCGAAATCAGTCCCCTGTGGGGACTGATACTGTTCCTACTGCTGCTGTTTCAAAAACAGCAGTCCAAATCCCCTTCCCATTCTTCATTCTCCTTTTAAACACTCTATACTCTAATCCCCTTCTCACTCTTCACTTCCTCTCTCAATCACTCCCTACTCTCTCAATCACATTCTCTATATCTCCCTCTCACTCTCTCTATACAAATCACTCTCTATATCAATCTCTAACTCACCAAGCATATATATAAAGACACAATATTTATATATTAGAGAGACACACACACACACACACATATATATATATATATATATATATATATATATATATATATATATATATATATATATATATATATATATATATGAGGATGAGGGAGGTGAGGTGCCACCCTATGGAGGGTGTCTACTTGTCACCCCCCACATGCTATCATCATGCACCCATGTGCTTGATGATAGCATTGGGGGGGGGGGGGGGGGGGTGACAAGTAGACACCCTCCCGTGAGGTGGCACCCTACCTCCCTTATTCTCTCTCTCTCTCTCTCTCTATATATATATATATATATATATATATATATATATATATATATATATATATATATATATATATATATATATATATAACAAATGATATATACATATATATAGATTATGATACAATATGATACATTAAGAACAACTCTCTGACAATATAAATCTGAGATTAAATATAAATTAAATCATTCACACAAATATCACAAACACTATGTGTCCAAAATTGGGGGTTTCCGACTAGGACACAAAGCACAACAAGAACACACATAGAAGTCTTCAAATAGACACAAAATGGGCATAAATGGAGATACAACCATGGGGGTCATTCCTATAGGTTCAAAATAATCCTATATGCATGTAGGAGTGATTTAGAGGGAAGATTATACCTTCCGGTAGATCAAAACCAAGAAAACTCCTTCCGATACGACACCGACACGAAGAGACCTCCAAATGGACACGGACAAGTTCCGAAACTCCCCAAACTTGGCTAGCACCCACTCTTCACGGAGTAGAGAAGAAATGAAGAAGATTTGGTGGAAAAAGGGATTGATTCGGAGATGAAATCAATGGTGGTTCCTCTCAAAATTTGGGGAAGAACAAGAGAGAGAAATTTGTAGATAATAACAAATGAGAGGATGACTCAACCCCTCTTATTCATGGCCGGCCACCTATGGCTATGTGTCCCTATTTGCAATTGTCTAGAATACCCCCCCCCCACTAGCTTCTATTGGTTTAAATTAGGAATATGCTTTAGGTTGAGGCTAAATTTAGTCTAGTTTAAATCTCTAATTAGCAAAACCTAGTCATGAAATTTAGTCTAACTATACTAACTTAAATATTATCATATGTGGGCCATGTCTAACTAATAGGTGGGTCCCACTAGAGTCAAAGCTACCCCGGATCTCCGAAACAAGTCGGATTGAGTTAAAATTCGAACCCGGCTCAAATAACCCCAAAATAATATCATAAATAATAAAATAAATTTCAAAAATATTCTAAAATAAAAAATGACCAAAATACCCCTGTTCTTGAAAACTGGGGGTGACATTTTAACACTGGAATGACCATTCTCCGTGCTAAATTACACGGAGAATGGCCATTCTCCGTGTAAATTAAGACGGAGAATGCCATTCTCCATGTAAATTAACACGAAAAATGGCGTTCTCCGTATTATTTAACACGGAGAATGGTCATTATCCGTCTTAATTTACACGGAGAATGGCCATTCTCCTGCGTTTTAACACTGGAATGACCATTCTCCATGCTAAATTACACGGAGAATGGCCATTCTCCGTGTAAATTAAGACGGAGAATGCCATTCTCCGTGTTACTAACACAGAGAATGGCCATTCTCCGTGTATATTAAGACAGAGAATGCCATTCTCCGTGTTACTAACACGGAGAATGGCCATTCTCATGCGAAATTAATATTTTTCGTGTTCTAACACGGAGAATGGCCATTCTTCTGTATTTGATAGTCAGTTGAAACTTTGGAGGGCCATAACTTTTGACTGGGAGGTCGAAACGAGCTCCGGTTTGTCGTAAAATGAGCGTATCTTCGAGGAGCTTGAAATAAATAGTTCTATCGTTTGTCGGCCTACTAAAATTTTAGAATCACAAAAAAATGATGTTTGGACCTCCGTTTTAGCACTTTTGCCGTTTGTCTCGGTCTTTCTGAAATTTTCCGACGAGTTTTTGAAGATTTTTGAGGAGAAAACCTAGATTCGAAAGTGAGCAACGTATGGAAGAAGATGAAGTATCGAAACAATTTTTTTAAGAGTAGTTTCGTGGGTGTTTTCAATAAATTAGAAGGAAGGGCAAAAAGGTCATTCGGAACTCTCTTTATATATTTTTTGCTAATTCTGGGCACGCGATGAAATGTTATTGTGCGGTGAATTTTTCATAAAACTTTTTCGTTTTTTTGGCATTTCATAAATTTTTCCCAGTATAAACTATAGGAGGCATAATTCTGTCACTTTACCTATGTTTGTGCATGAGTGGTTTATAAAAATAAGGGGCTTATGTGCAACTTTTCACTAATTATTCCAACATATAACAAGCGATGGATAAGTAGAACAATCATATTCTGTCATCCGTGAGGGATAGGCTAGCTGCTGGATTAGAACAATCATATAGCTATACTTGTATTGAAGTATGCACATGTGGTGAAGTAGTACATGTAGGGATTGATTTTTCTAGAGGATTAGGTTTAAATCATCAAGAACAAACCTTTGTCGAACATGGTGTATGAGGTAGACGCGGGGGGACTCTCAGCGCATAGGACTCTGGAGATCTGATCGGACAGCGCGCTGGTCTTCTCTATAAATAGAGATGCACTCTCTCTATTTGTGTGGTTGAAAAAAAAATAGTGAGAGTGCAGCGGTCCACATCCTTCGTGTCTGCCTCAACTTTGATTTCCACGTTCTTCCAAAGTGATGACGATAGGACGAATCTTGCTTTGAACACCGGTGTCCTTATTCACCTCAGCTTTGGAGCGTCTGCGAACGTAAAGAGTAGAACATTTCTACTATTTGTTGTTGTATTTTATATTTTTTTGTAGTCAGTTTGTAACTTTTTCTTAGTGTTTCATCTTAGTTGGTTTGAGCGCAGACCGTGTCTTGCGTTTTCCATCCCTCTCCTGATGTTGGCCAGAAAGCAGACCTTGAGTCTTGCATAGATCTGTACGTCTTTCTTGAATCTCTCCACTCTTTAGATCTGTCTCCAGGACCAACAGTAATCGACATTATATTATAAATTTAGCTCACTTCGATTAAACAAAAATAAATAATGCAATCATGATTACATTAGATCACTTTATCTTAAAATCAATTACATCATAAAATCTATTCGCAATTGATGTTCCATCGCATGATTTGATTACATATTCCAACAAAATATGGTACTGATATTATAAATTCAATTACACTAATGACTCAATTTTATTACAATTATATATAATTATATTCAAACCATTGCGATGACAGTGGTAGTTCATTATTTGCGCACTCAAACGGAGAAGAGATTTATTAAAAAGCTTTCTTGAAACATAGTCACTGAACCACCACCAACTCCAGGTCTCAGCCGCACCCATCAGTATTTTCCTTGAAGACTCGGATTGCCAAGCGAGAACCCTCCGTCCACCACCAAGTTCAGTCCGCTCACGTACTTGGCGTCATCGCTGGCCAAATAAAGAACGGCGTTAGCAATGTCCTCCGCCTTGAGAATCACCCCCTTAAGATTGGAGACCGAAGCAAATAGCCCCTCGAACTCCTCGTCCGCCAAGTTGACGAACCCCGTCGCCAGGGGCGTGGAGACGCCATGCGGCGAGACGCAGTTGACGCGGATTCCGAACCTTCCGAGCTCGAACGCCGCGTTCTTCGTGAGCCCGACCACCGCGTGCTTGGAGCAGGTGTACCCGTGGGAGCTTAAGCCCGCACTGACCGCGGCGACGCTGGAGGTGGAGATGATGCAGCCTCGACCGGCAGGGATCATGACGCGGGCCGCGTGCTTCGTGCCCAGGAACGGGCCTACGAAATTGACGCCGAGGACCTTCTCCACGTCCGATTTCGTGTAGTCGAGTATGCTGTTCTTGTTTGGACCAGATATACCTACAGTTTGTAATAAAATTGATCAGTAGGTATCTCCTCAGCTAAAAAAAAAAAACTGATTTATCATCAATATATTCATTTTGGACCCTGTGCTAAGTTGTCGGCAATTTGTGACCACTGGCGCACGTGGCCAAATCTCTTTCAATTATGCTATTTATCTTCCCAAATACATTTGGGTGATTATATGACATCTAACATTAACATCGCAGTTGACATAACAACTGACATGATAATTTTAACCAAAAAATTAATTATCCAATTTTTTAATTTTAATTTTTGACATCAATTGTCATGTCAGCATCTATATCATGTCACATAATAGAAGATGATATCATCCAAAATATTTGGAAGACAAATAACATTTTTGGATCTCTTTGACATGCTTTCTGGTGGTGGCTCTAAGTAAAAATAGGAGCCAATAGGATTTGGCCACATGAGCCTCCAGTCAGGCGGGACAAAATATTATTTTCCATTCATTTTAGTTGAGTTTGTCTTCGTCTTTCGAAAATAGTTTAAATATAATTGAAGGGCACGTGTCGGGCTTCGATTGGAGGAGGGAAAGAAATGGTGGGGCCGGGTGGAGCCCATGTAGCAGGAGGGGTTGAGAGTGGTGGTGGGACCCGGTGGAATCCATGTGTAAGGAGTGGAAGAGAGTAGTTGTAAGAAGGTTGTAAGAATTTGGTAGTAAACTTAGCATTTTCGTATATATATATATACCAGCATTGTTGAACATTATGTCGAGCTTCCCGAACTTTTCAACGGCGCAATCAACAGCTTTGCTAATATCATCTTCGTCGGTAACATCGCAGTGGACGAAGGCCGCGGCCGAACCCAAATCGGCGCAGACCGCATTTCCGAGCTCGTCTTGAACATCGGCAATGACCACTTTCGCACCGTGTCTACAGAAAAGCCTCACAGTGCACTCGCCGATGCCGCTGGCACCGCCAGTGATGACTGCAACCTTCCCCTCCAACCTATAATCCGGTCAGAAAGAAGCAGCAGCAGCAGTCAGTATAGGAATATGTCAAGAAATTTACTAAAACAAGATGATATCGATGTTAATTACTTCCTGGCGATGACCGGCAAGTCCGACACGCTTCCCATGGCTGATCACTGGACTCTGGGGGGGAGAGAAATGTAGTCTCAAACTGCTCAAGAAAGGGTCCTATTTAATAAGGAAAAAGTTAACTTATCCGCAGGAGGGCTGGCCGTTCGCCTGCGTGGCCGAATTCCATTGACCTTTACGTCGATTGATCTGCCAATAAGACGGTGCCACGTGACGAACAGGCTGGCTCGCACACGGACAAGATAGCAGGGTTCGTTTAATAATTGAAGAAGGAGATCAAGACAAGAAGGTATAGCTCCGTGTAAGAAAATGTTGCATACTAATTAGATTTCCAGGCTGGCGATGGTACTTATTACCATTATGTTGTGAGTCGTGACTCGTGACACGATTCCTCAGCCCCAGTATCTACTATAGGGCCTCGTTTGGTTCATCATTCATGGAAAGGAAATGCATTAAGTAGGATTCCTGTCACATTTTCTTTCCTTGTTTGGTTGATGTAGGAAAGAAAAGCAAAAATATAGCAATGTTTCAATAATATCCTTACATATAAAATAAAAATAACATTATGAAAAATAAAATTAATGGTAAAATAAGAAATAACACATGGTTACTTTTGTCATAGCTTTTGTAATAAATGTTGGGAAAGGAGGAGGAAAAATTAATCCCATAGGTCATGAGTGGAACCATATTCCCTCCAATTTTTCCCTTGTGAAATTGATTTCCAAGTTTGTGGTTACCAAACAAAGAAAAGGAACAACTTTCCTTTCCTACTTCCTTGAATCCGTGAACCAAACGAGGCCTAGATGTGTATCGAATCCGGACGAGCCAACCTGGGACCACTTCTGATCGGACGTGGGCCGGTCCAGACTTGAACCGGAGAGGAGCACAGGCCCGGTCGAGCTTGGTCAGGAGTGGGCCGGGCCTAACCGGGCTGGGTCCAGACCGGTTTAGGTCGTTTCAGAGTTGAATTGGTTTAAATAAAAAATTCAAAAAATTTGAAATTTGAGGATTAAAAAAAATCAATTTTTTTAAATTAAATTTTTTATTAATGTAATTAAAATTATAATCTTATATAACATTTTTTATAACTTACAAAAAATGAAAGTATATATTTTAAATTCATAAAATTTGTAATAAAATTTACAAGTCTTCTGTTATTCGTCTTCCGTCCAGTTTATTGTTCAGCTCCTCCACCTCCAGTAGGGTCGTCCATAGTAAGAGACTGAAAGTCCAGCTCATTAATGTTGGCATCTTCATCTCTTAATTGTTCACTTCATTTTTTGCACGAACCCAATCTTGAGTGTAGACGCATACTTCTAGGCCTCGTTTGGTTCGCGGAATGGAAGGGAAAGGAAATCAATTCCTTGGCGTTTTCTTTCCTTTGGAAAATTATAATTTCTATTGGTTTTTCCTTTCCGATGTTTGGAAATGCTAAAAAATTTGGAAGGAAAAGTGAATACTTCAATGTGGAAAAGTGATTCCTTGCTTGGATGAATAGAATCACTTTTCTCCCCTAAATCACTTTCCTTTCCTCTTCAATTTCTTTGACACCCAAACATAGGAAAGTGATCACTTTCTTTTCTCAACCCGATGATTCCGCGAACCAAACGAGGCCCTGGAATATATGGCAACATCTTGTTCCTCTTCTTGCTTAGCATTCTTGCACCTGCACTAAAACAATATTTCGATACTACCATGGACACCGAGACCATCAGAAGATAGCTAAAGAAGAAAATTATATGATAAGTTTTTTCGTGTCGTTTCCAGTACCATTGTAAAATTAAAAATACGATCCAGAATCACCATCATCTTCTTCATAAGAATTTAAATATAAGGCCAACGCTTGAGTTGGTAGGGAAGATTGTTTTTATTTCTTCCTTTGTAGTATACTTTTAGCATGAAATATCTTACACATTAAACCATAGCTACTAGTACCTTGAACTGTAGTACCGGGTCGGCTCAGTACAATTTTTTCTTCATCTATACTACTATATAATAAGAAAAGTTGGCTTCACCGTGATTTTTTTCTTCCAAATATACCCTTACCTAACTTTACTAATTAAATTTGTTCATCCATACTACCATATAATAAGAGAAGTTGGCTTCACCGTAATTTTCTTTTCCAAGTATGCCCTTATCTAACTTTATTAATTAAAATTGTTCATTAAATTTAATGGGGGCAGCTAGGTAATTTTGTATAGAATTTTTTTTAAGAAAAATATAGTTGGTTATTATGATGATTTTGCTCTTCCCAAATACAAAAAATTTAATTAAAAGGAGATTAAAATACGTGCAAGGCACGTGCATATATGCTAGTATAAAGTAATTAGAGAATCTAAATTTTCTTTAATTTCTACTTTTAAGCTACCAGCCTCAACATTCATATTATCATTAAAATCGTCTAACAATATAAATACACCATCTAACAACATAGATTTGGTGAGAGTTCGAGACTTACATATTGAGTTATTCCACTAATAAAAGGGTGTTCCATTGTCACAACTCAAGGCTCCTCCTTATGTAGGTTCGGTGTTAAGATATATGCAGTCTTACTCCCATATATATGGAGAGTTTTCTTTGTGAATTGTCATACATAATAGATTTATAAGCACTATAAAGTCGTAATATCACATAATAAAGTTGCATTATCCACCATTTTCATACTACTAGCCAGTAAGAATTTTTCTAAACATGGACTTTTGGCTTGGGGATTTTATTGACGATGAAAGATACTTCGAGATGTTGACGTGTGTATAGTCCATAACTTATAGGGGCTGTTTGGTTCAAGTTTTAGAGACTTGAAAATAATTTTTAGATTCTTTACCCATATTTGGTAAATGTGGAATTGGGAGAGAATATGAGGGTGCTTTAGATTCCCACATATGTAGGAAAGTAAACTCAAGCCCCATTGGAAATATTTTTGCTTGGCTGAAAATGTTGGCTGGATGCATATATATATATATATATATATATATATATATATATATATATATATTTGACGGTGATACCCTCAATGATACCAATTGAATTTAGGTAACAAAAACATAATAAAATTAATGAAAGATTATTTATGAAAAATTAAACAAATTGAACATTCATATTCCTGTCTGAACCAAACACGAAAATAAAAATAATTTTTCAGGTTACACATTCCCAACCTAACTAAACATGGATACAAAAATGTTGAATTGGAAATAAATAAGAAATTGATTACTAGAAATACAAAACCTTCAAACATAGTAGTGGCAAGCTCTTGACTTTGCCTGCAGATCTACTGTCGTGTCTGTAGGGGTTCATGTCGAACACGTGTTAGACACGACACATACATAGTCCGGACTCCTAGTCCGCACACGTGTCGCATACCTGGATAGGAAGGGCGTCCATGTCGGCCCTGAGTCCAAACACAGGCCCGCTCCCGGAGCCGATCGAAGCGACGACTCCGGTCTTGGCCACCGGCCACGAGTACCGGACGCCGAGCGCGTCCAGCTCGGACCGGATGAGCGCGCTGGTCTCGTACTCGTCGAAGCCGAGCTCCGGGTTCTGGTGGATCCTTCTCCGGATGCCGACCAACCAGTCCAAGAACTCGGGCTGTGGAGCCGATTCGAGGAGTCCTTCGGCCGAGACCGAGGGATCGGCTGATGCAGATGGAGAGGAGAAGAAGAGATTGGAGATTAGAAAGATGAAGAATGGGAAAATTTTAGAGGAAGCCATTGGAGCGAGTGAAGATTGAATCAAGAACGGTGGTGATATCACCTACTTTCTTGTCCATATTGCCATTGCTAATAATTTTTGGTTTTTTTTTTTAATTACATCTGCCAATAGGATATTAGAGGGTTCGAGGATGGGAGGGAGATTGATCTTTTTTTAAGGATTTTTTTTTTTTAACTTGGATCACATTATTAATATAAATTTGTACTTATATTTTATTTTTTATGTTTATTATATTTATATTTTACTTTTTGTCACGAATTTTTTTTTTTAATGATAAAACAAATATTTTTCGTAACAAAATAAATATTTTTCGTGACCAGAAGTAATATGTAAGTCAAATAAACAAAAAAAATAGGATATAATTATAAATTCATATTAACAAGTGGGACGAAAGTAATTTTTTTTTTTTATTGCAAGTGCTTAGAGGTGAGCCTTATTCGATTTTGGACATAATCGAACCTAACGTAACTCTGAATAGGGATACGATTTGGTTTGAAATTTTTTTGTTTTAGTTTCAGTTTTGAATATACTAAATTTTTTTATAAAACTGAACAAATAAGACTTGTATGTAAATATCTTCAATCTTATACATATTTTGTGATTAAAATGTATATATATATTTTAAAAACAACAATTATATATATATATATATATATATATATATATATATATATATATATGTTTTGAAGTCCAACTTTGATAATTTAACAACTGAAAATTGCTGAGAAATCCAATTTCGGGGTTGGTTTTTATGAAAAATCCACCCGCATGATGGGTTTTATGAAATGCCCAGAATTATATATTTCCACGTTAAGTATTCCAAGATTCCCTTTAGATGTTCTGTATTTACAAAATTAATACCATAACTACCCCTCCGCACAAACTCAGATTTGGATTGCGATTCTCGTCTTCTTCTTCTTTCACGAGAGATCTGAAATCCATTGCTCTCATCTTCAGCAGAGATCGCAAATATCGTTTGTAGTTCACCGTGTTTTTTTCCAGTCGAACTTCGATCATCGCTCATCTTCTTCTTCTTTTTCTTCTTCTTTTCCGACAATTAGGTCAATTATGGAAAGAAGATCTTCTTCTTCTTTTCCAGAAGAGTTAGCATCGTTTTGAAAGAAGAACGAAAACTCTTGAATATTTCTTCATGTCAAATTTCTTTCAACAAAACAAAAAATAAAAAATTAGGTTTCTGTCAACTGTTCTCCGTCGATATAACACGAAGAATAGTCATTCTCTTGCATTTTAACAAGGAGAATGCCATTCTCCGTGTAAATTAGGCATTCTCTGTGTTACTAAAACGGGGAACGGCATTCTCCGTGTTTTTAACACGGAGAATGGCAATTCTCCTGTGTTTTAACATTTGAATGACCATTCTCCGTGTCATTTAACACGGAGAATGGCCATTCTCCGTGTAATTTAGCACAGAGAATGACCATTCTTCGTGTAATTTAGTACGGAGAATGCCATTCTCCGTATTAAATTACACGGAGAATGGTCATTCTCCTACGTTTTAACACTGGGAATGGCCATTCTCCGTATAAATTAACACGGAGAATGTCATTCTCCGTGTAAAATAACACGAAGAATGACATTTTCCGTGTTTCTAACACGAACAATGGCCATTCTCCTGCGTATTAATACTGGAATAACCATTCTCAGTGCTAAATTATACGGAGAATGGCATTCTCCGTCTTAATTTACACGAAGAATGACCATTCTCCGTACTGAGAATGACCATTCTCCGTACTAAATTACATGGAGAATGGCATTCTCCGTGTTCTAACACGGAGAATAGCCATTCTCCTGCATATTAACACTGAAATAACCATTCTCCGTGCTAAATTACACGAAAAATGACCATTCTTCGTTTCTCCGTGTAATTTAGCACGGAGAATGGTCATTCTCCGTGTAAATTAAGACGGAGAATGCCATTCTCCATGTTACTAACACGGAGAATGACCACCCTCATGCGAAACTAACATTCTTCGTGTGCTAACACGGAGAATGGCCATTCTTGCATTTTATGGTCAGTTGAAACTTTGGAGGGCCATAACTTTTGGGCTTAATTGCTTATTGCTACCCTCAACTATCCCACTTTTTCAAGTTGATACCCTAAACTTTTTTTCGTAACAGATTGATACCTCAACTATAATTAGACTACTTAGTACCCTAACGACGTTAACAGCAAAGATAAAAAGACGAAAAAGCCTTTGCTCTCTTAAAGATCCTGTATGAATAGAAAGAAAAGTTAGGACCGGTTTAATTAGAAATTTCGAAAGAAAGAAAGTCTCTCTCTCTCTCATTTGATCTTCACCCGATCCCAAAGAAGGTAAAATCTCTACACATTCCTCATGCCATCTCCGTCTCTAAGCATTTGATCTTAGGGTTTTAATTTTTTAATTTTGTGATTTAGGATTTCTGACATTTTTCTAAATTAGGTTTTTCCGAGCTATGTACGTTTGTAATCCACAATTTTCGTGTTAAACTGCATATAGGAATTGAGAGTAGATGAGAGAATATGTAGAAAGAAAATAGTCTACAAAAAAAATTAGTAGAAAAAACTGAAAGAGAATGGACTAGGGCATATAGAAATTGAGAGTAGATTAGACATTATGTACAAAGAAAATAGACTACAAAAATTAGGAGAAAAATTTGAAAGAGAATGGACTAGAGCTAAGGCTAGAGCATCACCGGACAGCAGATGGGGAAAAAAAATTTGTAACTTTGACTAAATTTCTCTTTCTTGAAAGAGAATGAGCTTTTAAAATAATAATCAGGGCTATTCTCGTCCAAAAAAATCAACTTTTTCGAGCACAGACGGAAAAACTAACCCCTGGACGACGGAGGGTACCAACTTGAACATATTGAATAGTTGAGGTATCAATCTGTTACGAAAAAAAGTTTAGGGTATCAACTTGAAAAAGTGTGATAGTTGAGGGTAGCAATAAGCAATTAAGCCTAACTTTTGACTGGGAGGTCGAAACGAGATCCGGTTTGTCGCAAAATGAGCATATCTTCGAGGAGCCTGAGATTAACAGCTTCTTCGTTAGTCGGTCTTTCGAAATTTTAGAATCGTAAAAAAAAAAAGATGTTTGGACCTCCGTTTTAGCACTTTTGCTGTTTGTCTCGGTCTTTCCGAAATTTTTCGACGAGTTTTTGAAGATTTTTGAGGAGAAAACCTAGATTTGAAAGTGAGCAACGTATGGAAGAAGATGAAGTATCGAAACGTTTTTTAAGAGTAGTTTCGTAGGTGTTTTCAATAAATTAGAAGGAAGAGCAAAAAGGTCATTCGGAACCCTCTTTATATATTTTTTGCTAATTCTGGGCACGCGATGAAATGTTATTGCGCGGTAGGTTTTTCATAAAACTTTTTCGTTTTTTGGGCATTTCATAAATTTTTCCAATTAACAACTAGTCCAACTTTGGACACAACTTTAAAATAAAGCAAATGTGTGTATAAAAATTATAATTTTTAATATAATTTAACCACGATCCCAACTTTGGACCCAACCCATTAAACAATAGAAATATTCCAACTGAATAAATGGAATTGATTAATCGGTTCGATTCGGTTTCGGCTAATTTCGATCGATTTCGATTTTTGGATATTTAGAATTTCGGTTTATTTGGTTTTGACTATTTCGATTCAGTTGAAACCAAATAAACCAAACATTCACTCCTACAAATGCACAATGTATGTAAAATAATTTTTCTTCTTCTAATATTATAAAAAAATAGTTTTAATATATTTTTATTAAAATTTGTTATAGATGTATTTATATATTAATTAGAATTTGTTTATAGATATATTTATATTTTAATTAGTTTGTTATAAATATATGTGTATTAGATAATACTACATAGTTAAGCTATTAGTTATAATATTTTGTTCTTATTTTTTAGTTGTGACGATTCAATAAAATAATTTTTAATTACGAATTAAAAGTTAGGTTTGGAATTATTTTTTCAGTACTTTTTTTTCCTTCTTCTTAATTAATTAAGGATATACATACAGCTTGCACAGCTGATTTTTGAGCCATTTTAAGCCAGAAATATTTTATGTTGAAACTAAAAAAAAAAAAAAAACCTCTTGTGAGTAAGTAGTAATACTAAAATAAAAATAAAAAATAAAAATATATTTTGTTTTTCAAAGATTTCTCTCTCTCCCTCCAAGCTGTAAGCTCTCCAGTATGGACAAACCTTGTCTATTTATTATTGATAAGATAATGGATCCAATAACTCGCTAGTGTAATGGACTCTAATATCCTTGTCGACAAACAATATAGCGTTGTCAAGCAGTCGTCTAGAGAGTACTAGAAAGAGTAGTGTTACGTGGCACACAGATTTGGACTGCAGTCCTGGCCCGCGGGTCACGTGTCACCAAACCATTGGGAAGGGGGGGGGGGGGGGGGGGGGGGGGGGGCACTACAAGAAAAATACCATTTTATGACAAATAAAAACCGTCATATATGACAAATTATGATTGTTTTTTTAAAGCCATCAACCGTCATGAACACGAGTGTTATAAAAGTTTAGAAAAAACGTTATATATTATATACACTTATATGACACCTTTTTTTTTATATTAAAGCGAGATTATTAATTCAGTTATATATAACATATCTATCCTAAAGTGTTATTAGTACGTTATATATACATAACGCTTTCTAAAATGATCTGGTTTTCAAACATTCATAAAACATTCATGAAACGTTATTAAAAAACGTATACGTAACGCTTTCTAACATTCTATTTTGGTTATTTACACACATATATACACTTAAAGCATTCTTTTTGAATAAAATTTTTATTTAATCACATTCCAAATGTACATAATACCACAATCTTAATTACAATTTTCCAAAATAAATATCCAAATACATATATTTACAACCGCTAATAAGTGGCACCCTCAAAATCGTTAGTAGCTTCTTTTGTCTTCAACTTTCAATATGCGTCCTCAGAAATTGTCGACATCAACTTCAAAACTGGAGTTGCCTGTGAAACATGAATGTAAAACCCGTAAAATTTCGATTTTTTTATTATTAAATATGTGTTTGCTAATTTAATTTTTCAAATTATTATTATTATTAGTTAAATAGAAAATTATTTTCAAAATAAACAAACTTGGACTTTTGATTGCCTAGCCCAGTCCTGAACCCAATTCTGAGCCCGAATTTATTTTAGATTAATTTTTAGAGTTACAAAATTTTAGTTACAATTTTTTCTAAAGAAAATGATATTTAAATCTTTAAACCCAATCCATTTTTTTTAAAGTCCAATAACCTTTTGCCTTAAGCCCATAGATCCAATAGCCCAACAACAATACCCTTACAAACCCATTATATAACTCTTTAGCCCAAACCCATTAAAGCCTTTACTAAACCCATTTAATTCCTTTCTCATTCCATCTCTCTGTTAACTTTCTATTTGAGAAATGAAGAGCTTTCGGTTTTTCTCCGACCCGAGCTCTTCCAAACCGCCGCCGCCGCCATCACTCCGGTGACCGCCGGCATCCCCAAACGGCCGCCCATTCCTCTTCCGGTAACCTCCGTTTCCCTCTACTATTTAACCCCTCCACCATTCCCATCTCCACCACCATCTTTCCCAAATTCAGTGCCCTAATCCAATTTTCTGGCGACCCGAACTCCTCCCGCCCTAGCCGACCGGCCCTCCGACGCCGCCCCGCTCCCAGGCCAGTCCCGTCCGACCCCTTTCAGCGCCCCTCCCGACGTTTCCCCGGCGCCACCGTCGCCGTTCCCGGCCGACCCCGCGTGGCCGACCGCCCCTGTGCGCCGCTTCCCGGCCGCGTACGGCTGCTGCCCGGCGAGTCCCTATTTCCGGCAAGTCCTCGTGTGGCCCCGTGAACCGCTCACCGTTCGGTCCCGCTGTCCCGTTTCCATTCCTGAGATTATCCCACGGCTCCCCGACCAACGGATATTGGGTAAATTTTGATAATCTCAGTAGTTCGTCCCTCCCGAGTCGATGATGATTTTGGTTCCGCGATCCCGTTGCGGGATTCGGTTTAGATGAATTCGATTTCGGAAATTTCCGAAGTCCTCTTTGGTTATAAGTGTGTGCTGTGGTTGGTTTCGTTTTGGAGAAATTAAGCTCTGTTGGTTTTTGATCTTCTGTTAGTTTCGGAATTTCCGAACTATTATGTTTCTGTGGTTTTCGTTTCCTGTGGCTTCTCGGAAATTCCGAGTTATGTTTCGGAAATATTCTGTAGATTGGTTTTGAGAAATTCTGTTGGTTTGCTTCTGTGATATTTTCGGGTTTCTGAGTAACTTCGGTTTTCCGAATACTGGAAACGTGCTGTGGATGTATATTTTCGGGTTCGATATTATTTTCGGATTTTAATATTATTGGTGGAAATGAATTCATGGGTTATTTTCCTGGTTGGGATATTATTTGTGTGTTGTTGGCACAAATTTCCAGTATTGGGTTGTCCCAAATACAGAGGGAATGCTGCCCAAATTTTCAGAAAAATACTTTAAAAGGGTTTTCTATAAAATTTCTAAATTCTAAACTGGCTTTTTGTTTATTTGAATTCCGATTACTTTTCCAAGCGACGACCGTATCGGTCAATGGGCCCTTAGTGAAATGCAAACGAAACCGGCATTGTTCCGAACGTTGAGGCATTAGCTATTTACAAACATGACATTTGGACCAAGTCTAAGACCCTTCCTTTATTATATATTTAATATTAATTATATTTTCTTAGAACGTGTTACTGGCCTAGAGTATTTTGGTGCAGAGCCTCGACCTGCTGAATGGACCGCTTCCCGGCGTTCAGTTTACCATTCTTATTTTAATTCATTTATGTAAATAATTGTAAGGACATAAGCCCAGCTTTTTATCTTTATTTTCTGTGGCCTGTAATAATGTAGTGTAGTTTTTATTTCTTTTCTGGTTGTTGATTTGACGTAAACGCGTAAGATGTTAAATAAATATTTATTAATATCATTCTTCTCACAATAAATAACTAGAAAAATTACAAGTTTGTAATTTAACAAATTCACGTTTTTCTCATTAAAAACCTAATTTTTATATATATTACAAAGTACAAAATTTTGTCAAATAATCAGAAAATACGAATTTTTTCAATAAATATTAAATTGACTTTTCCTTCGTAAATTAATAACTCACATCGATAAACGTGTTCTGGTAGATTTTGTAAATAACCTAAAAATTGACTAGGATCAAATTTTAGAGATTGCAACTAGCACACCTAGATATGGTTTCCTCATTTATGCTAAGTCGGGATTCTCAATGTAGGATTTCGAGGACGAGTCTGATTTTCTTTCCGGAACCAACTCTTCAAACCCAGTCATAAACAAAGGCAAGTACGGTTGTGTTTATTTTTCAATTTAGTTAATAATTCTAATATTGCAAGATTAAACCACATTGCTACACGGAACTCTCCTAGAGTATTGATTGTTATTGATTGTGGGAGTAATGTAGTGTATTATGACCAATACCCCTCATATTGCATATTGATTGTGCGAGCTTACCCCTCTTACACACGGGAATAAGCCGTATCGTATCATTAGGATACAATTGTACAACCCAAGCCGGTTATAAGCATTACATACTCAAATCACATTGTTTTCAATTGTGAAAAATTGCTGAAAAATATTGTTCAAGTATTTAAACTGTTTAAATTACAAATTTCTAATTATTAGTGGAATTGTTAAATTTTTATAATTGTACTTTGCTCCTTTCCTGACTGGATCCCCCACCTCCAATAGGTTCCATTGATGAGGCAGACCTATTGATTAATAGCTATTATGATCCGGTGCTCTACCCTGCAGTACTTCCAGATTACCACTTGGAAGATGTTGATCCTGAGGCTGATGAGCCAACTTCCTAGATGATGATTTTCCTTTTAGTTTTGATGTTTAAATAAAAGATAATTTTCATTTTATCTGATGTATTAAATGAACCTTTTGTTGGACAAGTTTTAATATTCGAAGTTTAGATGTTGTGGCAAAATATATATATTGTGTTGTTGTGATTACCTGCATTTGGATACAGCTTACTGCCGCCGTCTCACAACGATGCAGGCTGGACATGATCCGATTCGACCCAACAATTTGGAACCGGATCGTGACAATGAATGACACAATGTTTCAGTGAGGTTACAAACTTTGGTGTTTCCAACAAAGTTTGGTTGGTTGCTCTACAATTAGAAATAACAAAAGAATTATATACGAACTAAAACCGAAAGAAAAATATTCTTGGGTTTAAGTTCCTATTGATCACATAGTTTAAGTTCCTTCAATTATAATTTACATTCTAGAGAATTTATATAAATTTGGCAACAAAAAATTTAGGTGGAAAGGACAAAAACAATATGCAATAAGCACAAAAACATTAATTTTAATTATTGGACTTAATTAGAAAATATAAGCACAAAAACATTTAATAACCCACTCCCTAATTGTCACGTCCCGCTCCCGCAGGAGCGATCGTCCTCGCTAAGGCGTGATGCCGCACGGGCCTAGGTTGCGCCCGTGCAAGGCTATCTCCGGAAACGGCCGATTTGAGCTAGGCCACAGAGTCGCACAGAGTGTCCCCATTTGCAGCGAAAAGTAAATGAACACAAGTTGAAGCGAATTCAAACTCTTTATTGATATTTAAAAAGTTTACAAGCGGCGCTAGGCCGAGTTTACAAGTCTCTCAAGCTCTCTCTCTCTCTGAAACATAAAAGGCGTGCCAAGTAACTTACAACATGGAATGAATTCATGGCGATGTTCCGATACATTATGTCCTGTATATGGTGCTTCAGCTCCTTGCAACGCTCCAAGGCTCCAGAGATAGCTCCGCGCCTTAGCATGTTCGAGAGAAGCTCCGCACCCGACGACGTCTCCTGCTTCCTGCAAGCAATATGTGGGATTATCAGTACATTGTTATGCACTGGTGGGGAGGCTAGCTCGCCCACAATGCTATCATTACCAAACACGTTCTATTTACTTTTGTGCACCGTCTATTTCTAATCTTGCCTTAGGATCAATTTCATGGCATATTTCATAACCTACCCCGTGTTGCCGAATTCAAGTGTTTGCATGGAAATACATGCACGACTTACCCATACTTGCCGTCCGGCCTCCCTGTCCAAAGTAAACCAAGTTAGTCAATAATACATATAAACTTTCAATGCTAAGTGTGTGTCCCTGCCTCAGGTCCTAGCGCGACGTAGGCGTGTTTTCTAACTCAATTTCACGAAGTACTCTTTATCCTTTGGTGTGTTACATTTCAAGCCTGTTCAGAAGGCACTTCATTTAGTTAACTTAGACTACTTTGTTTCAATGCAAGGACTTGCACGTGGAATGCCACCAGCAAAGTCCACTTAATCTATATGCACCGGTCGCTGGCATCACAAGCCAATTTGGACATACTTCTCCTTTGGTAATTTCTCACCTATCATTGCGTGCGGCTGGTACACATCTGATAGGTCTTTTGAAATACCCCGCACTTACGTCTCCTGGGCGGCCAAGCCCTCACCCAGGTACCCTCCGTAAGCCATTTTGATTTCCGTTCGGACCGGCCACGTCCCCCCTTTGACCGTGCCGCTGGAAATCCCTTATTCCGCCTCTCCCGTATACGATGGGAGTGTCCACGACCATTTCGTATTATTTGTCATTTTAACTTAACGGCTGTCTCCGAGCCGTAGGCTAACCCTTAGCCATAATACGTTATCGACCAAGTTGACGTCCGTGTAACGCGGGTAGCGAGCCACGTTGTACGTGCCCGTCATACCTGTCGCTAACCATTCCTGTCTTTCTTATCTTTTATTCATTCTTTCTTTTCTTTCTTTCACTTGTCCGTTCGTTCATTGATTCATTCACACATTCATTCATTCATTCGTTGATTCATTCATTCACTTATTCGTTCATTCTTTCATTCATACATTTTGCAACTCCCCGTGCGGGAGTCGCCTTGGCGACCCATCGGTCCCGAATTCTTTCAATGTTGCTATACTCTATTCGGAACGACTATGTCGATAGTCTTCCGTTTCATTATTGTAAACCATTCATTGTTTCATTGTTGAACGCATAAGGGACTTGAACGTAAGCTTGTGCCTTAGCACGAGCGTGGAGCGCGGTGCGAGAGTTCTCACATTTTCCATGTTCTTTTCCATATTCTATACAAGCATACAAGATGAAATTATTTCCTTAGCTAGGTGCGTTGAGTCATTTATTAGCATGCGCAGTGTTATCGCCTAGCGATTCTAGCAATAGTGTCCGTATTGTTAAGTGTCTAGGCTAAGCAAAGACGGGTTCATCGGAGCCACCCACCTTAGCGATGTTCGCATCGGCCGAGCGATACTCCGAGCGCGCCTTTGAAAGTCTAAGTCTGGATTCATCTTGACGGGCCAATGTAAACCTTACATCGATTCTTCATCAGGTCGATGCCAACTCTTCGGGTCGACGGCTCATTTGAGTCGTTGTACTTGCCGTTTGAATCGGCGTTCCGCTAGGACGGAGCGGGTCATTACACTAATCCATAGACCTGTCGAGGGGAGGACGGTTACTCCTGCCAATTCTAGCAATAGTGCATCGACAAATCTACCTGAAAGCAATTAAAACAAAAAACAAGTAATGTCCAGAAGAAAATGACTAGTACACAAAACAAAAAAAAGACTGAATGAATAAAGAATGATTCCATCAGAATATAAATAATATTTCCAAATCACGTACATCTTACCAAATTGGCTGCAGTTGAACCACCACGCCATCAGAAGAGAGGAAAAATAAAGCCAAACCTTATTCTTAAATGGAAATTGATAATTTGATAAGGAGGAACATTCACACGAGCAAAAATTGATACAAGTTTATCAACTTCATGTAAAATAAAATAAAAAACAAACAAACCAATAGTATCTCTTTCTATCCAATATTTAAGAGAAATTCCAATTACGGGAAAGAAAGACTTTTGAATAAAAAAAAAACTGAACTAAACCTAGTAAATGCTAACAAAAATACAAACTTATCTCTGACTTTTACAATCTAGATGTTAGTAGGGGTGAGCAATTGTCGGTTTTTAGCTGAAAACCGAACCGAACCGGACCGAAATTGGAGTTCGGTTCGGTTTTTTATAAGTCGGTTCGGAGTTCGGTTTCATTCTTTCAATAATTCAGTAATTCGGGTCGGGTTTCGGGTTTAGATTTTGAAACCCGACCCGAACCGAAAACCGATAGCCTCTGTATATTAAAAAAAAAAAAAAAACCTAAATCTAAAACCTCTCTCCACTCTTTCATTTCTGCTGCCGCCTCTTCCATTCTCACGACCCTCTTCCTCTTCACCCCCTTTCCCTCTTCCTTTTCTCTCAACAAAACTTCCTCCTCTCCAAAATGTTTCCACCTCTTCCCTCTTCCCTCTTCCTCTTCTCACCACCTCTTCTCTCATTTTCTCATGACCTTCCCTTTTGCAACGAAGTTCATCTCCCTCCCTCTCCATGTCGCCTCCGGCGTAGGTGGAGGAGGAAGGGTGGCGCGGCGGGAGTATGAGTTTGGAGGCTCCTCTACCGGACGGTCTTCAGGGCTTGGCGCTTCCAGATCGGCCATCATCGCCCTCTCCTCGTCGCTGGAGCCGCCGCGAGATTGCGAGCACCTATAAGGAGCTTTTGTGGTGAGTTCTTCACCGAATGTAATTTACTTTGAATATTTGGTTCATCGTTTGTGTCGATATTTGGTTCACTGCCTTGTTCCGGGATGCAATGATCTGGATTTACTTCCTTAACATTCATATTCTCCACTGTTTCTTGCATTTTTCAATAACCGAATAAGCCGATTTAACCGAACCGAATTAGTTCGGTTCGGTTTGTCTCGGTTTTGGAAAAAATAGGTTCGGTTCGATTTTTTAATTTGCGGTTCGGTTTATGTTCGGTTTTGCAATTTACGGTTCGGTCCAGCCCGAATGCTCTCCCCTAGATGTTAGGAACCGAATTCCTTGGTTCTAACAATCTGCAGCTGTGTCAGTGTTCCCTACCATGGCAGTTATAATTAGTATTAAAGAATATAACACATTAAATAAAGAGTTAGTTACCTAACAGTCTAGTCATTAGCCATGTCAGCAGAAAGAAGCCAACCTGGAGCCATCTGGATTTGCCCAGTCACTAAACTGATTGCTCAGTCATCAGATTGATAATTGTATGCGTCTTTGGTACCAGCATTGTAACCAACTATAAATAGTGATTAAGTGAGGAAGAGAGCCATGGATGAATTGTTTCTTGTTTTTTTTTTTGTTAGATCTGTAACTCTTCCTTTACTCCCTCTCTTCTTCTTCTCCAAAAATTCAAATAAAAGTTCACCACTACTTTTTCTTCTTCTCGAACTCTAAATCTCATCTGTGAATTTTTACTGTTGATTGGATCTTCCAATCATGGCCAACTTTTCTCGTGGATCATCACCACCATGTATGATGGGAAGGAGTCCCCATCAATTGGTATCAAGCTGCTTTAAGAGAAATTAAACAATCGGTTGGCAGAACAATTATATAGCCATTGCTGACTTTTAAGAGTCCATGGAATTAGGATGAGTATCTTGACTAATTTTGAATTTCTATTCTCCACTGCTGACACCTAGATATGCAGAGAAGATTACAAAGTCTACAAAGGTCAGATGAAGAGATTTGCTATTGAAAGACGATTCATCAGTAACATCATAAACAAGCAAAATACCCATAGCACCACGGTAGTATGCCGCAGAGCAGTCAAGGGACATCTGAATAAAAACCATATAAGAGACTGCAATGCAGGTTCTAAGCTAAAGATGCATACAAATCAAAAGGCCACCCAGAAGTTAATTGGTATACTTACCAGTCGTGATAGTTCAAAATTGCTCCTAACCAGCTGTATCCCAAATATGTTGTTTGATCCTCTTTGCCATCCAGCTCAATAGTTCTTATCTTGAAATAGATGCTGCATAGAAATACCTATCATCAGTAAAAGATCCCGATACATTTCTCTCAAATACCTTGCCATTCCTATCAGCACAACAAATAAATGAGCTTAAAATAAAATCTACCCATATTTCGTAATGAAACTAGTAGTGCAGGAGCCATCCGAGAAACACAAATGAAACCAACTCTTGCCAACACCTAGAAGAGCACATTTCACATCAAGATAACTAAAATAAACTTTAATTTACATAAAAAAAAATTATGATCTTATAGACAAGTTTTGCTTTCACATAAAATAAGGATATATAATCAACAATGAGCTTAGTGACACAAGGTCAACCATGTTTTATGGAGAGTGTAGATTTTGATTCATAAATATTTTGGGCTCAAGAATATTGTCAAAGAATGCAAGCAGGATTTACCATCCACATCCAATAAATGTCATCTAGTATGGGCTCACTGCTTTTAAATACCTCATGATGTCGACGACAGCACCATCTTTCAGTTTGGGTAAGACCTTTAAGTCTGTGGAAGAGTACCAATATGTGCAATCTAAACAGAGTGACCAACATATGCCATCTAGACCTTGTGACCATTGAGCCTGCCAATTAGATAGGCATAACATTTTATATGAAAGTTTCTACAAGCTCCTGGTACCCCCTTTCGAAAATTAGCATAAAGAACTAGTGCTATTATGGACAAGTCTTTAACATTTTCAATAAAAGCTCTTCTCAAAACAAAAGGTTGCTCTAAGTTTTTTATTTTATTGCAATCATATGATTCTCAAAACTTCGAACTGAACTCACCATTTTATTTTGAGATATGTAGCAATTTTAGACGCTAAAATAAACAAAACTCTCTCATGAGACTTTCATCATCAAATAGCAATATAAAAAAAACATACCAAGACAGTTTTGGAGAAACTGAGATCTTTTTCAGCATAGACGCAAGAAAACCACAAATGTAGGTTATAATAATATGATTCTAATTATGCAAATACCACTAGAACAGAACACCTAGCACTTTTATTCTAAGGGGATTAGACGCCAAGTGAAACTATTTCCATACAACTTTAAGCCTAAAGATACTGGAAAAGTCTTCTCAACTCCAAAGAAAATCCTCCTTATAAGACATCCAAAATCATAACAGAGACCAAGTCAAATTCCTTCTTCCAATCTCACTAAATATGTTACTTGGAGATTCCTACAAGGATATCTCAGTCAACAGTGTACTTGGAGACTGTTCATACTGGGAATTGTGATGTAAATTCAATGAAAACTCATTGATCTTTATGGTGAATACTTAGCTAAAATAGAGACTGTTTGTACTGGCTGCTAATGGACGCTCTACGCGTCTATATTCAAATAGAATAGCTACAAAGTAAAGCACATACAGAGATAATTACCACAAATATTTTAAACCTGCATGGAGTTGCTATCTTGTTGCAAATAATGTGATTTAAAAATCTGGATATCTCACTCAATATGTTACTTGCAGATTCCTACAAGGATATCTCAGTCAACATTGTACTTGGAGATTCCTACAAATATATCACATTTATGGCACCTACCTAAACATAAAGCTCATTCACTACTGAGAAAAGCCAAAATTCCAAGAGTAGAAAATAGTACAACATTCATGATATAGTTTTTACAGTTAACTTAAATATACCACATAAAATTTGTAAAAAAAAAGTTATGTGGACTAAAAGAAAATCCAAAAATAAACAGAATAAGAAAGATGCGTCTTTTATAAAGAGAAAAATACAACCATAACTAGTTATACCTAGCGTCAGCCATGACTTGAACTTTCGCACCTCCACCGTACAGGTCATAAAAGTAAAGCTTTGATGATGAAGTTCTCTTGTTCATGATTCTTCCTGAAAAGATTAACCATGATTATTAACTTAGCACAATGAACACGGTGATAAACCACAAGCAAATATGAACCTAATTAAATAACAACTACCAGCTAAGTTGATTTCCACACCCTTGAGGTGCTCCCCATCTGACAAAGACCCATATTTCTTCACATAATCTACAACTGAAATGGAAACTTCAAACTTGTGGGGGTACAGATTTACTTCAGATGCTTTCATCAATGAGAGAACCTTTAGCCTATTATCATGGTATTGATGCAATCACAAAGAACAAAAACTCAAAGCCACTAAATCTAACAAAAGTAGCCAAAAAAATACAGACACTACAATGAACCGTCGGGTCCATATCTTCATCATTTGCGACAGATGATTTTTGCGACTTTGAACTCGCCTTGACTAAACCAAAACCGAAAACAACCAAGAGTCAAGAATTTATACCCAAAACCATTTCGGAATCCGAAGGGACGCCTCGGATTCGGCCGCGGGCGTGTCGTCACCGACTCGAAGTCTCGAAACAGCGGCTACAGGTCACAGACAGCGTTAACGGCATCACGATCACGATCACAGCGGTTCGGGAAGGGGGAAGTGGTGGTCGAAAAGAAGGGGGCTCGGCTAGGGGGCGACTTGAGAGTAGAGCGCCGCGGCGTGCGAGCCCATGGCCGCCCTCGCCATCAGCACCGCGTCGACGGATCTGCTGTCGAGGCAGTAGAACTCGATCATGCCGAGGGTGTGGCCTCCAGGTTGCCCGCGTCGGCGCAACGCTTCAGGAAGCGGCACGCCGAGTTTGACCACTTCTTTGCTCTGACAGCCATCGACCTCGCCGACGCTTTCGAAAGGACCATCGGGTTTGTCCCCAACTCGTTCATCCTCTTGCATCTGCAGCATTAATTAAGTTTCCCAATCAAAATCATTCCAACGAAATAAATAAATTAAACAAGGAGGAGGCTAGGGCTAGTCTAGGGCTTACGTCATCGTTAGGCTGACTACGTCGGAAGGGGCGTGTGCGGAGGAGCTGAGCTTGGAGAGGACGAGGTCGTCCGGCAGCCCGTCGAAGAAATCAGTGGCTCGAGAAGGGGTCGACGGGGGCGGAAGTCAGGGAAAGGGGCGGAGACGAGCGATTCGAGAGAAGCTCCCGCTTCTTCCAGATCCTCCATGGCGTCTCCTTCCTTCCTCCCTCTCACTCTGGGATTCAAAAAATGGGAAAAAAATTAGGGTTCGGGTTTTCGGGAAAGAGGAGAGGTGATAAGCTCCTTTTCCCTCCATAGCATAAGTTGAAGGAGCTCGAGTGGAATTCATCATGAATTATAAGAATAGATCAGAAATTCCCCAATTGAGAATTCTAGGATTTTTATTAGAGTAATAAGGAAGGAGGAGGATAAATTACAATAGCTAATTAAAACTAACAATTAAAACTAACCATTACATTCCAAGCTGTTCTGCTATTCCCTCTACTATGCTATTTATAGAGTTCAAATACTCTAGCTGACTTGGTCCCCAAGCCATGCTGACTTGGCAATGATGTGGCAATATTGACGTGGAAGGTTTTGTTGCATATTCCTATTGAGGAGAGCTCGAGTGTATGTTGATCTCCGGATTCTCATACTCTCTGGTACTGAGCTTGGACTTGAATGTTCAGATATCATTGCAGTCTTCGCTTCTGCATCTGCAAAGAAGGAAAGGTGAAAGCCTCTACACTGAGCCATACTACTGCCACTCACTATACTGCCATACTGAGCCAAGCTTACAGACAGGTCCTTATCAATACTCACCCCATAAAATTGACCTTGTCCCAAGGTCAACGATAGGAAAATCTTCAAGAACTGCTAATAAGGCTTCTTAGCAATCTTGGGAATATAACTATTTATCTTCAACTGATAGAAAGAGATGATAAGGAGAAACCTGAAGTTTTTGATACTTGATACTACTTGACATTGAAAAATAAGCTTGTGACCCATTGTTCCTGACACTGAAGCTTTAAGCTTGGAAATTTGATCCCTGGATCCCACACCCAAACATGGAAAGTGGTACCTGCTAGAATATATTGCTATTCTGTGTAATAGTGCTTTTAGCAATTTCACCTTGCAATTCTGTAAACAATGTCGTACCATGTACATGTCCTGCTCCATCAATATAGTACCAAAAATTAAAATCTAGTGACAATTCCTCGACAGTGCAAACATGAATATTGAGGGATGTTCTGCACACATGACTAGCAATACCAACTGTTTCTTCCAGGATCCCATACCTGCCTTAAAGCCTCACATTCAAGCTCCTCTTGAACTATCCATAACTGCCAAGCTGCAGAAAAACTCCCAGCATCCTTCTCACCAGAGAGCAATGATTCCCGCTTTGAGTAGGCCGTAGTAAATGCATGTAGTTTGCTGTCATCAAGATCCAACACAAGGGTTGGCTCATCAAACTGTATCCATGAAGCACCAGCTGCCTTCAATTGAACAATATCTCCCAGAAGTGTGCGAAGAGAGAAGGATTTGTCTACTCCCTTATTATGTTTTGAGAGCAACAAGTAAGGTACACGTCCAAAAAGTACGAGAATTGTTTCAATACCAAGCCCCTTGGCCTCCTTGTATTTTAGACACAGCCTTGTGGGAAGAATATGAGAACTTTGTATATGGCCCCATTTCAAGGACAATGAAGAACTTGGTATTTGGGCACATTTCATGGATAATGAAGTGGTGGTCGGTGTCAAACCACTTGGTCATCTCCATAGCAGGGAGATTGGCATTTCCTTTTGCCATGGAGAAGTAGGCATCGAAGCCAATCTCTCCACCATTCCAGCCATACCCCCTTGGAACGGCTCCAAGCATGGCTGTTATGTCTTCTTCAAGCATGGATGAATAAGGACATGCACTCTTATATGTGCCCCACATGTCAGCTAAGCTTGCTATAGTAAATGGCCCTAACTTGCTATCCACATGGTGTATCATTAAAGAATCCTGAAGATAGCTGCTTTGGTGCCAGTTAAGAAGTTCCTCAAGAGAATGAGGAGCATGTTCCGTTCCTCTCTCATCCTCAAAAATCCAGCACATTTCATCAATTGACACTGACAGCTTCAATGGTGCAATGTTCGTCATTTCCCCATTCACTTTTAGCTGTTCGTTGCCATGATTAACATCCGATGAGGATTGAAGCATAAGATAACCATGTCCAGAAGTTGCCAAAGTACCAAGCACAAGCTCATTAGCTTTATCACAAGACTGAATACGTGGCGACCTAGCAGAGCTCAATATGTTTTCTCTGGCAAGAAATTCTGTGCATCCATTGGATGCCAATTCCATGCCACCTGCGGCTTCAGCAATGTCAACAGTTGCTTCAACTGCATTAGCAGACATAGCTTTTAAAGCACGATGCAGTCTCTTGGAAGGAGACAAAGCTGCTTCAACGTCCATTGCGATGCCTTTTAGTTGATATTTGTTAACATTCCAATGAACTTGATCTATTTCTTCACTAAGAGTACAACCATTTGTGGGCACAGAACTTATCACTTCCTTGACTCTTGCAGTCTTACCAATTGATGAATTAACGACACGACTATCAATAGAAACAGAACCAAAGTTTTTGCTAGAGGAAATTAGTGAAGAATTTGTATCAGATTTACTGATTAAGCTTAAATCCTCAGAATAGTCTTGGTCTTCAACTGGCAAAGATGCATTGTAATGTCCCAAATTCGTGATACGTATTTAGTGTACGTATACGTGTTTTGGACCCATATTTTATTTATTCATGGTTAGTTGTCTTGGTTTATTTTGCATTGGCTTGGTTTTATTGTCATTGATAGTTTAATTACTTTTAATGATTCATTGGTTTATTTGGGCTTGGTTTATTCCTGGGTTGGTTCGGCTTGGTTCGGTTTGGGATTGCTCTTGCTTCATCATGAACCAAGGGGTGAACCCCCTACCTACCACCACCACTCATATTTATTACCTATTCTTCTTTCTTTCTCTTCATAATCATCTTCTTCTTCCTCATTTACTTCCTTACCTACCAAAGAGAGAGAGAGGTCTAGGCAAGTGCATCTTGCTTCCACAAGAGAGCTCATTTTTATTGTTCTATTAGCTTCTCCACATGTTTCTAAAACACATTAGAACTTGTTATTTTCCATTTTGAGGTTTAACTTTTTGTAGATCTAGGAATTAGTTATTTTCGGATTTTGGTGATTTTGATCTATCAAACTTCTTTGTTTTTAAGTTTTGATGGTTCCATGTTGTAGAAAATTTTATTCTACCCAATTTTGACCTTTGAAAAGTCGGATTTGGACTTATTTTGACCAAGTTATGGACTTTTGAAGCTTTGGGTTCAACCATGGAGTTCTTGTTGTTTGGAGAAGACAGTGAGCAGTGCGCGAGCTTTTTAGCTTGAGCCACTGAGTTGCGCGCGCTCTTTAGCGCAGCGCAGTCCCCATACGCTGCCTTTTGGGAGCGTATGTCTTGCATACGCTCACTTGTGTGACAAGGAGTCGTATGGAGTCTATACGCTGCCTTTTGGGAGCGTATGTCTTGCATACGCTCACTTGTGTGACAAGGAGTCGTATTGAGTCCATACGCTGCCTTTTGGGAGCGTATGTATTACATACGCTCACTTGTGTGACAAGGAGTCGTATGGAGTCCATACGCTGCCTTTTGGGAGCGTATGTCTTGCATACGCTCACTTGTGTGACAAGGAGTCGTATGGAGTCCATACGCTGTCTTTTGGGAGCGTATGACTTGCACTGAGCATATGACCTGAGCGTATGACCTGAGCGTATGACCTGTGCGTATGACCTGAGCGTATGGCTCTTGGCTGACTTGGTCTTATGTCAGCGTGCCAGTTTGGTTTTATTTTCCTTAAGCTTGGCTCTTCTATATCCCTGTATATTGATATTTTATTAGATATTTTACGTCCATTTTATATCCTTACGCCTTTTGTCCTGAACTTGATAATCACGAATTTACTTGATATGTTTGGAATTGATAATTGAGCATGACGTGATAGTGACCCGTAGTGGTGCACTCCTGACATAATAGCCTGACATGACCTGATAGTGGCCCGTCGTGGTGCACTCCTGACAAAGTACACTTGGCATGATAACCTGACATGATTATCTCGAATAGCTGTTGCGACGGCTACCTGACATGACATGACCTGTTTAATTAATCATGACACCGTGGGCGATTGTGCTTGTACAAATAATCCAGTCCTGTCTTGCATCATGTCTAGGAGGGGACTCCTGAGTACCACGGTCAGGAGTACCTACTGAAATGGACTAAGGTTAATAATTAGTATAATTCACTACTCATGAAGAGATGTTCTCCAGTTACAGGCGATCCCGTTATCCCGGCCGCAAATGTTTGGACTTCTAGCCTGCCGACGAGTAGGACACATTTCTAGCCCACTGTTATGTGGGACACTCTTGATTGTCACTTTAAATAATTGAACTCTATTGTCACTCTAATGCATTATACTCTCTAGATTGTCACTATAATGATTGCCTGGATAACCTGGATAGCTGCAGGGCCTGTGACTACTTGGAGCATCTCATTGCATCTTGCTAGTAACTAGGATTGTGATAACCCTAGTTAGTTAATGTAGAAAGTCGTAGGCAATGATTGGCCGTGATTGATTGGATGGAGTCTAGTCCAGTATGGTATTATCTAGAATTGATTGATTGCAAGATTGTACCAGAATGATTGAATTATTGTCACTCCAGATTGTCACTATAATGATTGTCACTCCAGATTGTCACTATAATGATTGTCACTCCAGATTGTTACTTGACCTGATTTCTTATATTTATCTTGCCGATAAATGGTGAGAGAAACCAAGTTCCGTTCAGACAAAGGGTTACAACCCCGGTCCTTGTTTGGTTTACGGATTGTAACCTAGCTATCTGAATAGTTCCATGGTTATCTCATCGTATATCATCCTGGCATGCTTTTCCATATGTCCTGTCTTTTAGTGATTCTATGCAAGATTGTCTTTTATAATTACCTATCATACTTTTTCTTAAATTACTGTCTCTTATTATGTAATTATATTATTGTGTTAATTTGCTGGCTTTAGTTCTTAAGTGAAGCCTCCTTTGTGGCACTTGCTCTTTCTGGGGTCTGACCCAGCTGGTTTTGTATGGCCAGATACCGGAGCAGCACCAAAGGATCTCCCTCCAGCCCGATGGTGGTCACCAGGCGTAACCAGGGCATCGAGTGGGTTTCTTTTGTTCTCCCACTGTAATATTGTAAATTATTCTTTTGAGGCGTTTAGCCGACGAGCAAGTGTTAGCTCGATTGTACTTACTTACTGTCTGCCTACGGGCTGTAACATAATTGACAAGCCCCGGGGGTTGATCATGTATGACTGAACTCTTGCTAGTCCTCACATTTTGTAACGACTAGCTTCATGATCATCTGGATATGTAATGTTTGAGACGCCTTACAATTGTATATTTGGAGATCTGATATCTTGTGATTATTATTAGTTGGTTGAGATTGAGACAATAGGCTATTTTATGACCTTAAGAGACTGATGGATTGTAGTAAAACCCTCACATATCTAGACAGCCGTGACCGTATAGCGGTGTGGATCCCATTCCGTTATACGTAGCTGGCTATGTCTGCCCCCGCTCTCCAGTATTCTGGTTCTGGGGCGTGACATGGTTTAAGTGGTGGCCCATGCAGGTCTTGTTAATCAAGATGTGTGAGGGTTTACCGAATAGATGTCTCAAACGGTACTCGCCCTTGATCTCTGCTCGTATCCTCTTGATTCCTGAAATTCTTGTCCTGACTACATGCTTGTAATCGTTGATCTGTCCTGGTCATTTCTTATTGTTCCCATGTCGTCTTCTTCAGCGGCATTGAACCTGGACCTGCTGATTAGCAAGGCGGATCACCTCCCGTGGACCAGCAGCAACCAGAAGATCAGGCCCAGCACTCAGGAGCAGCCTCCCGAGTCGTACCTACTGGAGGAGAGCCGCCAGTTCAGCCAGTCCAGCCTGCAGATCCTGATGATGGCACTTTGGTGGATCTCATCAGATCATTATTAGCTTCCCAAGATCGTAGAGGCGATGCCTTGCACCAGGCAGTAGAAGATGCTCTGAATAGAAGTGGTCCTCGAGGGAACAATGTGGTCAACAGTTTCAAGCGCCTGAACCCTCCCTTCTTCGATGGCAGCGAGGATGCCATTGCTGCCGATGCTTGGCTACAGGATATAGAGGTGATTCTCGAAGCCGTAAAGACTCCAGAAGATGAGAAGGTGGCTGTGGTGCGCCTACAATTATTGGATCTAGCCCGCAGTTGGTGGGTCGCACAAGCAGTGGGATTGGCAACACCCATCTCCTGGGCAATGTTCAGCGAGAAGTTCCAGATCAAGTATTATGATGCAGTGGCTCGATATGACTTGCAGACCAGGTTCAGTAATCTTAAGCAGATGGGGAGGACGGTCGACGGTTATACGGCCGAGTTTTCCAGACTCAGTCGGTTTGCTCCCACCTTGGTGGCAACCGAGTTTGACAGAGCGCAGAGGTTCCAGCAGGGACTTCACCTAGAGATTATATTGGCAGTAGAACAGTTCGAGCATCAGACCTATGATGCGGTGTTGCGAGCAGCAAGGAGGCACGAGTATACCTCCCAGAGAATAGTGGACAGGACCGGAGGTCGGAAGCGGTCCCATAGTCAAATGAATCAGTCTTCAGCCCCAGCCCCGGCAGCCAGGACTTTAACTATTGGAGCTCCGAGGCGAGCAGCTTCAGTTACGTCGGTTCAGCACTCAACCCCGACGTACTCTCAGCAGAAACAGAAGCAAGCGCAGTCTTCCGCCGTGGGCTGTTCTTATTGTGGAAAGCCTGGACACGTGGTAGCAGAGTGTCGCAAGGCGTTGGGATTGTGTTTATTGTGTGGAGAACCGGACCATAGGGTGGGGTCCTGCCCTTTCAGAGTTGATTCAGCATCGACAGTATCTAGTCCCTCGGTTGGGGGACCAGCACCAGCACCAGCTCCAGTTCACCGCAACAGCAATTTCCATTCCCGAGGCCCTTGCCGACTCAGGCCCAGACTTTCCAGCAATAGGACCCGCGGCAGTTTGCCCTAGCCCAGGCTCAGGTTCAGAATCGGTCGAGAGGTATATGTGTCCTCTCATCTTGCTTTTCTACCGTTATTATGCGGGGTGCATGACGTATTTCATGTATCCTAATTACAACGGTACATTCCGGACCCGAGCCATATCCTAGGTCATTCGAAACTGGTTATTGGTACCAACCTTTTCATATGAGGATAGGCCCGTGTCCATGTTTGACCAAAGAGAGAGACTCGAGCGCAAGACTATTAGTTCAGTCCGTGTTGCTTAGAGTCATCCCTCTTTGGGAGAGTCAAACTTGGGAGCATGAGGATGATATCTGATTAGGTCATCCCGGCTGGTTTGACTCGTAAGGTGTAATATCTTCCTTATGCCTTACGCTTCGAATCCTTGCTTGCATGAATGATTGTATGATTGATTGGTAGTGGTAGATTGCCTATGATAGAATAGCTTTCCCTTACATCTCTAGCCTCTTGATTAAATTTCGAGGACGGAATTCTTTTAAGGTGGGTAGGATGTAATGTCCCAAATTCGTGATACGTATTTAGTGTACATATGCGTATTTTGGACCCATATTTTATTTATTCATGGTTAGTTGTCTTGGTTTATTTTGCATTGGCTTGGTTTTATTGTCATTGATAGTTTAATTACTTTTAATGATTCATTGGTTTATTTGGGCTTAGTTTATTCCTGGGTTGGTTCGGCTTGGTTCGGTTTAGGATTGCTCTTGGTTCATCATGAACCAAGGGGTGAACCCCCTACCTACCACCACCACTCATATTTATTACCTATTCTTCTTTCTCTCTCTTCATAATCATCTTCTTCTTCCTCATTTACTTCCTTACCTACCAAAGAGAGAGAGAGAGGTCTAGGCAAGTGCATCTTGCTTCCACAAGTGAGCTCATTTTTATTGTTCCATTAGCTTCTCCACATGTTTCTAAAACACATTAGAACTTGTTATTTTCCATTTTGAGGCTTAACTTTTTGTAGATCTAGGAATTAGTTATTTTCGGATTTTGGTGATTTTGATCTATCAAACTTCTTTGTTTTCAAGTTTTGATGGTTCCATGTTGTAGAGAATTTTATTCTACCCAATTTTGACCTTTGAAAAGTCGGATTTGGACTTATTTTGACCAAGTTATGGACTTTTGAAGCTTTGGGTTCAACCATGGAGTTCTTGCTGTTTGGAGAAGACAGTGAGCAGTGCGCGAGCTTTTTAGCTTGAGCCACTGAGTTGCGCGCGCTCTTTAGCGCAGCGCAGCCCCCATACGCTGCCTTTTGGGAGCGTATGTCTTGCATACGCTCACTTGTGTGACAAGGAGTCGTATGGAGTCCATATGCTGCCTTTTGGGAGCGTATGTCTTGCATACGCTCACTTGTGTGACAAGGAGTCGTATGGAGTCCATACGCTGCCTTTTGGGAGCGTATGTATTACATACGCTCACTTGTGTGACAAGGAGTCGTATGGAGTCCATACGCTGCCTTTTGGGAGCGTATGTCTTGCATACGCTCACTTGTGTGACAAGGAGTCGTATGGAGTCCATACGCTGCCTTTTGGGAGCGTATGACTTGCACTGAGCGTATGACCTGAGCGTATGACCTGTGCGTATGACCTGAGCGTATGGCCCTTGGCTGACTTGGTCTTATGTCAGCGTGCCAGTTTGGTTTTATTTTTCTTAAGCTTGGCTCTTCTATAGCCCTGTATATTGATATTTTATTAGATATTTTACGTCCATTTTATATCCTTACGTCTTTTGTCCTGAACTTGATAATCACGAATTTACTTGATATGTTTGGAATTGATAATTGAGCATGACGTGATAGTGACCCGTAGTGGTGCACTCCTGACATAAAGCCTGACATGACCTGATAGTGGCCCGTCGTGGTGCACTCCTGACAAAGTACACTTGGCATGATAACCTGACATGATTATCTCGAATAGCTGTTGCGACGGCTACCTGACATGACATGACCTGTTTAATTAATCATGACACCGTGGGCGATTGTGCTTGTACAAATAATCCAGTCCTGTCTTGCATCATGTCTAGGAGGGGACTCCTGAGTACCACGGTCAGGAGTACCTACTGAAATGGACTAAGGTTAATAATTAGTATAATTCACTACTCATGAAGAGATGTTCCCCAGTTACAGGCAATCCCGTTATCCCGGCCGCAAATGTTTGGACTTGTAGCCTGCCGACGAGTAGGGCACATTTCCAGCCCACTGTTATGTGGGACACTCTTGATTGTCACTTTAAATAATTGAACTCTATTGTCACTCTAATGCATTATACTCTCTAGATTATCACTATAATGATTGCCTGGATAACCTGGATAGCTGCAGGGCCTGTGACTACTTGGAGCATCTCATTGCATCTTGCTAGTAACTAGGATTGTGATAACCCTAGTTAGTTAATGTAGAAAGTCGTAGGCAATGATTGGCCGTGATTGATTGGATGGAGTCTAGTCCAGTATGGTATTATCTAGAATTGATTGATTGCAAGATTGTACCAGAATGATTGAATTATTGTCACTCCAGATTGTCACTATAATGATTGTCACTCCAGATTGTTACTATAATGATTGTCACTCCAGATTGTTACTTGACCTGATTTCTTATATTTATCTTGCCGATAAATGGTGAGAGAAACCAAGTTCCGTTCAGACAAAGGGTTACAACCCCGGTCCTTGTTTGGTTTACGGATTGTAACCTAGCTATCTGAATAGTTCCATGGTTATCTCATCGTATATCATCCTGGCATGCTTTTCCATATGTCCTGTCTTTTAGTGATTCTATACAAGATTGTCTTTTATAATTACCTATCATGCTTTTTCTTAAATTACTGTCTCTTATTATGTAATTATATTATTGTGTTAATTTGCTGGCTTTAGTTCTTAAGTGAAGCCTCCTTTGTGGCACTTGCTCTTTCTGGGGTCTGATCCAGCTGGTTTTGTATGGCCAGATACCGGAGCAGCACCAAAGGATCTCCCTCCAGCCCGATGGTGGTCACCAAGCGTAACCAGGGCATCGAGTGGGTTTCTTTTGTTCTCCCACTGTAATATTATAAATTATTCTTTTGAGGCGTTTAGTCGACGAGCAAGTGTTAGCTCGATTGTACTTACTTACTGTCTGCCTACGGGCTGTAACATGATTGACAAGCCCCGGGGGTTGATCATGTATGACTGAACTCTTGCTAGTCCTCACATTTTGTAACGACTAGCTTCATGATCATCTGGATATGTAATATTTGGGATGCCTTACAATTGTATATTTGGAGATCTGATATCTTGTGATTATTATTAGTTGGTTGAGATTGAGATAATAGGCTATTTTATGACCTTAAGAGACTGATGGATTGTAGTGAAACCCTCACATATCTAGACAGCCGTGACCGTATAGCGGTGTGGATCCCATTCCGTTATACGTAGCTGGCTATGTCTGCCCCCGCTCTCCAGTATTCTGGTTCTGGGGCGTGACATGCATCAAAATCAAGGATAGAGACCTCCGGTAAGAAACTGCCAAGGAATCCCTCTGCAATAGGTTCTTTGCTCTCATCTTCTTCTTTTTTCTCCTTGCCCATCAACAAGTTCTGTTCATACATTTCATCGAGCACATAGACCTCACTCTTAGGACCTCCATGGGCTACTTTTCTTTCAGACATATCATCGAACAAATACGAAGCAGTATGGTACTGCTGTTGCAGATACATCGATGGTGGTGACGGGTGGTATTGTGGTGGCGACAATGGTGTCGAGTACAGTTGGTGCATTTTATCAAACACATACCTGACAGATTGGTAGTGCCGCTGCGGATGCTGCATATACATCGGCGGAGAGCTCTGCATCGACTGGTGGTACTGTGGTGGTGTAGGAGAGTACGATGGAGTTGGATACGTCTGTGGTTGCTGATATTGCGGTGGTGGAGAAGAGTACGACGGAGTCGGATACGGATCTGGTGACGACAATGGTGTCGAGTACAGCTGCGGCAGTTGCGGAGTTGTCGAGTACTGCCATTGCTGATGCGACGACGGTCGATAACAGTAGGGGTCATGCTCGTATGGTGGTTGCGGATGTGGTGGCTCCATGGCCGGAGTGTAGGATCGAAGATGAGATCCGTAACCGTAATGAGGAGATCCGTAACCGTAAAGAGGAGATCCCCAACCATATTGAGGTTCCTCTGCCGGACGTTGTTGCTCCTCCGGCAAGCCTCGCCGGACGCCATGGCAGCTCGATCTCGAGATCGGATTTCCGTACGCTCCGAAGTGTGGATCGTACGACTTTGATACCAATTGATAAGCTCCTTTTCCCTCCATAGCATAATTTGAAGGAGCTCGAGTGGAATTCATCATGAATTATCAAGAATAGATCAGAAAATGGGGAAGACCAGTGGAGAATTGAGAATTCTAGGATTTTTATTAGAGTAATAAGGAAGGAGGAGGATAAATTACAATAGCTAATTAAAACTAACAATTAAAACTAACCATTACATTCTAAGCTGTTCTGCTATTCCCTCTACTATGCTATTTATAGAGTTCAAATACTCTAGCTGACTTGGTCCCCAAGCCTTGCTGACTTGGCAATGATGTGGCAATATTGACGTGGAAGGTTTTGTTGCATATTCCTATTGAGGAGAGCTCGAGTGTATGTTGATCTCCGGATTCTCATACTCTTTGATACTGAGCTTGGACTTGAATGTTCAGATATCATTGCAGGCTTCGCTTCTGCATCTGCAAAGAAGGAAAGGTGAAAGCCTCTACACTGAGCCATACTACTGCCACTCACTATACTGCCATACTGAGCCAAGCTTACAGACAGGTCCTTATCAAGAGGAGGAGATGAGAAGGAAAGAGGAGAGGAGGAGATGAGAAGGAAAGAGGGGGGGGGGGGGGTGTGATTTTGATTTTGCGATCGGGTTTGAGCGGATTTTCGAACGGCGCTCTGGAAATTTTACTATTTTTTATAACATTTACGTGTAACAGCGTTACATATGTGTGAATAATATGTAACGTTTAATGCTATAAATCGTTATAATAGGTCCAAAACTCTTCAGAACCGTCATATTATGTGCTGTTGCGAAAATCCTGTAACGTTTATAAACGAACCGTTGTAACAAACTCTTTTCAAACGTTATTATAGGGTAATTTTCTTGTAGTAGAGGGGAGGGGAAGGGGGGGGGGGGGGGGGGAGGGGGTGGGGGGGAGGCGTCGCTAACATGTACGTCGCTACAGTCGACCATTCAACTACTTGCTGACGGAAGATTGATAACAACGGGTGGTTTATCGACGCACCTTATCTGTCCTCCATCCGTTGCCAGGTTGCCGATATTGAGTTTTAGCAGTTACTTGACGACTGATTGGACCATCGTTATATTATTGTAGTGGATATAATTCATGTATATATAAAAATTATATAACTCACATCATCACATGTATAAATACAGATTCTTATATTTACAAATATATATCCATAAAACTCGGGTCTCATGTACCTAATGATTCATGCGTGCACAAGAAAGAACAATATATATATATATATATATATATATATATATATATATATATATATTTTTTTTTTTTTAGAAAAACCAAACATTGCATTAACTATGAGAAGTAGCAGTGGAAATATTTACATTCAGAATCAAAGATTCTTCAACAATAAGATGTGAAATGCAAGGAGGAGCTTCATAGTACATAGAACTCTTATCATGCAGCAGCGTATATCTGGCTAATTCATGTGCCACCATGTTTGAAGTCCGTCTAATGAAAGACACAGGTAATTCAGTATCCCTCCATGAAGAAACGATAGGCTGCATAACATTGGAAAGTTGCCAAGGTATGAGTGAAGTGTCCCCTTTGCAAATCTTTACCATTAAGAGAGTCTCCTTCGACGACGATTCCTGTAAAATTCAGATCCCTAGCTAATTGAAATCCCAACTGCATTGCCAAGAACTCAGCTTGTAAGCTGAGATCTGAGTAGATTTGGACTGTTGAGCATTGTGTCACTGCTTTGATGAAGTTTCCATTTGCGTCCCTAGCCACCGCTGCAGCAGTAATCATTGAAGACGATGTCGCCCCATCCACATTGATTTTGATCTGATCATTCCCTGGAGGGATCCACTATCCAGGAGCCTTCTGAAGTTAGTACCTTCTTCATGTGGTCCAGTTCGTCACTACCATTAGGTGATGCATCAAAATATTTATAGTGGATGGCCATCGCCTGGGTTATGATGGTATGCAGAACTGGACTTTCCTTCCTAAATACACATGCACATCTTGTCTTCCATATTGCCCAAAGTAAATTCAACCCGATAGAGAAAGCCTCTTGATGATCGTCATTGATGATCCACGCCTTGATCAATGCACAAATTAATATCATCATGATCATTGATTCGAAGGCCCATGGGACTGAGAAACCATAGTTGTCTGCTAATTTCACAGTGGAGGGATATATGGTTTGTATCTTCATTATGAAGAATAGGATCTGTGAGTTGAGTTCTTTTCTGTATTTCAGCTCGTAGAGGGAGCACACCATTCAAAAGACGCCAGATAAAATGTTGTACACGTGGTGATATGTGTTTATATTTCCATAGCTTCTTCCATGCCAGTTGAGAATTATCCGATGATGAAGTGGACGCACCTTGTCTTCTTCTAGCTTCATAATATGATTTAGCAGTGAATGTACGTACCGTTCCTTGTATCTTGTCATATAAGTACATCCTGTCCATCTCCCGTCGATAAGTCAATATTCAAAATTGCTGCAGCATCTAATAATGAGAAACAACTACGAACAAGAGTCTCATTCCATCTCCAAGGTCCTGGACCTCCTGGTAGAATCAGTTCACGGCTTCACGCACCAGGTTCAGGCATGAAGGAAGCTGGGATTCTTTGACAATACGTACATCTAAGAGATTAGGTACCCATGGTTCTTCTCGTATATTAATCCATCCTCCTCTTATATCTTCCAGAAACAATGAGAACGGAGAACATTTCGAGCTTGTAACATACTAGACCATGTTGCTGAAGCTCTCCTTTTCTGCACAGACCAAAAGAAATCGTTATATAAATAAATACCTTTCAGAATCTTGACCCACAGTCGATCTGGATTAGTGAGGAAGCGCCACACAAGTTTTCCCATTAGGCTCTCATTCTCCAATTTAGAAGACCTGAAACCCAAGCCACCATATCCCATTTTGGTTTCATGAATTTTTTCCACTCAAGAAAATAGATTTTTCGGTTTTCAGATGAGTCTTTCCACCAAAAGTTCCTTTGCAACTGATCTATCTTGGATGAAATTTTGTTGGGGATAAGGTATGCCGACATGTAATATATAGGAATAGAACCCAGAGTAGATTTAATTAAAGTTGATCTGCCCGCATGTGAAAGCAACTTAGCTTTCCGTCCTTGGAGCCTTGCATTACACTTTGAAATGAGAGAACTATAGGTTGATGTTAATGATTTGGATTGAAGCAGAGGATGTCCTGTTGGAAATTATTCCAAAAAATCTGCAAACAAAATAAAATAAAGTAAATGTTACCGGCCTCCGGGAAAGTCGCGCACGAAGCACTGCCCTAAGAGTTGATTCGGGTCTATGTGCAGACTTGTTCCGAATGCTCCTAGTGGTAAAACTCCCGCTCTACCGGTATCTCCTCGTCGCACACAACTCGGAAAGAGCGACCCCGAACTTAGCTTTTCTGCCCAGAGCACAAACCGAAGAACAAAGCTTTGAATTGAACAAGAGAGAATGAGAGGGAGCGAGTGGAGTGAAGATTGTGAAAAAGGACTCTCTCTTATATAGCATTAAGCATATGCTAAAGATAGTATATGCTTAAAATAGCCTATACTAAAATTAGCCAAAAGAGGCTAAGTCTCCAACTTAAAAAATGACACATGTTTGAAGACTTGGCATGTTGAAGACTTGGCTTTGAGGACTTGGCTTTTGCATGTAATATGCAACAATCCCCCCCAAAAGTCAAGTTCCGAAAAACATAGAGATGACAAGGGAATAAGAATTGATAGAGGATTTCTGGGCAAATATATATTATGCATAGATGAGATGGACTACAGCCTTGAATCTCACTTAGTTACTATTGTCTTTTTCTGAAGAAGTGCTTGATGGACTATGCCTTGAATCAGACTTCTTGAACCAGATTCAAAAAATAGCACACATAATACGCTAGAGGTTCTTTGGGTCTATCGGGTGGCGCTTTGATTGGCCATGCGCACTTTTACACATTCATGAGAGTTGTCTAGGATCGCCCTGTCCTATAGTTGCGGCCTTCACGATCTCTCATATAGGTAAGTACTCAAGGGTTGGTGATAGGTATCAACCCTGCATATCATGCTTGGACTTATTAAGAGTTTAAACTCACCCTAACCATATCACACTGGAACACTGTCACCATAGGGATGGGATATCAATGTACACATGTACAGCCTCATGGGCTTTTATTTTAAAGAGAATTTAATCTCAAGGTCAGTGTTCCATATTAGTCACCTAGTCCAGTTTGTTCATACCCATTGAACCGGCTTCTTGGGATCTCCAGTCAGACTCGGTTGGGTTGCCACTGCTGGTGACTAAATTATGGGCTTAACCCATCCCCCTCGATGATTCTAGGATTAATGTCCTAGACAGACCATTCGTCAAGTGGTCTGCAAGGTTCTTTTCTGACTTTATATAGTCAAGAACCACATATTTGCCCAATAGGCTCTTTATAGACTTGAATCGCAGCTGCAGGTGCATGTTCATCTTAGCATTCACAGAATCATGCTTTAGTAGTTAATAACAGATTTATTATCACAATTGATAAAAATTGCAGGAACAAGAATATGATAAACAGGTATATGCATAATTAGATTTCTAAGCCATTCAGCTTCTGTACAAGTAGTGTCAAGAGCTATCATTTCAGAGTCCATTGTACTCCTAGCTATGATAGTTTGTTTGCATGAACTCCAGGAGATTGCTGCTCCTCCTAGAGTAAAAATATATCCAGTAGTGGATTTCACATCATGTGAATCAGTTACCCAGTTTGCATCTGAATAACCTTCTATAATATCATGGTGTCTAGAATAATGAAGTTTATAATCTAGAGTACCTCTAAGATATCTAAATACTCTATCCAATGCAGTCCAATGTGACTGATTTGGATTTTCGGTATATCTACTAAGTCTCCCAATAGCAAATGCAATATCGGGTCTGGTTCTATTTGATATGTACATAAGGGACCCTATCATCTGTGAATATCTATATTGTTCTATAGGTGATCCTTCATTCTTCTTGAGGCCAACATTACTGTCATAAGGAGTAAGGGCATGTTTTTGTCAAAATACTCAAACTTTCTTACCATTTTCTCAATTGAATGTGCTAAAGATAGAGTATAGCCCTCTTTGCATTTGGACACTTGCATTCCTAGGATCAAGTTGGCTTCGCCTAGGTCTTTCATATCAAACTGGTTAGATAAATAATTCTTAGTGTTATTTATCAGTTCCAGTGAAGATCCTAGAATAAGGATATCATCAACATACAAGCATAAAATGACACAACTTCTACCAGAATTTTTAGAGTATATACATTTGTCATACTCATTTGGCAAGAAACCATATTCTATAATCACTTTATCAAATTTGTTGTGCCATTGCTTGGGAGCTTGCTTTAGGCCATAAAGTGATTTTACTAATCTGCAAACTTTCTTTTCTTGACCTTTAGCAATAAAACCTTCAGGTTGCTCCATGTAGATCTCTTCTTCTAGATCTCCATTCAAAAATATTGTTTTTACATCCATTTGATGGATCAGCATGTTATGAATGGATGCTAAGGCTAGAAGGGTTCTAATAGAAGTAATCCTAGCTACAGAAGAATATGTATCAAAATAATCTAATCCCTTTTTCTGAGTGAAACCCTTGGCTACTAATCTAGCTTTGTATTTCTCTATAGTACCGTCAGCTCTGAGTTTCTTTTTGAAGATCCACTTTCAACCTATGGGTTTACTACCTAAAGGTAGATCTGCAAGAAACCAAGTATTATTCTCCATAATAGAGTTATACTCATTGTTTATGGCTTCTTTCCAGAAAGGAGCATCAGAAGAAGATATTGCTTCTTCGTAAGTTGAGGGATCACCCTCTATCAAATAAGTGAAGAAGCCTTCCCCTAAATTC
This sequence comes from Iris pallida, assembly GCA_029216955.1. Classification (NCBI taxonomy): domain Eukaryota; kingdom Viridiplantae; phylum Streptophyta; class Magnoliopsida; order Asparagales; family Iridaceae; genus Iris; species Iris pallida. The sequence goes on from JANAVB010036615.1 coordinate 11,622,005, forward strand.
CTTTCAATCCTTCCTCTTTTACTTCTTCTAGGTTCTAAGTCTTGTTCAGGTGGTGAGCTTGATGAATGGCAATGGGAACTTGTAGAAGGAGCTAGGGAAGAACTTGAGGGGTTAGAAGAAATTCTATCCTTAAAAGGGAATATATTCTCAAAGTAAACTGCATCTCTAGCTTCTATAATAGTATTGTTAGAGATTTCATTTACTTCAAAATTAGTCACTAGAAATCTATTGGCATTGCTATCTAAGGCATATCCTATGAACACACTATCTACGGTCTTAGGTGTCACCCTCACTTTTTCCAGTTAGGGGTAAAATGGTAATTTTCTATTTTATATTATTTTTAGAAATTTTATTTCATGAATATTATTATTTAATTATTATAGGAGTCGGGTTCGAATTTCATCGCATTCCGAGTTAATTCGGGACCCCGGTGAATTTCGACTTGAGCTGTAATTAGCCTGTTAGCTAACCATGGCCCACCACACTAAAAATTAGGGTTTAAGAGTTTGGACTAGTTTTCCATGAGTAATTTAGTTTAATTATAATTTTTATTTATTTTTAGCAACTTCCTAAACCTAATTTGGATTAATTTAGCATGTAGGCTTAGGGAGGGGCAAACTTGTAATTTACAAGTGCCCCTCACCCAACCATGTTGGCCGGCCACCTATAGGCAGCCCCCCCCCCCAATCTTTCTTCTCCACTAAGTCACTCACTCTCTCTCTCTTCCAATTTCATTTTCTCCTCAAGCTTCTTCTTCTTCCTCCAACCTACATCTAGGTATGTTCATATTTTCTCCATTAATTCTCTTTTGCATATAGTTCTTCCACATTAAATGAAGAGGGGAATATCCTCTTCCATTTGCCCACAAATTTGTAGATTTTTCCTAGAAATATAGTTTAAGGATTATTTATGGATTTATCCTTTTTAGAGAGGTATATATATATATATATATATATACATGTGTATTTGTGTGTGTAGAGGAGAGTGGTAGTGGTGTTGAGAGTGTGTATTTATATATATGTGTGTATGTGTCTGTATATATATATAGATATGTATGTGTCAGAATAGGAAGGAGAATGGGAAGGAGAATGGGAAGGAGAATAGGAAGGAGAATGAGAAGGATAATAGGAAGGAGAATGGGAAGGAGAATGAGGAAGGAGAATAGGAAGGAGAATGAGAAGGAGAATGGGAAGGAGAATGAGGAAGGAGAATAGGAAGGAGAATGGGAAGGAGAATGGGAAGGAGAATGAGGAAGGAGAATAGGAAGGAGAATGAGAAGGAGAATGGGAAGGAGAATGAGGAAGGAGAATAGGAAGGAGAATGGGAAGGAGAATGAGGAAGGAGAATGGGAAGGAGAATGGGAAGGAGAATAGGAAGGAGAATGGGAAGGAGAATGAGGAAGGAGAATAGGAAGGAGAATGGGAAGGAGAATGAGGAAGGAGAATAGGAAGGAGAATGGAAAGGAGAATGAGGAAGGAGAATAGGAAGGAGAATGAGAAGGAGAATGGGAAGGAGAATGAGGAAGGAGAATGGGAAGGAGAATGGGAAGGAGAATAGGAAGGAGAATGGGAAGGAGAATGAGGAAGGAGAATAGGAAGGAGAATGGGAAGGAGAATAGGAAGGAGAATGGGAAGGAGAATGGGAAGGAGAATAGGAAGGAGAATGAGAAGGAGAATGGGAAGGAGAATGAGGAAGGAGAATAGGAAGGAGAATGGGAAGGAGAATGAGGAAGGAGAATAGGAAGGAGAATGGGAAGGAGAATGAGGAAGGAGAATGGGAAGGAGAATGAGGAAGGAGAATAGGAAGGAGAATGAGAAGGAGAATGGGAAGGAGAATGAGGAAGGAGAATAGGAAGGAGAATGGGAAGGAGAATGAGGAAGGAGAATAGGAAGGAGAATGGGAAGGAGAATATGAAGGAGAATGGAAAGGAGAATGAGGAAGAAGAATAGGAAGGAGAATGAGAAGGAGAATGGGAAGGAGAATGAGGAAGGAGAATAGGAAGGAGAATGAGGAAGGAGAATAGGAAGGAGAATGAGGAAGGAGAATGGGAAGGAGAATAGGAAGGAGAATGAGGAAGGAGAATAGGAAGGAGAATGAGAAGGAGAATGGGAAGGAGAATGAGGAAGGAGAATAGGAAGGAGAATGGGAAGGAGAATAGGAAGGAGAATAGGAAGGAGAATGGAAATGAGAATGGGAAGGAGAATGAGAAGGAGAATAGGAAGGAGAATGAGAAGGAGAATGGGAAGGAGAATGAGGAAGGAGAATAGGAAGGAGAATGGGAAGGAGAATGGGAAGGAGAATGAGGAAGGAGAATAGGAAGGAGAATGGGAAGGAGAATGAGGAAGGAGAATAGGAAGGAGAATGGGAAGGAGAATGAGAAGGAGAATAGGAGTTTGAGAATGAATCGGAGTTCGGGTAGTCGAATTGACTTGAAACTTGGGTGGCATGTTGGGTACACCCCACAAATGTCATATTTGAGCCGATTTTTGGCTCGGTTGACCCAGAGTTGACTTTTTACCCAAAAGTCAACCGTGAGTCAACACTTTGTCTAGATTTCACCAAATCCAAACTAGAGTTGACCAGTTGACCAAAAATCAACTGTTAGTCAACATTTGACCAGTTTGACCTAGAGTTGACCAGAGTTGACCAGAGTTGACCAGTTGACCGAAAGTCAACTGTAGGCCAACTCTTGATCCCGTTTGACTTTCTTCGACTTGTTTTGACCCGTGATGCCTGGTATGACCTAGGATTGACTTGGTTAGGCTTAGATTGACTTGATATAACTTGATTTGACCTAGATTGAATTGACAGGACTTAGTGTGACTCAGTGAGACCTAGTTTGACCTAGATAGCATATCATTCATTGTAAATCATTCCTAAACTTGTTTAAACCTAAATTAACTTACAGTATCTCATATTTAGGTCTTCTGATACCGCTCTGAGCATTGATATACCATACAGCTCAGGACAGCAGGCGAGTACATTCACTGATAGTTTTCATTGTCTTGATATTTGCTATATCCGATTCAGTCGTAGTGTCTTACTTGATTCTCAGACACGATAGTGCACGGACTAGTATTGTCGGATTCCTGTCATGAGATGTCATTCCTGGATTTCTTGGGATACTGGTACTTGCTTAGTCTTGATTCTTGTACTTGTATTGACGCCGATTCCTGAAGAGGACTTGCTCCCCTCTTTGGAAATCCCGCGTCATGACGTGCTATGTCCGGATTCGTGTACTATTCGGGGAATGGGGAATATTATAGATAGTGTGATCAATACCCACCTTGAGTTACTACTTGTATCATAGCTATACCCTCACCTCACGATGGGTATAGCCTGACCTGTGCTACTACTTGCTCCATAGCTTACCATCCCGGCCGGGCCGAGTCCACGTACTTGTAGCCGGTCGGCTGGAAGCCTGATACTTGACCCATACCGATCACATTAGGCTATAATGTTCGAGGCACATTTTATGTTTACTTTTCCTATCATATATCCTGTTCTGTCTACATTCAGTACCTTCTCACCATGCATGATATACAGTTACTCACATGCTTTACATGCCTTTATATTGTACCTTGATTGGAGATTAAGTTCTGCTCGGGAGAAGAGTTACAACCCCGGGTCCTTATTTGGTTTAAAGGTTGTGACTCGGCTTCCGAACGGTTCTCAAGTCTTCGCATATCTTTGTCTTGTAGTTCATTACACTGTCTCTTATAGAACTTGTCAATTCACATGGAACTGCTGTTAGTGTTTGTACTTGCTCATTTTCCTGACAGGATACCGTTATGATATTTTATAGATGTTTCTGAGACAGATGGAGACTCAGGCCAGGGCAGTGGCCTGATAGATTGGCCACTAGATTTTATACTCCCTGAGTAGTTAGCACTTGTTAGGCTTGACTGGACTGCGATCCAGCTTTAGATTTTAGAATGTAGTATTATATATTATTCTGTGATGTTACGTTTAGTTTTGGACTTGTGTGGATCTCGAACTTATTTCTTGCTTCATCTATCATATTTCCTTTCCATGCTATCTACCTTAGTTTTTGATTTGTGATTGAGACTGTATTGCTATGTCACCTCCATTCGGAGTGTATATACTGTACAGGTACCTTTATCTGTTTAGTTGTAGTATTTCTAGATGACCTAGACAGCGTTCTACCGCCGATGCTGCGGCGTAGGCTGGACGTACCCACTTCTCGTGCCCCTAATCAGGGTGTGGGTCGTGACACGTTTTTGTGGTGGCCCACGCAGGTCGAGTTTATGTAGTGGTATTCGAACTTGAGTACCACTACAGCCTGCAGTAGGAATAGGATATATTTTGAAGTTACTCAATCACATTTTAGGAAAATTCTGATCTTTTGATTACCATGACAACTCTTCTTGCATTTGAATTCAATTGTCCTCCTTTGATAATATCTTATCTTGTGCCATATTGATCTTTTGGGTTCAATTCGTCTTCAGGATGACAGTGACTCATTCTCGGGCAGCAGGGCCTAGTGCCCCAGAGAGGTCAGATCCGGGAGGTCTTCCACCTCCGGCTGCGGGAGCTACAGTTGAGAGAGCTGCCACCTCAGTCCCTGCCCTTCAGGCAGGAGCAGCAGCGACGGTTCCAGGAGGTCTTCCACCTCTAGCAGCGGGACTGTCCATGATCGTTCCTGATATTCTTCCACCGTCGCCTCCGCCACCGACAGATACTCAGGGGATGATGGCCCTTCTGCAGCGGATATTGCAGACTCAGAGCACGCAGGCAGACCTGTTGCGGCGGAGCATGGAGAACTCCCATCAGCTGGCGATGGCAGCACTTGAGAGGGTTGTACCGAGTACAGTTCAGGGTACCCCAGTTCAGCACCAGGGACCAGGCCAGAGGCAGGCTACTCGGTGCGCTTTCTGCAGGAGGCCAGGGCACACTAGAGAGGCTTGTAGGAAGAGGTTGGACGTCTGCCTATACTGTGGGGCGCCCGATCACCAGCTGAAGGATTGCCACGCTAGTGGAATCCGAAGAGACCAGGACAGAGTACATCAGGCACCAGCACGTGACGACCAGCAGCAGGGTCAGGGCAAGAGGCAGGCCGTCCAGTGTGCTTTTTGCAAGAAGATGGGGCACACTCGAGAGGATTGTAGGATGAAGCAGGGAGTTTGTTTATTCTGTGGAGCTCCAGACCACCAGGTGAAGAACTGTGCTGCCCGTGCAACCAGACAGGCAGGCCAGGACAGAGTGCAGCAGGCTAGAGGAGGCCAGCAAGGGCGTGCTTTCGCCATGACAGTTGAGCCCACTCAGGCAGAAGCAGAGCAGATAGCAGGTTCCAATCTTTCGATCTCCTTTCCGCATTTGCCTTCTTATAAACTGTCTTGAAATTCGATTCCATATGTTCCTTGATCGTTTGATAAATTTTTTGTCCCTATGATGTGATATTTTCTGAGATAAGTCGTATGGGCTAGGTCACCTCGATTATGAGATTTTGGAATCCTCTAGGGTCATGCTAGAAGGCAGAGTGAGGACATATAGTCGGACTATGGACGTATTCCTAGGGTGTGGGAATTTAAGGTTTTCGCTGCCAAGCTAGCGGCAATGCGAAAATTTTAAATACCATAATTCTAGAGGTATGTACCGTAGCTGAGGACTCTGTGATTATCGTAGCCTTGCTCACTGGCATGACGGAGATTCTGAGTATCATGATTATTGGACAGACGCATACGATTATTAAATTGCATGAATTTTCTGTGTTGCTTCGTTTTAAGTTTTTGGATGATTCTTTTAAGGTGGATAGACTTATATTTGAGAGTAATTTTAAATTTTATAAATTTAGTCAATTAATTCCTGCTTGGACTTTTGAGATTTTACTATTGTTGGTTTTAATTTCGAGGACGAAATTTTTTTAAGGTGGATAGACTTGTCACCCTCACTTTTTCCAGTTAGGGGTAAAATGGTAATTTTCTATTTTATATTATTTTTAGGAATTTTATTTCATGAATATTATTATTTAATTATTATAGGAGTCGGATTCGAATTTTATCGCATTCCGAGTTAATTCGGGACCCCGGTGAATTTCGACTTGAGCTGTAATTAGCCTGTTAGCTAACCATGGCCCACCATACTAAAAATTAGGGTTTAAGAGTTTGGACTAGTTTTCCATGAGTAATTTAGTTTAATTATGATTTTTATTTATTTTTAGCAACTTCCTAAACCTAATTTGGATTAATTTAGCATGTAGGCTTAGGGAGGGGCAAACTTGTAATTTACAAGTGCCCCTCACCCAACCATGTTGGCCGGCCACCTATAGGCAGCCCCCCCCCCCCAATCTTTCTTCTCCACTAAGTCACTCACTCTCTCTCTCTTCCAATTTCATTTTCTCCTCAAGCTTCTTCTTCTTCCTCCAACCTACATCAAGGTATGTTCATATTTTCTCCATTGATTCTCTTTTGCATATAGTTCTTCCACATTAAATGAAGAGGAGAATATCCTCTTCCATTTGCCCACAAATTTGTAGATTTTTCCTAGAAATATAGTTTAAGGATTATTTATGGATTTATCCTTTTTAGAGAGGTATATATATATATATATATATATATATATACATGTGTATTTGTGTGTGTAGAGGAGAGTGGTAGTGGTGTTGAGAGTGTGTATTTATATATATGTGTGTATGAGTCTGTATATATATAGATATGTATGTGTCAGAATAGGAAGGAGAATGGGAAGGAGAATGGGAAGGAGAATAGGAAGGAGAATGAGAAGGAGAAGAGGAAGGAGAATAGGAAGGAGAATGAGAAGGAGAATGAGGAAGGAGAATAGGAAGGAGAATGAGAAGGAGAATGGGAAGGAGAATGAGGAAGGAGAATAGGAAGGAGAATGGGAAGGAGAATGAGGAAGGAGAATAGGAAGGAGAATGAGAAGGAGAATGGGAAGAAGAATAAGGAAGGAGAATAGGAAGGAGAATGGGAAGGAGAATGAGGAAGGAGAATAGGAAGGAGAATGGGAAGGAGAATAGGAAGGAGAATGAGGAAGGAGAATAGGAAGGAGAATGAGAAGGAGAATGGGAAGGAGAATGAGGAAGAAGAATAGGAAGGAGAATGGGAAGGAGAATGAGGAAGGAGAATGAGAAGGAGAATGGGAAGGAGAATGAGAAGGAGAATAGGAAGGAGAATGGGAAGGAGAATAGGAAGGAGAATGGGAAGGAGAATGAGGAAGGAGAATAGGAAGGAGAATGAGAAGGAGAATGGGAAGGAGAATGAGAAAGGAGAATAGGAAGAAGAATGGGAAGGAGAATGGGAAGGAGAATAGGAAGGAGAATGAGAAGGAGAATAGGAAGGAGAATGAGAAGGAGAATAGGAAGGAGAATGGGAAGGAGAACGGAAAGGAGAATGAGGAAGGAGAATAGGAAGGAGAATGGGAAGGAGAATGAGGAAGGAGAATGGGAAGGAGAATAGGAAGGAGAATGGGAAGGAGAATGAGGAAGGAGAATAGGAAGGAGAATGAGAAGGAGAATGGGAAGGAGAATGAGGAAGGAGAATAGGAAGGAGAATGAGGAAGGAGAATAGGAAGGAGAATGGGAAGGAGAATAGGAAGGAGAATGGGAAGGAGAATGAGGAAGGAGAATAGGAAGGAGAATGAGAAGGAGAATGGGAAGGAGAATGAGGAAGGAGAATGGGAAGGAGAATGAGGAAGGAGAATGGGAAGGAGAATGAGAAGGAGAATGGGAAGGAGAATGAGGAAGGAGAATGGGAAGGAGAATGGGAAGGAGAATAGGAAGGAGAATGGGAAGGAGAATGAGGAAGGAGAATGAGAAGAAGAATGGGAAGGAAAATGAGGAAGGAGAATAGGAAGGAGAATGGGAAGGAGAATAGGAAGGAGAATGGGAAGGAGAATGGGAAGGAGAATAGGAAGGAGAATGAGAAGGAGAATAGGAAGGAGAATGAGAAGGAGAATGGGAAGGAGAATGGGAAGGAGAATGAGGAAGGAGAATAGGAAGGAGAATGGGAAGGAGAATGAGGAAGGAGAATAGGAAGGAGAATGGGAAGGAGAATGAGAAGGAGAATAGGAGTTTGAGAATGAATCGGAGTTCGGGTAGTCGGATTGACTTGAAACTTGGGTGGCATGTTGGGTACACCCCACAAATGTCATATTTGAGCCGATTTTTGGCTCGGTTGGCCCAGAGTTGACTTTTTACCCAAAAGTCAACCGTGAGTCAACACTTTGTCTAGATTTCACCAAATCCAAACTAGAGTTGACCAGTTGACCAAAAATCAACTGTTAGTCAACATTTGACCAGTTTGACCTAGAGTTGACCAGAGTTGACCAGAGTTGACTAGTTGACCGAAAGTCAACTGTAGGCCAACTCTTGATCCCGTTTGACTTTCTTCGACTTGTTTTGACCCGTGATGCCTGGTATGACCTAGGATTGACTTGGTTAGGCTTAGATTGACTTGATATAACTTGATTTGACCTAGATTGAATTGACAGGACTTAGTGTGACTCAGTGAGACCTAGTTTGACCTAGATAGCATATCATTCATTATAAATCATTCCTAAACTTGTTTAAACCTAAATTAACTTACAGTATCTCATATTTAGGTCTTCTGATACCGCTCTGAGCATTGATATACCATACAGCTCAGGACAGCAGGCGAGTACATTCACTGATAGTTTTTATTGTCTTGATATTTGCTATATCCGATTCAGTCGTAGTGTCTTACTTGATTCTCAGACACGATAGTGCACGGACTAGTATTGTCGGATTCCTGTCATGAGATGTCATTCCTGGATTTCTTGGGATACTGGTACTTGCTTAGTCTTGATTCTTGTACTTGTATTGACGCCGATTCCTGAAGAGGACTTGCTCCCCTCTTTGGAAATCCCGCGTCATGACGTGCTATGTCCGGATCCGTATACTATTCGAAGAATAGGGAATATTATAGATAGTGTGATCAATACCCACCTTGAGTTACTACTTGTATCATAGCTATACCCTCACCTCACGATGGGTATAGCCTGACCTGTGCTACTACTTGCTCCATAGCTTACCATCCCGGCCGGGCCGAGTCCACGTACTTGTAGCCGGTCGGCTGGAAGCCTGATACTTGACCCATACCGATCACATTAGGCTACAATGTTCGAGGCACATTTTATGTTTACTTTTCCTGTCATATATCCTGTTCTGTCTACATTCAGTACCTTCTCACCATGCATGATATACAGTTACTCACATGCTTTACATGCCTTTACATTGTACCTTGATTGGAGATTAAGTTCTGCTCGGGAGAAGAGTTACAACCCCGGGTCCTTGTTTGGTTTAAGGGTTGTGACTCGGCTTCCGAACGGTTCCCAAGTCTTCGCATATCTTTGTCTTGTAGTTCATTACACTGTCTCTTATAGAACTTGTCAATTCACATGGAACTGCTGTTAGTGTTTGTACTTGCTCATTTTCCTGACAGGATACCGTTATGATATTTTACAGATGTTTCTGAGACAGATGGAGACTCAGGCCAGGGCAGTGGCCTGATAGATTGGCCACTAGATTTTATACTCCCTGAGTAGTTAGCACTTGTTAGGCTTGACTGGACTGCGATCCAGCTTTAGATTTTAGAATGTAGTATTATATATTATTCTGTGATGTTACGTTTAGTTTTGGACTTGTGTGGATCTCGAACTTATTTCTTGCTTCATCTATCATATTTCCTTTCCATGCTATCTACCTTAGTTTTTGATTTGTGATTGAGACTGTATTGCTATGTCACCTCCATTCGGAGTGTATATACTGTACATGTACCTTTATCTGTTTAGTTGTAGTATTTCTAGATGACCTAGACAGCGTTCTACCGCCGATGCTGCGGCGTAGGCTGGACGTACCCACTTCTCGTGCCCCTAATCAGGGTGCGGGTCATGACATTAGGTCCAATCTTTCTCTTTTTTGGTTCAGGGATTCCAACTTTTGCTAGACATCCCCAAACTTTGAGGTAATGGACTCTAGGAGTTCTACCTTTCCATAATTCATAGGGAGTCTTATCCTTAGATTTACTGGGAATCCTATTTAGGATGTAGCAAGCTGTTAATAAGGCTTATCCCCACAAGTTATCAGGAGCACCTGAGCTAAGAAGCATGGCATTCACCATGTCTAACAGAGTGCGATTCTTCCTTTCAGCAACTCCGTTGGATTGTGGTGAATAAGGAGCAGTCACCTCATGAATTATTCTGTGTTCTTCATAGAAGTTAGTCATTTCGTTTGAGGTATACTCTCCGCCACGATCAGATCTAAGGATCTTAATCCTTTTCTCTAATTGGTTTTCAGCTTCTGATTTGTAAACCTTGAATCTATCTAGAACTTCATCTTTGGTTTTGAGAAGGTAGGTATAGCAATACTTTGAACAATCATATATAAATGTGACAAAGTATTTCCTACCGCCTCGAGTCAAAACCCTATTTGAATCACAAACATCACTATGAACTAGTTCTAGAAGATCAGAATTCCTTTCTACGGATTTGAATGGTAGTAGTTTAGAATGTTTGACTTGAACACAAATCTCACACTTGTCTTTATTATCTACAGGAGACTTGGAAATAAGATTTAGGTTCATCATCCTTCTAAGGAAACCCAGGTTCACATGACCTAGTCTACCATGCCATACATTAGAAGATTCTACATTGGAAACAATAGGAGAAGGATCCAGCATTTTATTTACAGTACTGAGAATAAACAGACCATCCTTTACAAATCCTTTACCAACAAAGGACTCATTCTTAGAAAATACAACTTTATTAGCTTCCATTACAATCTTGTAACCAAATGCTACAAGAAGGGAACGCTAACTAAATTTCTTCTAACAGTCGGCACATGAAGAACATCATGAAGAGGCAGAATTTTTTCTGATGTCATCTTCAGATCTATTCTTTCTCTTCCTACAATTTGTGCCGTAGAGCCATCTCCTAGGGTTATGCCTCCTCCACATGATTCCTGATAGTTTGAAAAACAGGAGCGATCAAATAAAACATGAACATTAGCTCCAGAATCCAACCACCAGTCATCAGAATGGTAAGAAATATTAACTAAAGGTTGGTAAGTCACAGACCTGAAGGAACCAGAAGACCCATTCAGAATCATGTTGGCTTCTGGTTTGGCTGGACCCTTCCCCCTATAGGAAGTCTTGATTGGTTCCTTCTTCCTTTGGAAACAGTTGATGGCCGTGTGGTTTGTTATACCACACACAAAACAAAATCTTCCTTGATCCTGAGTCTGACCAAAGTTTCTAGGTTTTTGGAGTTGCTGGTGTTGACGATTCTGGTGGTTCTGGTGATGATGCTGAACAATATTCTTCTTCTTGAAGATATTATTCTTGGGTTTGTGAGGATTATTAGGCTTAGGTTTGCTTTTGGATGACTCTACTAGGTTTACCTTAGCCTTAGTCTCAGTCTTGGAGTTAGACCTTAGCCTAAGTTGTTTTTCAACTCTAATTTGCTTCAGTACTTGGGCAAAAGTAAGGTCACCTTGGGTACGATGGAGGTCCTTTTTTACATCAGACCAAGAAGGAGGGAGCTTATCTACTAGGCAAGCTATCTTATGTTCAGCTGAAAAGGTTGTACCTTTAGCTTGAATGTGCCTCACAAATTTTTGGAATTCATGGATTCGTTCATTCATAGGTTTGTCATCTACCATAAAATACTTATTAAAAGCTGAAGAAGTGAATCTTTCAATTCCAGCATCATCACAACCATATTCATCTTCTAAAGCATTCCAAAGTTCTTTGGCGCTTTTATATTCAAAGAATATATCATAAAGTGAATCAGATAAAGCGCTTAGAATTCGATGGAAGCAGTGAAAGTCTATTTCCTTAGGGGTTTTAGGTTTGGAGGAACTGGAGGGTTTGGACATTCCTATGTCAGACTCAGTGTCGTCAGAATCATTTATGATGGATGTGGAACCATCAATGGCTGAAATCAGTCCTAAAGTGGTGAGCCAGAAATTCATTTGACTCTGCCACCTCTTGAAGTGGGTGCCATCAAACTTGGCTGGCTTAGCAGTCGAAGTCTCATCTTTGGTAGACATGATTTCTAAGGTCTGAAAAAATAAAATAAAATATTTACTCAATAAGATGGATTAAGCTAAAACTTAACAATTTAAATGATTTTTGGTAATAGACCTTTAAAATTTTAGTTTTTCAAGTTTTGATAAGGTTGGGTTAGCTGTAGAGGCCGGATCCCAGCAAGCGGAGGTTCACTAGGAACTCTTAAGAACCGGTCGCTTAGACGATTTACGTCCTTTTGACAGAAGGGCCCTTTCGGCTTGTTCCCAAACAAATCTCTACTTTAGAACTTTAAAATTAAAGGAATTCTACTAAATCAATTAATTGTTTACTTTAGCCTAAATATAAATATTGAGTAAAGAAAACTAGAATTGACAAAATTACTAACACAATAATGTTGTCTCCGGTGTCACTTTATGAAAATGACAAATTGTTACTAATATGACAAATATTCAAAATTAACAAATAAATTGTTAATGGTAGGTTAAAAATATTTGCTTGATGATAGTAAAGAGTAAGCAATGTATAGCAAATTTAGTGAGTGAATAGGAGATATGCTAACACTAATATAAGTTATAACAATGCATATAAGTCTTAATGCTTACAATAATTTAAGCACCGTATATTATAACAAGGTTGATAACAAATTTCGTAGCAGCAATTAGAGATTTTATTTTATAAATGACTCAACTCTTAGATTGTTGAAAATTATTCCAAAAAATCTGCAAACAAAATAAAATAAAGTAAATGTTACCGGCCTCCGGGAAAGTCGCGCACGAAGCACTGCCCTAAGAGTTGATTCGGGTCTATGTGCAGACTTGTTCCGAATGCTCCTAGTGGTAAAACTCCCGCTCTACCGGTATCTCCTCGTCGCACACAACTCGGAAAGAGCGACTCCGAACTTAGCTTTTCTGTCCAGAGCACAAACCGAAGAACAAAGCTTTGAATTGAACAAGAGAGAATGAGAGGGAGCGAGTGGAGTGAAGATTGTGAAAACGGACTCTCTCTTATATAGCATTAAGCATATGCTAAAGATAGTATATGCTTAAAATAACCTATACTAAAATTAGCCAAAAGAGGCTAAGTCTCCAACTTAAAAAATGACACATGTTTGAAGACTTGGCATGTTGAAGACTTGGCTTTGAGGACTTGGCTTTTGCATGTAATATGCAACATGTCCCAGGTAAATGTCATTCAACTTCATCTAAGGTAGATGTAACAGAGAAGCCAATTTGTTTCCCTCCACTCTGGAAATGGACTTGCTAAAATGAATGCTCGATTTCTCATAATTAATCTTCTGGCCTGACCACGCCGAGAAAGTATCTAAGTATATTATGGGCATTCAGTAGTGATTCTTCTGTAGCTTCACCAAATATAAGTAGATCATCTGTGAAGAGAAGATGAGTGACGAATGGGGAATATCTATTTATTCTGATACCACAAAATAAGTCCTCACGCTCAAAACAGTAAAAGAGTCGAGACAGAACTTCAGTACATATGATGAAGAGAAAAGGGGATAATGGGCATCCTTGTCTGATACCTCTTTCCGGTCTAAACCAACCCTCTGGTGATCCATTGATTAATATGGAGAAGGAAGAGGATGTCACACATGCATTACTTTGACCCTGTATACCAATACCATGTAAAGCACTTCTTATGAACGACCATGATAACCGGTCGTAAGCTTTAGATAGATCAATCTTTAAAGCAAAGGATTTCTTATATTTAGAGGAGTGTTTCATTGAAAGCAAGAGCTCTTGTGCCACTATAAAGTTGTCAGTTATATGGCGGCCTGGGACAAAGCATTCTGGGTAGGGGATATAATTTTGTCAAGCAAGGGACGTACGCGTGATGCTAGTAGTTTGGATATAGCTTTGTAAGATACATTACAAAGTGAAATTGGGTTCTAAGTCCACCGGGGTAGATGGTGTATCTTTTTTTGGAATGAGCACAAGATGGGTGTGGTTCAAATTTGGAGGCTGGATAGTACTTCTAAAGAAGTGTTGGATAGTATGTGTAAGAGATTTACCTACAATACCCCATCCTTATTGGAAAAATATTGCCGAAAATCCATCAGGCCCCGGAGCTTTGAGCGGACCCATACTTCGAATTGTTTCCTTGACTTGTTCAGGTGTAGGTATTGAACTGATGGCAGTGTTTTCATCTTCGGAAATTGGGTTAGCAGAGATGATGAAGGAATTATCAATGCATTGGACTGGTTCTTCTTTAAAAATGTCATGGAAGTGGGAAATGATAGATGTGGCAATAACTGCATGACCAGTAGTCTAAGAACCATCCTCCAGAAGTAAGGATCGAATATCATTCCTTCTTCTCATATTAGTAGCAGTAGCATGGACGTATTTGGTATTTTTATCCCCAAATTTAATCCATTTACATCTGGATCGTTGATTCCAATAAGCTTCTTCAAGGTAAAGGAGATCATTGAGTTCCGAAACCAAACAACCCTCCTTATACAAAGTTTGTTCTGTAGGTAGTTGTTTCTGAAGGAAGAGAAGTTGTTTCTGCAGATGTTTAATACGGTAATTAATATTACCGAAAGTCTTTTTTTTCCCATACCTGCAACTTTGCCATAGTATTACATAGGTTGAGTGGAAGATCATTCATTCTGTTGGCCTCCTGATTCCATATGTTTTTGAGTTTATAATTGTAATCCCCATTGTGCAGCCAGAAAGCTTCAAAGCGAGGAATTCTTTTGCGTCTGACCAAATTGTTGTTGGTGTTGAGTAAGATTGGGACATGATCGCTATTCAATCTTGGAAGTATAGAGACAGACGCATGGGGGTAGTAGGCACACCAATTAACATCTCCATAGGCACGATCCAGTCGCTCACTGATATTTGAAGCAGGACTTCTCCTATTCGTCCAAGTGTATGCTGGCCCTATGAATCCCAGATCAATGAGGCCACAAGAATTAAGCATGTCAGTGAAAAATCTAGCAACCGAAGCATCAAAAAAATTTCCTCCTTCTTTATCCCCTTGACTAGTAATCTCATTAAAATCTCCAATACAGCACCATGGCATTAACAAATTAGAAGTAAGAGATTTAATCAAATTCCACACATGGGGTCGATCTCTTTTCTTTGGAGCTCCATAAACACAAAGCAAAGCCCATTCCGGAGAAGTTCCCGAAGCTTCAATATGGAGGAGGATCAGATTTGAGGAAGAGTAGGATATAGAGGCAGAAATGGCTAAATCCCAACCTAAACATAGCCCACCTGAACGACCCACACGGAACAGTGAATAAATTGGGGTATCCAAGAGATTGGAGAGTAGGGGAAGAATGGTTAAGGTTACATAGAGTTTCAGACAGAAAGAAGATAGCTGGGCGTGTCTCCATGAGGAATGGTCGGAGAGTTTCAGAACAATATAGTTCATTCATTATAAACTATAGGAGGCATAATTCTGTAACTTTACCTATATTTGTGCATGAGTGGTTTATGAAAAGAAGGGGGTTATGTGCAACTTTTCACTAACTATCCAAACATATAACAAGCGATGAATAAGTAGAACAATCATGTTCTGTCATCCGTGAGGGATAGGCTGCTGGATTAGAACAATCATATAGGTATACTTGTATTGAAGTATGCACATGTGGTGGAGTAGTCTATGTGGATTGATTTTTCTAGAGGTTTAGGTTTAAATCATCAAGAACAATCCTTTGTCGAACTTGACGTATGAGGTAGGCGCGGACGGCGTGGCGTGGGGGCGTGGGCGGCCCTCTCAACGCATAGGACTCTGGAGATCTAGTCGGACAGCGTGCTGGTCTTCTCTATAAATAGAGATGCACTCTCTTTATTTGTGGTTGAAAGAAAAAAAAAACAGTGAGAGTGTAGCGGTCCACATCCTTTGTGTCTGCCACAACTTTGATTTCCATGTTCTTCCAAAGTGATGACGATATGGCGAATCTTGCTTTGAGCACTGGTGATCTTGTTTACCCCAGCTTTGGAGCGTCTGCGAATGTAAAGAGTAGAACACTTCTACTTTGAATTTTATATTTTCTTGTAGTCAGTTTTGTAACTTTTTTAGTACTTATCATTTGCGTTGGCTTGAGAGTAGACTATGTCTTGCGTTTTCCATCCCTCTCCTGGTGTTGACTGGAGAGCAGACCTTGAATTTTGCATAGATCTCTACATGTTCTTTGGATCTTCCCACTCTTTAGATCTGTCTCCAGGACCAACAGTAATCGACATTATATTATAAATTTAGCTTACTTCGATTAAACAAAAATAAATAAATAAATAAATAATGCAATCACGATTACCTTAGGTCACTTTATCTTAAAATCAATGACATTATAAAATCTATTCGCAATTGATGTTCCATCGCATGATTTGATTACATATTCCAACAAAATATGGTACTGATATTATAAATTCAATTACATTACAGACTCAATTTTATTACAATTATATATAATTATATTCAAACCTTTGCGATGGCAGTGTTAATTCATTATTTGCGCACTCAAACAGAGAAGAGATTTATTAAAAGGGTAAATTTATGAAATGCCCAAAATTGTAAAAGTTTTATGAAAAACCCACCGCAAAATAACATTTCATCGCGTGCCCAGAATTAGCGAAAAATATATAAAGGGGGTTCTGAATGACCTTTTTACCCTTCTAATTTATTGAAAACACCCCCGAACCCTACTCTTCAAATTTTTTTTTTCGATACTTCCTCTTCTTCCATACGCCTCTCAGTTTCGAATTTAGGTTTTCTCCTCCAAAATCTTCAAACTTTACTTCAAAACTCATCGAAAAATTTCGGAAAGACGGACAAACGGTAAAACTGTTAAAACGGGGGTCCAAACATCATTTTTTCGCGATTCTCAAATTTTGAAAGGACGACTAACGGAGAAGCGGTTAATCAACGGCTCCTCGGAAATACGCTCCTTTTGCGACAAATCGGACTTCGTTTCGACCTCCAAGTCAAAAGTTATGGCCCTTCAAAGTTTCAACTGGACAAAATGCAGGAGAATGATCATTCTTCGTGGTAATATCACGGAGAATGGCCATTCTCCGTGCTAAAACCACGAAGAATGGCCATTCTCCGTGCTAAAACCACGGAGAATAGCCATTCTCCTTGTTAAATTGACAAAGAATAGTCATTCTCCGTGTTAGAATAACGGAGAATGGCCATTCTCCGTCAATTTAACAAGGAGAATGATCATTCTCCTTGTTAAATTGACAAAAAAATGGTCATTCTCCGTGTTAAAATGACGTAGAATGGCCATTCTCCGTCAATTTAACAAGGAGAATGACCATTCTCCTTGTTAAATTGACAAAAAATGGTCATTCTCCGTGTTAAAATGACGTAGAATGGCCATTCTCCGTCAATTTAACAAGGAGAATGACCATTCTCCCTCATTTTAACACGGAGAATGACCATTCTTCGTGTTAGAATGATGGAGAATGGTCATTCTCCGTCAATTTAACACGAAGAATGGCCATTCTCCTTGTTAAATTGACAAAGAATAGCCATTCTCCATGTTAAAATGACGGAGAACGGTCATTCTCAATCATTTTATCACGGAGCCATTCTCCGTCATTTTAACACGGAGAATGGCCATTCTACGTGGTTTTAACACGGAGAATGACCATTCTTCGCCATTTTAACACGAAAAATGGTCATTCTCCGTCATTTTGACATTGATAAGGCCATTCTACGTGGTTTTAGCACGGAGAATGGTCATTCTCCGTGATTTTAACACGGAGAATGGTCATTCTTCGTCATTTTAACACGGAGAATGATGGAGAACAGTCGACAGAAACCTAAAACTTTTTTTTTTAGAAAAAAATTTGTCAGGAACAAAAATTCAAGAGTCTTCGTTCTTCTTTCAAAACGATGCTAACTCTTATGGAAAATAAGAAGAAGATTTTCTCTCCACAATTGACCTAATCGTCGAAAAACTTCAAATCTCTCCACGATGATAATGATGATGATGATGAGCGATGATCGGAGTTCGACTGAAGAAAAGCACATTGAACTACGAACGATTTTTGCGATCTCTGCTGAAGATGAGAGCAATGGAATTCAGATATCTCGTGAAGAAGAAGACGAAAATCGCAATCCAAACCTGAGTTTGTGCGAAGATAAAGATGACAATTTTGTAAATACAGAGCATCTAAAGGAAATCTTAGAATATTTAACTTGGAAATATATAATTCTGGCATTTCATAAAATCCATCCTGCGGGTGAATTTTTCATACAAACCAATCCCAAAATTAGGTTTCTCAACAATTTCCAGTTATAACAATTATATATAATTATATTCAAACCATTGCGATATTATTTGCGCACTCGAAGAGATTTATTAAAAAAGCTTTCTTGAAACATAGTCACTGAACCACCACCAACTCCAGGTCTCAGCCACACCCATCAATATTTACCTTGAAGACTCGGATTGCCGAGCGAGAACCCTCCGTCCACCACCAAGTTCAGTCCGCTCACGTACTTGGCGTCGTCGCCGGCCAAGTAAAGAACGGCGTTAGCAACGTCCTCCGCCTTAAGAATCACCCCCTTTAGATTGGAGACCGAAGCAAATAGCCCCTCGAACTCCTCGTTCGCCAAGTTGAAGAACCCTGTCGCCAGGGGCGTGGA
Organism: Iris pallida; assembly: GCA_029216955.1. Classification (NCBI taxonomy): domain Eukaryota; kingdom Viridiplantae; phylum Streptophyta; class Magnoliopsida; order Asparagales; family Iridaceae; genus Iris; species Iris pallida. The sequence goes on from JANAVB010036615.1 coordinate 11,640,649, forward strand.
GACGCCGTGCGGCGAGACGCAGTTGACGCGGATTCCGAACCTTCCGAGCTCGAACGCCGCGTTCTTCGTGAGCCCGACCACCGCGTGCTTGGAGCAGGAGTACCCGTGGGAGGCTAAGCCCGCATTGACCGCGGCGGTGCTGGATGTGGAGATGATGCAGCCTCGACCGGCAGGGATCATGACGCGGGCTGCGTGCTTCGTGCCCAGGAACGGGCCTACGAAATTGACGCCGAGGACCTTCTCCACGTCCGATTTCGTGTAGTCGAGTATGCTGTTCTTGTTTGGACCAGTTATACCTGAGTTGTAACAAAACTGATCATCAGTACCATACCATGTTAAGTTTTCATTTTCTTTCGGAAAAGAGATTAAATATGAAAAGAAATGTATTGAAGGAAATGCTAATATTATAGGCCATATATATATACCAGCATTGTTGAACATTATGTCGAGCTTCCCGAACTTTTCAACGGCGTAATCAACAGCTTTGCTAATATCATCTTCGTTGGTGACATCGCAGTGGACGAAGGCGGCGGCCGAACCCAGATCGGCACAGACCGCCTTTCCGAGCTCGTCTTGAACATCGGCAACGACCACGTTCGCACCGTGTCTACAGAAAAGCCTCGCAGTGCATTCGCCGATGCCGCTGGCACCGCCAGTGATGACTGCAACCTTCCCCTCCAACCTATAATCCGGTCAGAAAGAAGAAGCAGCAGCAGCAGTCAGTATAGGAATATGTCAAGAAATTTACTAAAACAATATGATATCGATGTTAATTACTTCCTGGCGATGACCGGCAAGTCCGACACGCTTCCCATGGCTGATCACTGGACTCTGGGGATCGAGAAGTGTTGTCTCAAACTGCTCAAGAAAGGGTCCTATTTAAAGGGAGATCCAAGACAAGAAGGTATAGTTCCGTGCCAGAAAATGCCGCATACTAACAGGCTGGCGATGGTACTTATACAACAAATGTCGACTACATCGGCTACAGTATCTACTTAGTCTCGTTTTGGTTCGCGGAATCGTCGAATTGGAAAATGTAAGTGATTACTTTTAAATGTTTGGGTGCCAAAGAAATTGAGGAGGAAAGTAAAGTAATTTCCAATGGAAGAAAAATTAGAAGAAAAAGTAATTACATCCATCTAAGAAAGGAATCACTTTTCGACATTGAAGTATTCACTCTCCTTTCCAAATTTCTTGGCATTTTCAAACACTGGAAAGAAAAATCAATAAGAATTATAATTTTCCAAAGGAAAGCAAATGCCAAGGAATTGATTTCATTTCCCTTCCAACCAAACCCTTAGGTGTGTATCGGATCGGACCGGGTCGATCCAGGCCCACTTTTGACCAGGTCTGAGCAGGGCCGGACTTGAACTGGAGAGGAGCACGGGTCCAGCCGAGCTCGGTCGGGAGTGGTCCGGTCTGAAGCCGTTTAGTAGTTGAATCGGTTTAATTAAAAAAAATTAAATTTTTTGAAATTTGAAGATTTTTAAAAAAAAGCCAGAAAAAAGTCTAGAAAAAATTCCAAATTTTTTTAACTTTTTAAATTTCTATTAAATGCAATTAAATTTATAATCTTATACAACATTTTTTATAACTTACAAACAATGAAGTAAACATTATAAATTCATAAAATTTGTAATAAAATTTACAAGTCTTCTGTTTTCCGTCTTCCGTCTAATTTATTGTTCAGCTCCTCCACCTCCAGTAGGGTCGTCCCTAGTAAGAGACTGAAAATCCAATAGCTCATTAATGTCGGCATCTTCATATCTTTAACTCTTGAGTTCATTTTTTTGCACGAACCCAATCTTGACCAGACGTAAACTTCTAGAATATCTGATAGCATCCTCCTCATCTTATTTTTTAGCATTCTTGAAACCTGCACTAAAACAAGATTTCGATACTACCTTGGACACATGGACCATTAGAAGATCATGTGCTAGAGAAGAAAGTGTATGATAAAAAAATTTCGTGTCTTCTCTACTATTCTAAAATTAGAAAATACGATCCAAAATGTCACGATCCGCTACCCAAATTGTTGGGCCGGGCCGAGTCATGTCCAGCCTACGCTTGAGATAAAGCGTAGTAAGCTGTTCCAAAGATATCAAGGTAAGACTAAATGTGCTAACAGTTCTATAAGTAATAAAGAGTCAGAAATGTCCCAAACACAAAAGTCATCTCGTATATAAGAAAGTTCCAAGTACAAGTCCATAATGAAAAGCTGGATACAGGTCCAGTCACAAAATATATGGTCTAATACATGACTACTCTCAAAAGTCCAAAGTAAATAGACAACTAGACGAGTTTTCCCGTAGGTACATCCTCGTAAGACAAGGCCTGGTCCTCGGCAGTAACTCCATAATAGGAATCGCAGAGCAACTCCTCCTCAGTAAGTATACCTACAACGTTATCCTGTCAGGACGGGAGCAAGTACTAATTCTAACAAACATATAATACTGATCATGTGATGGAAAGAAATGACATATCATGTTTATCCAGTTTTAGATACATTTTATCATGGCAATAATTATTTGTTTTAAAGTTTAAAACTGTAGTAGGTGAGTGATCAGTCAATAGGTAATCAGGATGTACAGTGGTACATATCAATTTTCTGAAGTGTACATACGTACCCTTAACGGCATCGGTGTATGTCCATACACAAATGCGGGATTAGACATACGACAAAGTTACATATAGAATGTAACAGTACTCGGTAAATACATACGGAGAAGGGGGACATGATCACGTACACTATTAACAGTTTTTCCTTAACCCGTTGTTTAAACATGTGAGAGATATGAAAACTGTCCTAAGCATGGTAGAGACTGAAAGTAATACAACATGTGAAGTTTTAACTTGCTACCCCAAGGATCAGCATTTAACATGGTTGGAATTCACAGTTATTGTTATAGCAATATGTAAAGTTTGTAGAAGTACTTGCCTTTAGCAAAGCAAAGCAGCGATAAAAATACTATAGATGCCTGGTGACTCGTCACTGTAGAAATAACACATAAACTTAGTTTTTATACTAAGTTAAACACTAAGACACTAGTTGTGTGATACGACTTTCTGACTGAACACCTAGCCAAATGGTGACTTTAGCATAGGAGACCAATGTGAGGTGACACAATACCCAAACTAACTTTTTAGGGTCTTTACACTAGTGCGGGGTGAGGTTCAATACGACTATAACTCAAAACAACACAAAATATTGTAAGTCGTAACTATTCAATAAATAAATCAAACTGTACACTATGTTTCAACAATTTTTGAGATAGACAAAAAGCCCATTTTACATAAAATAAAGTACTAAAATGATCCTTGTTAATTATAGAAATTTATACTAATTTTTTTGGAATTTATAAACCCTCATAAATATTTATTAAAAATCAGCAAACATATGTATCCTGAAAATGAGGTCTGTTTTCCCATTTTTATAAAATACCAAAATACTTATTAAATGCTGAAAAAATTATAATAAATTAGCTAAATTAACATAGTATTTAAATACAATTTTTCCCAGATTTTTACAGCAATTAAAATATATATAAAAATTTAAAAACAGCAAGTAACAATTTCTGGAAAATAAATAAATAATTATTTACTATTTTTTCCATGTATTCGAAATTGAACCGAAGTCCAGATACATGACCCAGAGCCATGAATCAAGTCCAATATGACTTTTACAGACTCTGAATGTATTAGACACAATTGGGCCCAAAAACTCATGCTAGGTTTGGACATCAATTGGTCATAATTAATAAAATACATGAATTTAAATATAAATAATATATTTTAAAGTGGTAAGATATGCAAGTCACAAAAATACACAATAAAATAACTTGTGAAATTTTACATAATAATATTTTGTATAAGGTAAAATTTGAAATACATACATAAATATATAACAACAATATTTATATATATACATATAAATATATAGATATTTATATATATATATATATATATATATATATATATATATATATATATATATATATATATATATATATATATATATATATATATATATATATATATATATATATAATAGATATATATATACATATAATAAATATACATATATATATAAAAGTGATATATATATATATATATATATATATATATATATATATATATATATATATATATATATATATATATATATATATATATATATATATATATATATATATATATATATAAAATATATATATATATATATATATATATATATATATATAAAATATATATATATATATAAAATATATATATATTATATATATATATATATATATATATATATATATATATATATATATATATATATATATATATATATATATTTATATTTATAAAATATATATATATATATATATATATATATATATATATATATATATATATATATATATATATATACAAATACTGTATATATATATATATATATATATATATATATATATATATATATAAATATAAATATATATAAATATATATATATATATATATATATATATATATATATATATATATATATATATATATATATATATATATATATATATATATATATATAAATATATATAAATATATATATATATATATAAATATATATATATATATATATATATACATAAATACATATACATATATATATATATATATAAATACATATATACATATATACATATATATAAAATAAACAAAACAAAAAAAAAGAAAAGGAAAGGGGGGGCTCGAACTCGGCCAAGGCAGGGGGGTGTTTAGCGCGCTCGGGCTAGCCAGGGGGTCAGCCCGAGTCATTTATTTAGGAAAAGGGTTAGGGTTTTATTTATTAGGTTTTTTTTAAGTTCATGGGTTTCAAACCCGATAACACAAAACTAAAACCAATAACTCAATAACCTGTTCTTCGTGTCCTGACAGTTAAGGACACGAAGAACAGTCGAGTCCAAGTGTCTTGGCCATGCACGACACGCACGACCAAAGTCAGCCGTGTCCTGACTTATGATTAGAGTCGTCGTGTCCAGGCAAATCACATGTGTTAAAACGAGACACAGACGACACGAAAAAGAGCTGACACGTACGTGTCCGGCGTCGGGATTTGAAGTCGAGGGGGCTTCCGGCGGCTAGGGGCGTCATGGTCGTCGATGAAGGACGGCGCTGGGTTCGTCTCGGCGAGGCGAACTCTTCGGTGGTGGTCGATGGCGGTGAAGGCGGCTGTGGAGGTGGCGCTAGGGTGTCGTCGGAGTTAGGGTTTCGGTGGGGTCTCGTCGGGGAAGAAGGGGCTGTGGATTGTCGAAAATTAGGCTAGGGTTAGGGTTTCGGGGTCGGGGAGTATTTATAGGGATGAGGAGGTCGGTTTTAGGGCTGGGGTTGGCCGGATTGTCGGGGCGGTGGTCAAGGGGGTCGTCGATCGTCGGGGGCAGCTGGCCAGAGAACTTGGTGTTTACAAAAAACAAAAGTATGAAACTTTATTGATACAAATTTTGTAAAGATTACAAGAATTCTGGAAAAGGTACAACTGTAGGAATCCAATCTAGAAGACGATTGCTTTATCCCTTGGACGATGTGAACTTTGAAGATGGTAGCCTCTGAAGTTGAAATTGAAGGCAAAAGCCTCGGAAATTTGAAGGCAAAAGCCTCGGAAGAATACAGCAGCACTTGGGCAAGAACTCCTGAACTCTCTGGTATTTCTGAACTTTATGTCTGATCTCTCTATCTGATCTATGATCTCCTTGAAATGAAGACTTGAAACTCTATTTATAGAGTTCTGGAAATAACTAATTTTTAGTTATTCTGGATGGCGCAAGTTGGATTGCGCAGGAACTGGATTGCGCAGCATCAGACTGTGCAGGCAGTTGTCTGGTCATGGGCTGACTGTCTTGGACACATGGCATCATTCGATTGAAATATGCATGATCATGTGAAGACGGTTGCCATGTAACGAGCAATTGATGGCATGAATGCCACGTGTACTTTTGTTAGTTGACATGATGAAGTGCGCCACATGAATTGCGCTGACTTCAGATTGCCCTGAAATGGGTTGCGCAGACTCTGGATTGCAGGCACTGGATTACGCAAGCACTGGATTGTGCTGCATGTACAGTTGTCCTCGAGCGCTGTGTGGCACAATAAACGAACAGTCTCCTCGTTTTTTATGCTGTCAGCTGTTAGAAAGATTTGATTTTGTCAGATAATGATGACATTGCCACGTCAGCCTGCGCAGTTGAAGGTGTGCGCAGTCCGGTGTGCGCAATCGGAATGATGCGCAATCTGATGTCTGCGCAGTTCACTTGAAAGTTTTATTTCTTGATTTTCTGACTTTGTTGATAGGTGCAACTTGATTTTTTAGGACCTACAAGACCCCCTTCAAAGTTTTCAAAAGTTGAATTTATTCAAAGTTTCGAAATACTTTGAATTTCAAAATTTAAAATCAAGTTGCGCATGAGCTGTCTGCGCAATCGGATGAGTCGATCCGACTTTTTCGGCGCAGTCTGAGGCAGCCGTTACTCTTTGAAAAAACTATCAATAGTTCTCTTCAATACTCATTTCATTCTTTACTTTGCTTTTGTGATTTTAAGAGAGAAGTCTCGAGCCTATTCCTCCTTTCTTCTCCATCGAATCTCCATGGCACCCAAGCGTTCTTCCACCGCTGCCAAGGGCAAGGCCCCCGCCGAGCCTTCGGCTAGGGTTGCACGACGTCCTTCTCGACATGAGACAGCGCATCCTACATTGCAAGGTAGATGACTCAATCGAAAACTCTTTTTAGAGTTTTTTCGACTTCACTGATCTTTAAAATCCATCTCTTTTTAGAGATGTGATCATATTGCGCCACCCTTTTTAGGGTCTTGGTTGCACGAACTAGTTATTCTTTATTTTTATGAAGAATACTTTCTTGCGCAATCGGTTGAACTGCGCTGACAAAAGTCAGCACAATCTGCTGATTTTACGCAGGATTGCCAGCGCAATCTGATGCTGGCGCAAACTGATGGTTGCACAATCTGATGGTTGCGCAGTTTGATGGTTGCGCAATCTGATGGTTGCGCAGTCTGATGGTTGCACAATCTGATAGTTGCACAATCTGATGGTTGCATCCTTGATTTTTTCCTTGTGCTGAATTTTTGTTTTCTCTGTTTGATGCAGTTGATACCAGAGAAGATCTGGGTATGAGAACTTTGTAGGAACTCTTTCAGAATCGGAATTCAAAGAGGACCTGTCCCATGTGCACTATCCACAGTATGATCTGCCAGCTTCCCGCCAAGCTATCTTGGTAGCCCAAGATAATGAAACTATGTTATGTCTGATGAATTGGCAACCTTTGGAGTCGGCAGATGCCATCATTCACAAGAAGCCCCTATTTCTGTTTGGTGAAGCTTTTGAGAAGAGCTCTCAGCCGAAGCCACGGATGGAAGAACGGATTTTCCAACAGAAAGATAAGATAATCTCGATACCAAATGTCTCCGCTGTCTCCCCTTATCTCGATATGCTCATACAAGCTATCCGAGAAAAATGGAATAGAATCTCACACCTTTTCAGGATGTCCGTCCATGAAAGATTTATGTGAAGAAGGGGCCTAACAAGAAAGATATGTTCTACAGTTCTTTGGAACGATACAGTGTCTTGCTCAGAGGTTTAAAACCCGGTTGTATTCTGCCAGAAAATTCTTCTTTGTTATTGCCCGTGAGAGTTCCAATATTCGCGAATGAGTTCGCGAAGGTCGAAGGGAAGTATCCAGATCAAGACCTCAGATTAACTGGACTGGTGAACCCTGAATATAAGAGATGGAGTTGTATAACAAACTGGATTTTGACTAAGTTTGAAGACAAACTTCAGCAGATTAACTTGTATCAAGCAGTGCATGCCACTGTTTATGGTTTTGCCCCCAATCCGTATCTATTTCTGGCTCTAGCAGAAAGATACAACTACATGACAGGGACTTTTATGACTCCCTGCGGAGAGATCGGGTTTGCCCTTCACGAGATGCAGTACATCTCTTACCTGCCGATGGGGGATGCCCCGTATGAGGAATTTGTCCCAACTAATGATGAGTTGGACAAACTTCGAAAAGAGAACACAGCCATGGTAGAAGTCTTCGAAGAATTGCTGTGTCATTATAAAATCTGTACTTTATTTTACAAAAGTGGTACATCTGGTACCTGCTATTCATCAAAATGGTTGCCTTATCTGTTCCTCAGCCATATTGAAGAAAAGAAGACCAAGGAATATGACAACTGCTATCCCAACTTCTTTAAACCACTGAGCAGCACTGAAGTGGTGAAGTTAATGGAGAGAAGTGGTGACTTGGATGTCGAGATCAAGGACGATCATCAATGTCCTCCTCTAAAGAAAGGAGACACTCTCGAGAGTTATTTGAAAGTGGGATATCGATTTATGTCAAAAGAAGCCCAACTGGCAAGTTTTTTGACATATTGGCTCCGTAGATTCTTCGTTCCCGGATCAAGTGCCGTAGACCGCTTCCATCGCGGTGTTCTTTTTGCTGCTGTTCGATTAGTCTTCGACTACAAGATGGATCTCTTATCGGCAATGACTTGTAGAATGAATGCCAGTCTCCGTCTGTACGTCGAATTGATGCTGAAAGCTAAGGGCGAGAAAGAGTTTCCTCGGCTAGAACTGCCGTATACTTATCTGTTCGGGTGGTTGCTTCTACACCATCCTACTTTGATGGACCCCGACATGGGACCAGTCGGTGGCAGCTTTTTACGAAGGTTCTCCCACGGTAAGTGGAAATACACTTCTTTGAGAGATTGCAGATATGCTTTAAACCTTGGCAAAGGATGGAACTTCTATTGCACTTATCCTTCTGCCGGATATGAACAAATGCCGACCAACATGGTTGACTCAAAAATGCAACCTTTGAGCCGTACATCTTTTAATTGGTTGAAGACAATTCGTCCATCCCACTTAGTATATCGGTTTGAAGAAGAATGCTACTTGGAGCCATATCTTCCCAGCCGGTTTGCTCGGCAGTTTGGATATGACCAATTCCACGTAGGTAATGCTATCTCATGCCTACAGGAAAAAGGTTTCTTGATAGATGGAGCCCGAGCTTGGGCTTATTACAATGCTCGAGAAACGAAAGTAACATTCTCGATGCCGGTGAATAGTAATCATGGCCCTCGTATGCTGTTCACATATTCGGTGTTTTATACATCATCGAACACTTTTGTCGAGAACTTCAATCTTGCGGATAGCTTTGCGTCTGCAATTAGATTGAAGAAGGGAGGTGTCATCATGTCACTTCCAGGTAATGATGAGGTGCACGAGCCAGTAGATGCACCCTTAGAAGTTTCGAGGGACGTTATGTTCCCTGAAGAGGTTAACGCGCCACTACGTGTTTCTTTGAAGGTTGCTAAATCTTCGGCCAAGAAGAGAAGGAGAGAGGAGCCTTCCGTCCCAGCTGCGAAGAAGAAACTGATCTTGGATCATTCTTCAGAAAAGATTACTACCAGATCTCAATCTCGGCAGCTGGCCGAGACAATTCAGTAGCGGGAAGAAGCTGCCACACCGACCTCTGTTCAAAAACAAGTCGAGGCAATAAACGTAGAGAGTCCTGAGAGACCTCTGCATAGGAAGAAAAGGTTGGTCCGCAGAGGACAAGTTTTGTCTTCGATCGTGATAGACGCTGCAGCGGGACTCACCATGCCCTCTCCCACTCCTATTTCTGAGGCTGGACATAAAACTCCCAGTCCAGAACAGAGAGAGAAAATTAAGCAGAGGGAAGAGATGGACCAGAGAAATGAGTCTGAAGAGCCCAGAGATAACATTGTAGAGGAAGAGCATAATGCCGTACGATCTCCTTTGCCAACAGCAGCGAAAACTCATCTTCCTGCCACACCGGGAGCAACCCTTGCTGAAGAAGATCGTTTGATGATCGAAGCTTTATATGGTTGTGACTTCGGTTATCAAGAAGAAGCTGATCATACCGTTGATGCTGCTAGTGAAGAGGCTCCCGAAGACAGCGAGAACGAGGAGAGCACCTCATCAGAAGCTGCTGATGAGACACAAAATCCGAAAGAGAATGTTGAGATCCAGACATCTCCTCGAGACACTCTGACTCCTGAAAAGGAGGTTGAGGTGCCGAGATCTCCGGAGAAGACTGCTGATGAAGAGGTGGATTTGGAGAAAACTCCAATTGCTGCTCCCGAAGGTATTGAAATGAAATTAGCGATCTTCTTTTAATAAATAACTTGATAGCTAACATCGTTACTTTTATCCATACAGAACCCGGATCCTCTTCTGCTCCTCAAACATGCATGGACATAGTACTGGCAACGACAATTTCCAGTAACAGTCTCCATTTATCGTGTGGCTCTGAAGCAGGAAGTAGCCAGGCCATAGTGTCTGAGGCTACTTCTGCTTAACTAAAGTCTGTTCCTGCAGATGATAGGCCTGTTGCTGGATCGAACCATGGTAAGACTGTTTTCATTTTTGATTCTCCTCATCAATAGCCAATGACAGGCAAAATGACAGTATTTGATTTTGCAGAGGAACAACCAGGAGGAGCAACCAGCTCCACTTTGGTTCCCTTATTCAAAGAACCTGCTGTTCAGATACGAGAAATTGAGCGTCCTGCTACTTCGTCATCAACAGGAGTAGCTGCGACTCCTGGTGCTCTGGCGATTAATCAGCTTGTCATTCAATCATTCACCAAATGCTTCTTCGAGTCCTTGGGACCTCTGATCAATAGAATGATGGACAAGGAAGACGCTGATTTTTACATGGTTAGAGGTCCGACCTCTTTCTTGGTGAAGGCCATCCGGGAGCAAGGTGATGAGGCTCATGCCACTTTCCTCGACCATATATTGAATGAGTTGGAGATCTCTATAAAGAACTATAAAGATCTCAACAAAGGAGAAGTGGAACCTTTAGTGCAGGCAGAGTTTGAACAAATGGCTCAGGCAGCTGCAATTGAAAGAGTGAATCTCCAGAACCTCTTGGATGCCTATACTACTAAATCTGCTGAATATAATTCCAAGTTGGAATCGGTGATCTCAACATCTGAGAGAAGAGAGAGAAGGATTGCTGAGCTGAGAATGGAAATTGCTCGTCTCGAAGAGGAACTGGAAAATAAAGTTAAAGAGCATCAGACTGCAGTCCAACAAATTGATGCTCTAACTTAGGAAAGAAACGAGTATGTGGTAGCTCATGATGCGGAAATCACTCGCCGAATGGTGACCATGCCCGTTTTTAATGAAGAATCTGGGATGGAAGAGGCCAGGAGGAGAGTGATGGCATCTCGTGAAGAACGGTTGCAGATTTTGAAATAACAGATTGCTAATCTGATGATGCCTCCGTCTCAGTAGAAAGAACATTTTGTATCTTCTTGTCTTTCTTTATGCTATGCATGTAATGTCTCAAATTTTGATCAATAAAAGACATTTTGTTGTGGCTCTATTATTTCTTGCATTTCTTATTCAGATATAAATAATAGTGATAGAAAATATATTCAGAGGTACAAGACATGATATATTTCTTGATGATTTTGTAGAAAATAATTATATTCATTATATCTGCTCAGAGGTAATATGGACGTGGCAGAATATAATTTGTCGAATATTATTACTTCAGAACGAACGGGCGAACCGTCAGATGAATGTGAATAAACGGGCGAACCGTCAGATGATGATGAATGTGTCGTTTCGTTGTCTTGAGAATCTCTGCCTATAAATAGAATAGAAATCTGGAAGGAACGATCATTTCCACTTTTCAACATAAAGATGTCGTCCGAAGATGCATCCAAGAAGGCTGAAATTACCCCAAAGGTTGAAGCGGGTATTGAAGAACGTCTTGCCGAACCAGTCCAGCCAAAGCAGACGGAAGCAGGCGAAGGCTCGTCCGCACCCAAACCGCCGCAAGATATCCTGGATTTCTTGCTTGAACCAGGGAAGACTGAAGAGGAAGAGGCCATGAGGATGGCTGCTTGCAAGTTCCTGGTAGGCTCGAGCAAAGAAGTCCTCAGTTCTTTTGCTGATTATGTCTTTGATAAGGACGGCAGTGGTCCGCGTCCTAATGTTGAGAAGGATGATAGCGACCTTCCTTGATATCATGTAACATCATTTATGATGAAATAAAAATCAAACTTTATTTATGAATTGTCTGATCATATTTACATAAATTTCTGTTACATTTATACATAGTATTTCTTAAGGAATTTGCTATTGATAGGCATCATTGCAACTCGACCATCTAACTCTAAAAGTTGATAGACTCCATTTGAAAAGACTTTGCTGACAACGTAAGGTCTTTCCCACTTTGCATTGAACTTGCCTTTGCTCGAGTGAGTCATAGTCATGGGACGTCTTACTGTTAGAACAAGTTCTCCTTGTTGAAAGGCTCTGATTTTAACTTTGCGGTTGAAAGTCTTCGATATATGGGCTTGATATAACTCAATATGCTGTTGAGCCAGTAGCCTTTTTCATCGAGCGCTTCTAATTCTTAAAGTCGGAGAAGATCGTTATTCTCTGTAGTGAGTTCATTAGCAATGGCAATCCTTAAAGAAGGAATTTGAAGTTCCAGAGGAAGAACTGCTTCACAACCGTACACCAAAGAGAAAGGTGTAAAGCCTGTGGGATTGCGGACCGTAGTTCGATAGGCCCAAAGACATTCACCAAGCTTTTCACTCCAATTTCGTTTGTTAGTAGATACAAACTTTTGAGGAGCTTGATGATAGTTTTATTGAAAGTTTAGCTAATCCATTAGCTGCAGGATTGTAGGCTGTCGAAGCGACATTATCAATTCGATGATCATCGCAGAATCTTGTGAACTTCTGGCTGATAAATTGAGGTCCGTTGTCATGGATGATTCATCGAGGTACACCAAATCGATAGATGACATGGTGTTTGACGAAGTTGATGACGCTGCTGGTCTTGACTTCAGCCAAAGGTATCGCTTCAGCCTATTTGGAGAAGTAATCGGTTATTGCCAGTATGAACCGATGTCCTCTAGAAGAAGGAGGATTGATAGGACCGATAATATCTATACCCCAAGCTTCAAAAGGCTAGGAAGCAGCCGTCGGATGCATAAATTCTGAAGGTTCATGAATAAAATCTGCATGGATTTGACAAGCTCGACATTTTCTTGCATAATCGATGGCATCAGATACCATAGAAGGCCAGTAATAACCCATGCGTCGGATACGATCCTGTAGCTTAGGACCAGGTTAATGTGCTCCGCAGACACCATCGTGAGCTTCACGCAGTACTTGCTTTGCTTCATCACCAGCTAGACAGCGCAAGAGTAGGCCGTCATAAGTCCGCCGGTAGAGAGTTTTGGTGGTCTGATTGTAATAGAATCGGAGAGACCGCCGACGAACACTCGTAGCCTCCTTGGGATCTTCAGGGAGTATGTCGTGAACTACGAAGTCGATGAAAAGAGTTCTCCAATCTTTACTGATAACATTGACTTCAGTAAGATTACTGAACTCAATATTACGATTGTTTTCGATACAGAATAATTCTCGATTAGAGATGACCACCACCTGTTGTCTTCTGATAGGGATGGCTAGGATTGCTGCAAGATTGGCCAAAGCATCTGCCTCAGTATTGCAAGCTCGGCGTACATATTCAATGAAGAAGGCTTTGAATGAAGTAGCCATGTTGATTTTTGCTTCATAATAAGGCACTAGGTCTTGATGGCGAACTTCATAGGTTCCTCTAACCTGATTAATAACCAGCTTAAAGTCGCCATAGACTTCAAGATACTCAACGTCAAGTTGCTTGGCTAGCTGAAGGCCGATGAGTAGAGCATTGTACTCTGCCACATTGTTGGAGTAAGGCTCATCTAAGGAGTAGGCTCTTTGAATAACTGACCCGTCTGGAGAAACAAGGACAACTCCAACTCCTGCGACGATGGCACCACTGGGTCCGATCCTGGACGCACCGTCAAAGAATAAATGCCAAGTAGGAAATTCTTCGGAGACTGTATTAGATTCCAATGTCTCGTCTGGAATTTCATTATAGAGTTTGGACGTCTCTGGAACAGGATGAGCTGCTAAGAAATCCGCTAGTGCTTGACCTTTGACAGATTTTTGAGGAACATATACCATGTCATATTGGGCTAGCAGAATGGCCCATGTAGCCAGTCGAGAATTAAGTGTGCTGGGCTTCTTCATGAGTACCCGAAGAGGGTTAACTCGGGATATGACATGAATAGTTTGGCCAATAATGTAATGCCGAATCTTTTGAACAACAAACATGAGAGCTAGGCATTCTTTTTCGACCGAACTATAATGGTGTTCAGCACCAATCATAGTACGACTGAGATAGTAAATAGCTTGTTCGTGGCCTTCTTTATTTTTTTGGGCAAGTAAAGCACCCAATGAATGGTCCATAGCATGGACATACATTAAGAATGGTATGTCAGAGATTGGTGGCACCAAGACCGGTGGATTCATGAGATACCGCTTGATATCTTCGAATGCTCATTGACATTCTTCAGTCCAAACGAAAGAAACACCCTTCTTCATGAGTTGAGTGAATGGTCTGCAGCGTCCAGACAGATTCGAAATAAATCTCCTGATGTACGCAAGTCGACCTTGGAATCCTTGTAGCTCTTTTAGGTTGCGTGGAGGACGCATCTCTTGAATGGCTTTGATCTTCTCGGGATCCACGTGTATACCCTTAGAGGTAATGACGAAGCCGAGAAATTTGCCACTAGAGACATCCAAAAATGACTTGGTGGGATTTATTTTGAGTTGATGTTGGCGCATGAGATTGAAGATAGTTCTCAAGTCTTGGATGTGATCTTCCTTTAAACGACTCTTGACAGCAATATCGTCAACGTAGCATTCGAAAGTCTTGTACAGATGATCTCGAAAGATGGTACTCATGGCTCATTGGTACGTTGCACCAGCGTTCTTAAGACCAAACGGCATCACAGTATAGCAGTAGACTCCACGAGGAGTGCGGAAAGAAGTATGCTTCTCATCTTCAGGATACATTCGAATCTGATTGTATCCGAAGAATCCGTCCATGAAAGATATTCTTTCGAACCCACAAGTGTTGTCAATCATAACGTCCATAATAGGAAGAGGAAATTCATCTTTTGGACATGCCTCATTAAGATCCCGAAAGTCGATGCAGACTCGAATTTTGCCGGTTTTCTTTAGAACTGGGACAATATTGGCTACCCAATCAGGATGCTGTTCTTCTCGAATAAAGCCACAAGCGATGAGCTTCTTGACTTCATCGTCGATTGTGTCCATCATTTCTGGCTTGAAATACCGTTGTTGTTGTTTGACCGGTTTTGCATTCGGCAAGATGTTCTGTTTGTGAGTAGCGACTTTAGGATCTAGTCCTGGCATGTCTTCATAACTCCAGGCAAAAACATCAATGTATTCTTCAATCAGAATAATTAATTCTTGCTTGTCTACCTTTAGAAGGTTCTTGCTGATGAATATTGGACGAGGTGACCCGCTCTCTCCTACATCAATTTGAACTAATTGATCTTCGGTAGGAGGTTCTCTTTGTTCGAATCGGAGTTCCTATTGGGTATCCATTCGTTGAGCCCAAGGATCTGTTTCAGAACTTTCTTCAGTATCCTCGTTATAGCCTTCTGGAAGTTCGACGGAGACCATATTAGAAGATACAGTCAACCGATGAACTTGACCAATGCTGGTGTCAGAATCCCACGATTTAGAATCAGAAGAGTTAGAACGCTCCTCGCTATCAGATTCAGAGCCTACTGGGGATAACATCAGAGGAGAAGCATATCCGAGACCTCTTTTGGTCCTACTGTAGTACATATCTGACTTTCCTTTTGGAACAACCGTACGAAGAGGAGTCTTTCTACCTTTTCCGTAATTGAGGCCGCTCTTAAAGTCGTAACCCATCTTTCGGACGATATCTTTTGATTGTTGACTGTAACGACGGAGATGTCCCGTGTCGTTAACTTTGCTATCATCCGTATAGCTGAATTGTTGTTCTAGTCCTTTACTAAAAAGTATTGGACGTTCGCCTTTCTTGCGAGCAGAAACAATACGATATGAATCCTTTGGGTGTTCACATGAAACTTCTGTTTGAAGAGATTGCACAACTCCCATTGTAAATGACTGATAGCTATCTAACATATCCAAATAGCATTTAGCATGATAAATGACATCAGTATACTGGAAAGTAGGTGCTTTTTCATTGATTTGTACATTGGTATTTACAACAGGACTTTTAGCCTTAGCAGGCTTAGTCAGGTTGATTACAAGAGGGGGAGAAGAAGAACGTGGAGGAAGATTATCTTTGTTACGACGGAGGTCAATAACAAGCGGCTCAGAGGAGGTGAGCTCCCTTTTCTCTTTGTTATGAGATAGATCTATAACAAGTGGCTCAAAAGAAGTGAGCTGCTTTTTATCTTTGCTACGACGTAAGTCAATAATAAGTAGCTCAGAAGAGGTGAGATCCCTTTTCTCCTGATCATCATCAGTAGATTGCTTCTGGACTGGCAAGTGAATAGCCAGTGGCTTGGAGGATTGAGGACGAGAAACACGCCCTTTGACAGGAATGATGAGGGTATCTTTAGGCACTGTTTCTTGTTCTTCTTCAGTGTCCAGAGATAGGACAACCTTCATGAATTTGTCCTTGTACATACGTGTATCATTGCAATACGCTTCGATGCCTTTGAAAGGATAGAGATCAGCAACCTCCTTTTGCACCTCTCCATTGTCATCAACATATTTAAAATATTGATGGAGAGTCGAAGGGACAATGTTATGCTCGTGAAGAAATGGTCTTCCCAGTAAAGCATTGTAGGAACAACCGTGGTTGTCAATGATGTAGAAGGTAACCTTTGTACGAAGATTGCCTATTTGGAGTTTTAGACAAATCTTGCCCAGAGGTTCACTCCTTTCCTGATTGAACCCAAGGATGGTGGTGATTGTACTGGAGAGACTATGCACTGGGATCTTTAGTGCATCCAACATTGTCTTCGACATAATGCTGAGAGCAGACCCTGGATCTATCAGGATACGATCGACTTTCATTGAATCGACATATCCTGTATAGTAGAGAGGACAATCGTGCCTGTTGTCTTCCATAAACATGTCATCTTGTGTGAAAGTTATGTTTGGAATTAACTCCAACACACTATGACAATGAAGACAAAAAACTGGCTCTGCTTTTGGCTTCTTTAGAAGAGCTAAGCCGGTTTCAGCTTGCATGAGAGCTTCGCTTAGAGTTTTCTGAGTCTCTTTAGAGAGGCGTAAGAGCTCGAAGATTGACAACCGGGCCGGTGTATTGGCCAATTGAGCCAAGATGTCAAAGTTGTAAGGCTTTTCAAGTCCGGAAGGAGATGACTTCTTTAAAGGTTTGTCGAAGCGGACTTGCTGTTTGCCTTTGTCAGCGACCGTCGGTTTGGGAGGAATAGACACTACAACCGGTGAAGATGCAGTAGGAATATCTTCAATGGAAGCAGGCTACACTGGAGCAGGCTCAGAAGAAAAAGAAGCAGGATTCTCTTGGGTTTCAGGGTAATCCTTCAGATAGGCTTTTCCTGATCTAGTGCCTAGCAAGATTTCTTCATCAACTATGGGGTCAAAAGACACCATATTGCAAATCTTTGTCTTGCCCTTGAAACGGCCTTTCTTTTTGGAGGAAGAGGGAACTTCGAACTCTGAAGCAAGATCCGGATGAATCCACATAATCTCTCCATTGTAAAGAGACAAGGGGACAAGACCTTCACTTTGTGGAGGAGGGAGATTCTCAATCTCAAGAGTAGCTTTGGGGATAGGAATGACACCATGTTGCACCATCTGGGGCGGAAAGTCACCGAACTGAACTGATACCATATTTACAGTAACAGTCTTCTCATTTTGTTGTAGAGTGACGATGCCAGCGTTGACCAGCTCCTGAATTTTGCCTTTGAGCACATAACATGCTCGAGTGGGATGTCCGATGAACCTGTGATAGACACAGTACTTAGGATGATCAGTCTTACCGACTTCATCGGGCTTCTTGGGATCTGGAAGTTGGATTTTATTGCTTTTGATTAAGCAATCAAAGATGCTAGCAGTGTCATTCTCGTCAAAGGAATATTCTACTTTTGGACGGGGTTCTCTCGGTGGAGGTGCAGAAGGAGTAGAAGTGGACGTAGGAGGAGCTACGTTAACCGCCAGAGATTCTTTGTTCTTGTTCAAATTAATGTTCAAAGTTTCTTTTGGTTTGTGGTTGTTCTGACGATTGCCACCACCTGATGTTTGATGTTCATCCCGGTCGGGGTTAGACATTTGTGCCCCTAGCTGCTTGAATTTGTCGGCGCTAACTTCAGCTGCTTTAGCGTTGACAATGAAGGATGGCCAATCCTGGAACTGAGTAGACCCCGTCCACATGCTGATGATGGGTAATAGATTTGCCTTGCAGGTGTCTATGGTGACAGCAGCCGGAGTTCCTGGAGGCATTTTCAAAGCTTCCCGTCGGAACCTTTCAATGAAACTCGCAGCAGTTTCATTGTGCTTTTGTTTAATTTTATTGAGGGCTGACATAGTCATGTCATTGATCCCCTCATAAAATTGTTCCAAGAAGATTTGTTTTAAGCCAGAGAAGGAGGTGATACAACCATCGGGCAAGCTTCTATACCAATCGTATGCTATGCCAGCTAAACAGCCGACGAATACTCTGGTAAGAAGAGCATCATTTGGTTGAAGTTGAACAGTCATAACCTCAAAGTGGTTGATGAACTGACTGGGAGATGTGCTTCCATCAAACAGCAAAATAGTTAGGATCTTGTACTTCGGAGGAAACGGGACTTCCTTCCATTCAACTGTGTAAGGTTGCTTGATCCCCAGTCTTTACAAGTTGTCCTTCTCCTTGAAAGCTTCAAACTGAGTTCGTAAGAGCTTCACAGCTTCATTGGCATCTTCTACTGATGTAGAAGGAGCAGGCTGAACCACGGTGTTAGGAGGAGGAACATCATGATAAGCACTACCCCCAGCACCTGACTGACTGGGTGTAGGTTGGACTTGTACATGAGGTATTTGAGTAGGTGCTACCCCCAATCCAGTATTGACAGGCACCGATGATGCTATAATTTCAGGATTTGTAGGCAGTACGGTCGGTGGTACTGTGTGCTGGGCCACAATGATGGAATGCATACTGGCGACCATTTCAGCGATGGTCTTCAGCTTATCTTCTAATGCAGCTATTCTTTGTTCTTGGCTGGCTGAACTGGAAGCATCTGGGTCTTCATTGACAACATAAGCTGTCACTTCCCTGGGTACAGTGGAAGACACCGTCTGTTCTGAGCTTTCGCTGTATGCATCATAATCGGAGAAAGAATCATCTCCTGAGTGAGAAGGAAGAAGACGTTCGGAAGGATCTTGAAGATTCCTTTGACCGATTGTGTCTCGGCTTCGGGACCTAGTATGTTGGAATACTCCTTCAGAAGATTCCTGGAGTAAATCCAAATACCGTTGGCTTGGCTTGCGAGACTTCCCGTACTTGGAGCACTTCCTACCCCCAGTGTCTCTGGAAGTCATGTTGACGGAAGCGAACAGAACTTCGTCCT
Source organism: Iris pallida (assembly GCA_029216955.1). Classification (NCBI taxonomy): domain Eukaryota; kingdom Viridiplantae; phylum Streptophyta; class Magnoliopsida; order Asparagales; family Iridaceae; genus Iris; species Iris pallida. The sequence continues at coordinate 11,660,158 of JANAVB010036615.1, forward strand.
CATCTTTCGACATAGGTTCAGAGTTAGAAAAGTTCAGACGATCGAAGAGAGATCGTCTTGTTGTTTGACAACAACACTTGATGACAACTTTGTGGTTACAGTGATGTCCAAGTGATTGCATTAGGGATGTTGGTATGTTGTCCCGTTTTTGCTTGAGGTGTTCTCGGAGATCAGGAACATCAACGGGACGAGGAAAAGTTCGAGGGATGTGTTCTTTGATAACATTCGGAACATGGTTTCGGTTCTTCAAATATTTTGTCCCTTGAGTGTACAGGGAAGTACTTACTTCATTGGCATAGGTGTCCGGATTCTTGGTCCTGGAAGTTTGTTTCTGATGATGTTTGGTCTTCGACATTGGCTGTTTGCTTTTTACCGAAGTTGGCCTGGTGAGATAAGTTCTTAGATCTGCAAACTCACCCCCAGGGGTTTCTGTTTGAGACATCAGCAGTTTTCTCTGTCTTGAACGGGAGATCTTGAGGGTTGGAAGATCTTGGAATTCTGCTACCGGAGTAGGCAGAATACCTCTTTGATCAGTACAAGTTCTTTTAACATGGAGAGAAGAATCCTTGTTTGAAAGAATTTTTGTACTGACTGATGCCGGAGCACATTCAGATTGATCTTCAACGGTAAAAATCGAGAAAGATTGAGAAAAGACCAAAGGGCCTTTTCCTTTGTTTTGGAAAGAAGGGTTAGCTAAAGAGCGTTTTCCTCTGTTGTCTTCCAAGTCATGGGACGAGGAAGTTTGAGAAAAGACCAAAGGGCCTTTTCCTTTGTTCTGGAGAGGAGGAGGAATAGCCAAAAGACTACCCCCAGTGGATTGTGCAGGAGCAACAGGGTGTTGGAGAGGAGCAACATTCTTTCCTTTGTTGTGAGATGAAGAAAGATTAGCCAAAGGGCTGTCTTTCTTGGATTGCGCAAACATGGTTTGCGCATGAGTAGATGGCACACTAGCAAGTTGCGCAGGAGAGTCTTTGACAGATGACTTTCTGGTTCTGGCTACAGACACTGTGGTTTGCGCATCAGGAGTTCTGGCCACAGAGTGTTTGGGGTGCACTCTAGTTGCTGGAGTGTTGGTTTGCGCAGGAAGATGGGCAGCCAACTGCGTCAGAGGCAGAGGAGTCTTATACTTTGACAAGATAGCATAATAAGTCTTCTGTGTACTGGCAACAACAGATTGTGTAGCATTCTTGACAGAGACAGATTGTGCAACAGTCTTAGTGGCAGCAACTATAGACTGTACAGCAGATTGCGCAGCAGGCTTCTTGGCAGACTGCACAGCAGTCTTGCTGGCAGAGTTAATGGACTGCGTAGCAGTCTTGGAGACCCACACTGGGCATACTTTGCTCGAGGCAGAAGTGGTTGCAGTGCGAGGAGTGGTTTTGGAATTGATCATGGCTTCATAGGCTGTCTGGTTGACCTTTACAACCAGAGTCTTCTGCTTCTTTCCGATAGACGCTACGTCACATTGAGTTGTCACTTCCTCGTCGGAGGAGAAAGTCGTCCCCAGCAGAGTCGCCATTTTGTTTATAAAAAACAAAAGTATGAAACTTTATTGATACAAACTTTGTAAAGATTACAAGAATTCTGGAAAAGGTACAACTGTAGGAATCCAATCTAGAAAACGATTACTTTATCCCTTGGACGATGTGAACTTTGAAGACGGTAGCCTCTGAAGTTGAAATTGAAGGCAAAAGCCTCAAAAATTTGAAGGCAAAAGCATCGGAAGAATGCAGCAGCACTTTTGTTAGTTGACATGAAGTACAACCGGAAAATGTACACGTGGCATTCATGCCATCAATTGCTCGTTACATGGCAACCGTCTTCACACGATCATGCACATTTCAATCAAATGATGCCATGTGTCCAAGACAGTCAGCCCATGACCAGACAACTGCCTGCGCAGTCTGATGCTGCGCAATCCAGTTCCTGCGCAATCCAACTTGCGCCATCCAGAATAACTAAAAATTAGTTATTTTCAGAACTCTATAAATAGAGTTTCAAGTCTTCATTTCAAGGAGATCAGAGATCAGATAGAGAGATCAGACATAAAGTTCAGAAATACCAGAGAGTTCAGGAGTTCTTGCCCAAGTGCTGCTGCATTCTTCCGAGGCTTTTGCCTTCAAATTTCCGAGGCTTTTGCCTTCAATTTCAACTTCAGAGGCTACCGTCTTCAAAGTTCACATCGTCAAAGGGATAAAGCAATCGTCTTCTAGATTGGATTCCTACAGTTGTACCTTTCCCAGAATTCTTGTAATCTTTACAAAGTTTGTATCAATAAAGTTTTATACTTTTATTTTTTGCAAACACTTGGGGGGGGAGGGGGGTGACGGTGGTTTTGCAGCAAGGTCCCCCAAATTTGGGGTTTTGCAGATTAACCCCACGCCCAACAGTTTACAAATTACAATTTGTAATCCACAATAAAAATAAATTAACAAATTACAATTTGATATTAAAATAAATTTAAATATTACAAAATGATATTAAAACAATTCAATTAATTATAAAATGATATATATTGATTTAAAAATTCTAGAAATTTTTTTAATAATCATATTAATTTATTTTAAATATATAAAAGCTATTTAAATTTATAAAAATATTATTTTGAAATTTCGGGGCTTACAAATCTTCCCTCCTTGAAAAATTTCGTCCTCGAAATTCACAAGGATAGAAGACTCTACAAACATTCTAACATAGCAAGCAATACAAACAAATGACTAAGGCTATATTAAGACTAACCTCTAAGGTATCAAGCGGGAACGGGTGGTTTCCTCGCAGCTATTGGGTCGAACAAGTAAGAATATCTCTCCCTCATGTCCGACTCCCTCTCCCAAGTAGATTCACCCGGAGAGTGACGGCTCCAAGCTACTCGTACTAAGGGTATAACTTTTTTCTTCAGCCTCTTCTCCCTCCTGTCCAATATCTCCACTGGCTGCTCAGTAACTGCAAGGCTCGGTCCGATCTCCAACTCTGAATGATCTAGCACATGGCCGGGGTCCGGAACATATCTCCTCAGCTGAGACACATGAAAGACATCGTGAACTCCTGCTAGATTGGGTGGAAGTGCAACCCTGTAAGCTACCTCTCCGATCCTGCCAAGTATCTCGAACGGCCCGATGTATCTGGGGCTCAACTTGCCTCATCGTCCGAACCGGATCGTCCCTCTAGTAGGTGATATCTTCACTAGCACCATATCTCCGTCAGCGAACTCCATCGGTCTGCGACTAGCATCGGCCCAGTGTTTTTGCCTGTCCTGAGCGACTCTGAGCCTGTCTCTGATCATCCCGACCTTCTCTGCTGCATCCGTGATCATCTCTGGCCCAAGCATAACTCTGTCCCCAACATCATCCCAAAAGAGCGGTGTACGACATCGTCGTCCATATAGTGCCTAGAAAGGTGACATACTGATGCTGGCCTGGTAGCTGTTGTTGTATGAAAACTCTACCAAGTGCAGATGGCTCTCCCATGATCTGCCAAAGTCTAGCATACAGGTCCTCAGCATGTCCTCTAGCGTCTGCATCGTCCTCTCGGACTGCCCATCTGTCTGCGGGTGGTACGCCGTACTGAACTTGAGCCGACTGTCCAACTCTTCCTGCAAGCTCCTCCAGTAGTGGGACGTGAATCTGCTGTCTCGGTCCGACACGATGCTCACTGGTACTCTGTGCAAGCGAACTATCTGCTGCATGTATAGCTCCGCCAACTTCTCGGTGGAAAGCCCCACCTTGAAGGGTATGAAGTGCGCACACTTCGTCAGCCTGTCCACGATGACCCAAATGGCATCCTTTCCTCCTTGGGAACGAGGAAGCCCGAAGACGGAGTCCATCGTAATGTGTTCCCACTTCCACTCGAGAATGGATAATAGCTGCAACAGACCAGCTGGCCTCTGGCGCTCCGCCTTGACCTGCTGGCAAACTAGGCATCTCGAAATGAAACGTGATACATCTCTCTTCATCCCGTGCCACCAAAGATGTTTTCGCAAGTCACGGTACATCTTGTTGGCACCAGGGTGAATAGAATATCGAGATCGGTACGCCTCCTGCAAGACTACCTCTATCAGCTCTCCCTTCGACACGCACAACCGGCTGCCATGCCTCAAGGATCCATCCTCTGCTACGGTGAAGTCATCTAGCAATCCAGCTAAAGACTGGGCTCGAAGTCTGCGAAGGCTCTCATCTGTAGACTGTGCCTCCTTGATCTGCTCCATCAAACCTGACTGAATTTGTATCACTGATCCTGGCCGAACTATCTCGATACCGAGCTTCTCCAGATCTTCCCGCAAATGTCGATCTATCATCAGATACCATGCCATCGGATGCCTGTTCAACGCATCCGCTATTACATTTGCCTTTCCGGGGTGATACTGTAAATCGATGTCGAAGTCCTTCATCAACTCCAACCATCATCTCTGCCTCATGTTCAACTCTTTCTGCGTGAACACATACTTTAAGCTCTTGTGTTCAGTAAAGATTTCCACACGCTCCCCGTATAAGTAATATTTTCATAACTTGAGTGCAAAGATCACCGCAGCTAACTCTAGGTCGTGGGTAGGATAGTTCCGCTCATGAGTCCGTAATTGCCTAGATGCATAAGTAATCACTTTCCCATGCTGCTGTAGGACACATCGTAGCCCCTTTCCCGAAGCATCGCTGTATATGGTGAAACCTCCTGATCCTGAAGGTAATGCCAGAACTGGAGCGGTCGTCAGCCTCCTCTCCAGCTCCTCAAATGCTGCCTGGCAGTCCTCTGACCAGATGTACTCGGCATCCTTCCGCGTCAGTTTCGTCATGGGTTCAGCTATCCTGGCAAAGTCCTGGACGAACTTCCTATAATAGCCTGCTAAACCCAAAAAGCTCATGATCTCTGAAACTGACGTCGGAGCCTTCCATGTCTCAACGACAGCAATCTTCCAGGGATCTACCGAGATCCCCTCTCCAGTAACTACATGATCGAGAAACTCTACTCGGTCCAAAAAGAACTCGTACTTCGACAATTTGGCAAACAACCTCTCCTGCCTCAGAATTCTCCAAAACTGTCCGCAAGTGCTCTACGTGCTCCTCCGACGTCTTCGAGTATATCAGGATGTCGTCGATAAATACTACGACAAACTTGTCCAGATGCTGGTAAAATGTCTTATTCATCAAGTTTATAAAGACAGCTGGCGCATTTGTGAGACCAAATGGCATCACCAGAAACTCGTACTGCCCGTACTTCGTATTGAATGTCGTCTTCTGGATGTCTGCAGCCCTCACTTTCACCTGGTGGTAACCGAATCTCAAATCTATCCTAGAAAACACCTTCGTCCTACTCAACTGGTTGAACAAATCATCTATCCTGGGCAGAAGATATTTGTTCTTAATGGTGATGGTATTCAACGCTCGGTAGTCAATGCACAACCGAACTGTACCATCCTTCTTAGGCACAAAGAGCACTGGCGCTCCCCATGGAGAAGCACTAGATCGAATGAAACCCTTTTTCAATAGGTCATCAATCTGCTCCTTCATCTCAACGGCCTCCTTGGGGTTCACTCTATAGCAAGCCCGGGATACTGGTGATGAACCCGGTACTAAATCTATAGTGAACTCCACATCTCTGTCAGGCAGAAGTCCTGGAAGATCCTCTGGGAATACATCCATAAACTCCCTAATGATAGGGTGTGGCGGTGCTATCTCTCAAACTGTCGCATAACAGTTCGGCTCTAGGCTGATCTCCGGCCCTGTCCTCCTGACACTGAAAGGTGCCGTGCCTAGGAGACTGAACAGAATACTACCCTCATGACAGTCTATAGCTGCATGGGCATAGCTAAGCCAGTCCATCTCTAATATGATATCATACCCGGGGAGTGGTGTCACGACCCGCACCCTGTATAGGGGCACGAGAAGTGGTTACGTCCAGCCTACGCCGCAGTGTCGGCGGTAGTAAGCTGTTCTAGGTTGCTAACTAATCTCATGCAGTGAATATAAAAAGTACTTGTCCAGATATCAGCTCCGAATGGAGGGCAAGTAAAGGGTATGATCTACTCACACACAGTCTAAGCACGAAAAGATAACACAGAAGTTATACCTAGGGAATTAAAGACAACAACAACTAACTACTAAAATAATATACCAATATCTCAAACCAACTTAATACAGACTCAATATCTTAACTTTAATACAACAAGCCAAAACATGAAAGCTAAAGTAGTGTACTAGCTAATCTCCTGAATCACTCCTGAGAGTCGGGACCAAAGGTAGCTAATCCCTCGTCAGGTCCATGGTAAGCAGGGCATGTGTCCACAGGATTATCATCTGTAATATTTTCAACAGGTCCAATCAGGACGGGAACGAGCACAACTCATCAAGAAAAACCCAAGTAAATGACAAAGAACTATAAAGCAGTTATAGACAGTTTTATTGATGAGCATGGCAGTTCTATGCAGGTAATGATGGCACAGAGACACAGTAAGATACAAGAAAAGAAAGATAACTAAAACAAGAGAAGAATCATGGCAATGAAGACTATAATAAAAGCTAACTGAACTAGAATATCATGTGTGAGTCCAGACAGTACGATATAAGTCTAATATAATCCCAGTGTGAGTCCAGTCCATATAATCTGATACCAGATAATTTCCAGTACAAGATGAGTCCAACAGTGATCAATGAAACCAGGATGAGTCCAACTATGATCTAACAGTGTGTTTTAAAATACCGAGGTCGACATGTAAACGGCTGTAGGTATCAGGCACATCTCTCACTGATCAGGCAAGAGATGGCTATGCTTCCAGTAGATTCCAGTTTGGAGATTCCAGATTTGGGATATGTCTACATGTCTTACTCAATATTTCCCCGCCCAGCAAGTGAATCCAGTACAAGACACAAAAATCGAGATGAGTCCGGCCAAATGATGATTCCAGAAATGATTCCAGAATGATTCCAGTGATTCCAGTAATAGAGATCAGTAAGTAAGGTATGTGTCGCATACATGAATCCAGAAATATCCATACGTGTTGATACAGAGAATCATATAGAACTAACTAGAACTGAAATACAGTAATCGACAAATAAATGAGAGAATTATCAGAGAATGTACTCGCCTGTTACTCTGGAAAGAGTAGTGTAATATCAGATGTCTGTACCAGGGTCACAATGTCCTAAAATAGAGCAATACAGTTATGACATATCCAAAATGAAGGTAAATGAAATCTACGATGCAATCTATATGAATTCTAAGACAATCTAGGTCAAAGTCAAACTTGGTCAACACTACAGTCAAACTAAGTCAAATCAAGTCATACTAGGTCACAAGAAGTTAAACTAAGTCATACAAGGTCAAACAAAGTTAAACAAGTCTAATCTAGGTTAAAGTCAACTCCTGGTCAACACTCTAATCAAACTAGTCAAATACTAGTCAACATGATCAATCTGGGTCAAGTCTAAGTCAAACTTAGACCAACTAAGGTATTGGTCAAACAAAGACTAGTCAGTCAGGTAATTAGGTTAATCTTGACTAATGGTCAACATCCAGTCAAACCCTATAAGGCTAACTCATAACCAAACATAGGCTAACCCGTCTTAGAATACCTAAGATACTATACTACAATTACCTATACAAAATATACCACACATAAATACATATAGTACAATACCAATCTTAATCCTATAATCAAGCTAATCCATACTCTATCTCAAATCAAGACTCAACTCCTATAATCTCACTTAACCCCATACATATCTTCATCTACATGGGACTACCCATATAACTCAAGTTACAATAATACCCTTATATAGGTCAAAACCCTAACCAACTAGTTTACAGTCTAGGGTTTAGTCAAACCTTAGTCACCAAGTCATTTAGAGTCCATCTAAGTCCATTCTAGGTCAATTAGGTCAAGGTTTGACCTATAGTTGACTTTGGTCAACCTTGGTCAACACTAAAAGTCAAACTGGTCAAACTAGTCCAAGTTAGGTCAAACAATATTAAACTAGTTAGGGTTAGTCAAACTAGTCATTCTAGGTTAGTTTAAGTCAAAACTAGGTTAAGCTAGTTCAAATTTGACCTAAGGTTGACCTTGGTCAACACTTAGTCAAATTGGGGTCAAACTAGCTAAGTCTTGGTTTACTAGTCAATTAGGGTTAGCCCTAATGGCCATAGGCTAATAGCTATAGCCCATAGGCTAGTAGCTTAGGTCAACTAGTTCTAGGTTTACCTATATAGATATATATACATACACTATATAATGTAAAACCTATATATATAGCCACTATATATAAATACCCATATACCCCACATATATATATAATAACCATATATACACACTACAATATATATATAACATATATACATACATAATATATATGTATAATATACCTAATATATATTATATACAATATATATATAGAGAGAGAAGTAATGAGAGTGTAGAGAGAGGGAATCTTAGAGAGAGAGGGGGTGAGAGAGAGATGGACACTAAGAGAGAGGGGAAGAGAGTACACAGGAAGGGGAGGAGAGTGGTTCCAGTTCCTGGAACTGGAATCCAGTCCCAAACACACACACACACACACACAGTCCATATATACATATATATGTATATACATACAAAACTCCACCTATACTCTACCAAATACCCCCAAATTTCACCCACACTCACATATACATATATACTACGTATATACATACTAAAATACACTAATACAAAGTATAAAACAGATCAAAATAGGTTTTGAAATTCGATTTACAAATCTGAAAATAATACCAAAACTGGAAACAGTGGACTGTGTACTCGACAGGTAGGTAATCCGAATTCACGCACCTACACGAGCTAAGACTCGAAACTAGTGGTTGGTAATCGAGCCCCCACACGTGTACGTGTCGTGTGTGTCCATGGGGGTCCACCACGACACGACACGACGTGTCCAGGAGTCAAAAACCCAAATCGGGTAAATTACAGTGCACAGTATCGTGCTAAGGTGCACACGCGTGTAGGACACGACACACGTGTCCATGTGTCTCGTGCTCACGCGTGTGGGTTCGTCTAGGGTCAGGCTAGGTGTCTAGGTACCTGATTCGTGTCCAAGTGTCCCCGTGTCCGCGCACGAAGTGCGTATCAGAGGCACTGTGCGTGCGTGTAAGTGACAGTGTGTGTCCAGTGCGAGTGCGATTCCTCACTCGACACGACACGGCTTGATACGAAACTTTGGGGATGTCTTGTCAGACATTGCCCCTAGGTTTGTGTCAAGTTTCCCGTGTCCACGTGTCGTGTACAGTGCACACGAGGGGTCTGGTAGCAGGACAGCGTGCACTGTCTCGTGCACGCGTGTCGAGGGCTTGTGTGCCACGTGTGTGTCACCTAGGGTCTCGTGGTCGTGTCCTAGGATAGGTGAGGTGTCAGGGTACGTGTCTAGGTCACTGTATCATGTCCACAACACGTGTGGACATGACACGAAGTGTCAAACACTTACATGTTTACAGTGTGCACAGTATAAACAGTGTATTAAAATCAGTGGGTTCGTGTCCTGTTTTGGACACGAACAGTGTCCAATTCATGCTCAGTCCTAGGGAATCGTGTCCTACACATCTAGGGCTACCCAAAAATATATTTTGTTTGGAAAATAACAAAGTTTAATCCTAAGTGGCATTTCACCAAATACTGAAATCAAGAGACAGACACGTGTCCGATACGGACACCAAACCAAGCCTAAATCTCACCAAACTTAGCCTACAGTTAGGGTATACCTATATGCATGCATTTATGAAGAGAAATTACAATAATAACTAGGTTTGAGGATGTTACCTATGAGTGCAAAAATCCAATGAAACCAAGGTGGGGGGGGGGGGTATCCTCTTCACTTGAGATGGCCAAATTGATCTTCAACCTTGCTAGCTAGCCTCCCTTAGTATCCTCAATGGTAGGGGGTTCCAATGCAAGAAGTTTGGCTCAATTTGGAGTCAAATTGGTTAAATGGTGAAGGGTTGAAGTAGAGGAAAAAAACTAGGTTTTAAGTGTAATGAAAAGAGGCTTGAATGAAAGGGGAGTGGTGTTCATATAGGATGGGGGCATGGGTTGGGCTGCCATGGGGGGGGGGGGGGTAGGGTAGATATTTAGGGCTCCTTTCCACCTTGCTAACTTAGCTTCTAAGTCTTGGACCAAGTAGATATTTCTAGGTTTTATGAAAAATATCTATAAAGCAAATATCTAAGATATTTCAATCCTAAGATATTTACAACATAAAGTAAATACCTACACTTAGTCTTCTAGGTTAGTTGCTAATCTCTAGGTTAGGGTAAACTAGGTTAGGGCTAACATGACACTAATCCACTAAATAATAATAAAAACACATAAATCCAAATAATTCCTAATAAATCCTAGAAAATTACCAAAATACCCTTTTGGCCAAAAACTACTAATTTGATGTTCTAAGCCTATGGCTAAGCTCACATGGTCATGGCAACTCCTAGTTTAAGGAATAGCTAGGGTTTACACTAAGGTTTTACTAGTAAAGTCACAAAGTCATAAGTCATGACTTAGAAATTGGTTTAACTTAACTAAAATCACCAGAAAATCATACAATGACTAAAATACCACTAATAAATAATAAAAATAATAAATTTTTAAAAATACCCCAATTTCAGAAAACTGGGTCTTACAAGTCTACCCTCCTTAGAGAAATTTCGTCCTCGAAATTAAGATAGTCGTACCCCTTCTGGGTCAAACCCTCAATAATCAAAGTCAGAGTTACTACTTAGCAGCATACAAGGTCAATAAGTAAAATGTGGGTAGTAGACCTATACTGGGTCATGTCCAATAAATTGGACTGGCAGGTTTAGGTCAAGGGTGTCCTCAATTTAAATTGGAATCAAAAGTAACTCTATGGGGTAATTTAGGATGAAGTCTTGTGTCAGGAAAGTCGTACTAAGCAATTGAAGTATAAAATGGTGTGCCTTAGTGGGATACTAAGGTCATGGGTGTAGGTTGTCAAGTCTAGGTCATGCCTGTGAAATTGGTTTTGAGAAAACAACTAGTCTTGTGCTCCTAATTTAAAAGTCATGGTAATGTGCCTACGATGATCATAATTAGAGTGGGAATGGTCAATGGCCTAAATTTAAACCAGAAGTTGTGATGCAATAGTAGTACAAGGATAGGTTAAATGGGATAGTCTGTGACTATGGGTATTAGACTAGGTAGGTAAGAAAACAAGGAATCAATAGGGTTAAGAGGTTTACCATTCTATGGTTAGAGCTACTCTTCTAAGTCAAAGGTATAGCACATACATCAATTCATTCCTAAAGGATTATATTAACAATTAGAGCTACTCCTACTCCTACTCCTAAGTAAGAGATAAAATCAAAAGAACTATCAGGTCAAATTCATCAAAAATAAGAAATAGGTAGGAGCATATGGAATTGGATTTCAAGACAGATATAATGAAACAAGATGGGAATGGATTTGAAAGAACAGAACCTGCAAGTGGCTCCATCCATGTAGAATAATATATGAAAGCGAACCAAAGTGCAATAGGTTGATCAGACCATCATGCACCGGCCCTGATTAGACAATATGTTAGTGGGTACTAGCCCCCAATAAAATATGTCGTGATCAAGCTCGATAAAATATAAGCTTGCAAAACTAAGGCTAAATTAGCAGTAAAGAAGGTCAAAATATAAGGGAGGTAATGATGAATAAGGTTAAATAGTCCAAGATCCCTTAAACATCAAGGAGTGAGGGTGAATTAAAACAAGAGGAAAAGGGTTTTCAATATCGAAGTTCAAAATAAGATTCTCAAGGGTCGTCCTGGAATCTCTCATAAAATCCTAACAGTGATTGGATATACTCTCATCCTAATACCTTAAGTTCCTAATTGCAGGCATGCTTGGTACAATAACGTAACCAAACAATTTAGTCGACAGACCTGCATGGGCCACCACTAAAAACGTGTCACGACCCGCACCCTGTATAGGGGCACGAGAAGTGGTTACGTCCAGCCTACGCCGCAGTGTCGGCGGTAGTAAGCTGTTCTAGGTTGCTAACTAATCTCATGCAGTGAATATAAAAAGTACTTGTCCAGATATCAGCTCCGAATGGAGGGCAAGTAAAGGGTATGATCTACTCACACACAGTCTAAGCACGAAAAGATAACACAGAAGTTATACCTAGGGAATTAAAGACAACAACAACTAACTACTAAAATAATATACCAATATCTCAAACCAATTTAATACAGACTCAATATCTTAACTTTAATACAACAAGCCAAAACATGAAAGCTAAAGTAGTGTACTAGCTAATCTCCTGAATCACTCCTGAGAGTCGGGACCAAAGGTAGCTAATCCCTCACCAGGTCCATGGTAAGCAGGGCATGTGTCCACAGGATTATCATCTGTAATATTTTCAACAGGTCCAATCAGGACGGGAACGAGCACAACTCATCAAGAAAAACCCAAGTAAATGACAAAGAACTATAAAGCAGTTATAGACAGTTTTATTGATGAGCATGGCAGTTCTATGCAGGTAATGATGGCACAGAGACACAGTAAGATACAAGAAAAGAAAGGTAACTAAAACAAGAGAAGAATCATGGCAATGAAGACTGTAATAAAAGCTAACTGAACTAGAATATCATGTGTGAGTCCAGACAGTACGATATAAGTCTAATATAATCCCAGTGTGAGTCCAGTCCATATAATCTGATACCAGATAATTTCCAGTACAAGATGAGTCCAACAGTGATCAATGAAACCAGGGTGAGTCCAACTATGATCTAACAGTGTGTTTTAAAATACCGAGGTCGACATGTAAACGGCTGTAGGTATCAGGCACATCTCTCACTGATCAGGCAAGAGATGGCTATGCTTCCAGTAGATTCCAGTTTGGAGATTCCAGATTTGGGGTATGTCTACATGTCTTACTCAATATTTCCCCGCCCAGCAAGTGAATCCAGTACAAGACACAAAAATCGAGATGAGTCCGGCCAAATGATGATTCCAAAAATGATTCCAGAATGATTCCAGTGATTCCAGTAATAGAGATCAGTAAGTAAGGTATGTGTCGCATACATGAATCCAGAAATATCCATACGTGTTGATACAGAGAATCATATAGAACTAACTAGAACTGAAATACAGTAATCGACAAATAAATGAGAGAATTATCAGAGAATGTACTCGCCTGTTACTCTGGAAAGAGTAGTGTAATATCAGATGTCTGTACCAGGGTCACAATGTCCTAAAATAGAGCAATACAGTTATGACATATCCAAAATGAAGGTAAATGAAATCTACGATGCAATCTATATAAATTCTAAGACAATCTAGGTCAAAATCAAACTTGGTCAACACTACAGTCAAACTAAGTCAAATCAAGTCATACTAGGTCACAAGAAGTTAAACTAAGTCATACAAGGTCAAACAAAGTTAAACAAGTCTAATCTAGGTTAAAGTCAACTCCTGGTCAACACTCTAATCAAACTAGTCAAATACTAGTCAACATGATCAATCTGGGTCAAGTCTAAGTCAAACTTAGACCAACTAAGGTATTGGTCAAACAAAGACTAGTCAGTCAGGTAATTAGGTTAATCTTGACTAATGGTCAACATCCAATCAAACCCTATAAGGCTAACTCATAATCAAACATAGGCTAACCCGTCTTAGAATACCTAAGATACTATACTACAATTACCTATACAAAGTATACCACACATAAATACATATAGTATAATACCAACCTTAATCCTATAATCAAGCTAATCCATACTCTATCTCAAATCAAGACTCAACTCCTATTATCTCACTTAACCCCATACATATCTTCATCTACATGGGACTACCCATATAACTCAAGTTACAATAATACCCTTATATAGGTCAAAACCCTAACTAACTAGTTTACAGTCTAGGGTTTAGTCAAACCTTAGTCACCAAGTCATTTAGAGTCCATCTAAGTCCATTCTAGGTCAATTAGGTCAAGGTTTGACCTATAGTTGACTTTGGTCAACCTTGGTCAACACTAAAAGTCAAACTGGTCAAACTAGTCCAAGTTAGGTCAAACAATGTTAAACTAGTTAGGGTTAGTCAAACTAGTCATTCTAGGTTAGTTTAAGTCAAAACTAGGTTAAGCTAGTTCAAATTTGACCTAAGGTTGACCTTGGTCAACACTTAGTCAAATTGGGGTCAAACTAGCTAAGTCTTGGTTTACTAGTCAATTAGGGTTAGCCCTAATGGCCATAGGCTAATAGCTATAGCCCATAGGCTAGTAGCTTAGGTCAACTAGTTCTAGGTTTACCTATATAGATATATATATACATACACTATATAATGTAAAACCTATATATATAGCCACTATATATAAATACCCATATACCCCACATATATATATATATATATATATATATATATATATATATAACCATATATACACACTACAATATATATATAACATATATACATACATAATATATATGTATAATATACCTAATATATATTATATACAATATATATATAGAGAGAGAAGTAATGAGAGTGTAGAGAGAGGGAATCTTAGAGAGAGAGGGGGTGAGAGAGAGATGGACACTAAGAGAGAGGGGAAGAGAGTACACAGGAAGGGGAGGGGAGTGGTTCCAGTTCCTGGAACTGGAATCCAGTCCCAAACACACACACACACACACAGTCCATATATACATATATATGTATATACATACAAAACTCCACCTATACTCTACCAAATACCCCCAAATTTCACCCACACTCACATATACATATATACTACGTATATACATACTAAAATACACTAATACAAAGTATAAAACAGATCAAAATAGGTTTTGAAATTCGATTTACAAATCTGGAAATAATACCAAAACTGGAAACAGTGGACTGTGTACTCGACAGGTAGGTAATCCGAATTCACGCACCTACACGAGCTAAGACTCAAAACTAGTGGTTGGTAATCGAGCTCCCACACGTGTACGTGTCGTGTGTGTCTATGGGGGTCCACCACGACACGACACGGCATGTCCAGGAGTCAAAAACCCAAATCGGGTAAATTACAGTGCACAGTATCGTGCTAAGGTGCACACGCGTGTAGGACACGACACACGTGTCCATGTGTCTCGTGCTCACGCGTGTGGGTTCGTCTAGGGTCAGGCTAGGTGTCTAGGTACCTGATTCGTGTCCAAGTATCCCCGTGTCCGCGCACGAAGTGCGTATCAGAGGCACTGTGCGCGCGTGTAAGTGACAGTGTGTGTCCAGTGCGAGTGCGATTCCTCACTCGACACGACACGGCTTGATACGAAACTTTGGGGATGTCTTGTCAGACATTGCCCCTAGGTTTGTGTCAAGTTTCCCGTGTCCACGTGTCGTGTACAGTGCACACGAGGGGTCTGGTAGCAGGACAGCGTGCACTGTCTCGTGCACGCGTGTCGAGGGCTTGTGTGCCACGTGTGTGTCACCTAGGGTCTCGTGGTCGTGTCCTAGGATAGGTGAGGTGTCAGGGTACGTGTCTAGGTCACTGTATCGTGTCCACAACACGTGTGGACATGACACGAAGTGTCAAACACTTGCGTGTTTACAGTGTGCACAGTATAAACAGTGTGTTAAAATCATTGGGTTCGTGTCCTGTTTTGGACACGAACAGTGTCCAATTCATGCTCAGTCCTAGGGAATCGTGTCCTACACATCTAGGGCTACCCAAAAATATATTTTGTTTGGAAAATAATAAAGTTTAATCCTAAGTGGCATTTCACCAAACACTGAAATTAAGAGACAGACACGTGTCCGATACGGACACCAAACCAAGCCTAAATCTCACCAAACTTAGCCTACAGTTAGGGTATACCTATATGCATGCATTTATGAAGAGAAATTACAATAATAACTAGGTTTGGGGATGTTACCTATGAGTGCAAAAATCCAATGAAACCAAGGTAGGGGGGGTATCCTCTTCACTTGAGATGGCCAAATTGATCTTCAACCTTGCTAGCTAGCCTCCCTTAGTATCCTCAATGGTAGGGGGTTCCAATGCAAGAAGTTTGGCTCAATTTGGAGTCAAATTGGTTAAATGGTGAAGGGTTGAAGTAGAGGAAAAAAACTAGGTTTTAAGTGTAATGAAAAGAGGCTTGAATAAAAGGGGAGTGGTGTTCATATAGGATGGGGGCATGGGTTGGGCTGCCATGGGGGGGGGGGGGGGTAGGGTAGATATTTAGGGCTCCTTTCCACCTTGCTAACTTAGCTTCTAAGTCTTGGACCAAGTAGATATTTCTAGGTTTTATGAAAAATATCTATAAAGCAAATATCTAAGATATTTCAATCCTAAGATATTTACAACATAAAGTAAATACCTACACTTAGTCTTCTAGGTTAGTTGCTAATCTCTAGGTTAGGGTAAACTAGGTTAGGGCTAACATGACACTAATCCACTAAATAATAATAAAAACACATAAATCCAAATAATTCCTAATAAATCCTAGAAAATTACCAAAATACCCTTTTGGCCAAAAACTACTAATTTGATGTTCTAAGCCTATGGCTAAGCTCACATGGTCATGGCAACTCCTAGTTTAAGGAATAGCTAGGGTTTACACTAAGGTTTTACTAGTAAAGTCACAAAGTCATAAGTCATGACTTAGAAATTGGTTTAACTTAACTAAAATCACCAGAAAATCATACCATGACTAAAATACCACTAATAAATAATAAAAATAATAAATTTTTAAAAATACCCCAATTTCAGAAAACTGGGTCTTACAAGTGGTATCACAAAGAATCGTCCCCTAAACTCTCTCCCAGCTATAGTAATAGAGCATCTATAGATAGCTCTAATGGGCACTGGTCCGCCTTCCGTCATTACTCTACTCATCTCCTCGGTAGGTGTAGCTACTAAGTGGTGTTTATGCAAAAACTCTAATGACAGGAAGCTATGTGATGCACCAGAATCAAACAAGCATAGAGCTAGAAATGTATGCAAATAAATATGACCTGTGATGACGTCAGCTAAATAATCTGGCTCCGAAACCTGCTCCGGCTCCGGCTCAAGAGCCAGACTATAAGTCTTCCCCTGGGGTCCCTTCTGCTGCTGCAGATGTTGTCCAAACCTCTGCTGCTGAGTCGGAAGCGACGGTCCTCTAGACTGTGGTCCGGCACCTGGTACTCTCGCTACTGGGCAGTCCTGAAGCTGATGGATGGTAGACCCACAAGCTAAACGCTGCCCAAACCTCTTTCTACAGACGATAGCGTCATGGCCTGGCCTCCTACATAATACACACAAAGCTCCCTTCTGCTGCTGTCGGGGTCGGGTGATGGGGTGCGGGAGGACGGTATGTCTACTGGTGCGGTGTCGGCGCTCTCGG
The DNA here is from genome assembly GCA_029216955.1 of Iris pallida. Classification (NCBI taxonomy): domain Eukaryota; kingdom Viridiplantae; phylum Streptophyta; class Magnoliopsida; order Asparagales; family Iridaceae; genus Iris; species Iris pallida. Next base: position 11,677,476 of record JANAVB010036615.1, read on the forward strand.
CTGGAAAGCCTGACGCTTGGAGGGTCCCTCAAGGTGTACAGAAGCCGCCCTCTTGCAAGATAAAAGACGCTCCTCTATGCTCCGGGCCAACTCTAGGCTCTGGTAGTAGTCAGTCGTACCGTTCGCCACTATAAGAATGCCAATGTCTAGAACTAGCCCATGGCAAAACCTACGCGTCATCTCCTCAGGGTCTGCAACTAGACTAGGAGCGAGACGGCTCAGGCGACTAAACTCTGCTGCATACTCATCAACATAACGATTCCCCTGCTGGATGTTCCAGAATCGTAGCCCCATGGCTACCCTAGCGGTAGTCGAGAAGAATTTCTTCTTGAACTGGGTTTTGAACTGATCCCAAGTGGCCTTCCCTCTCGCGAATATCGGCTCATTCCAGAACCAAACTCCTGCCAAGTCTATCAGCAGAAATCTCGCTGCCTCGACCTGGAGGTCACTCGACAACCTAGCTCCAAGGAGCTTCCTCTCTACCGAGTCTAGCCAATCATCTGCTACTACTATGCCCTCAGTCCCTAAGAACTCCTTGGGGTTCAGACCGATGAAGTCCGCTCTCTGCTGTGGCTCTACAGGTGGTGGGACCACGGTACGCTCCTCAGAACGCTCCATGCTCTGACGAAGTAGGGTGGTCTGCTCCTGATGGGTCGTTAGGAACCCCTGAATCAGAGTGAGCAGTTGGTTCCCGTCGAGTGTGACGGAAGTCTGGGTAGGTATAGTAATAGGTGGTGGTGGGAGTATCGGGTCCTGCTGGGACTGTGATGTGGAAGGTGGTGGAGGCATTTGGGTTGGTAGATTTGTGGAGTGGGAAAGTATAGTAGGTGGAGGTACATCGCTCAACTGGTCAACCGATTGGATAGGGAGTGTGCCATTCTCAGGTGTGACATACTGGGATGAGCGGGTGAGCACCATCTAAATAAATAAAAAGGGACATATAAGGACTCTTTAAAGTAAACAATCATAAATAACAAGAAAATCCAATTTGTAACAACGAACATGTGATGCGTTTCCTATGTTGCAATCTTAGTAATCCTCTAGATGTTCTAAGCGTCATTCCTAGTATTGTCTAATTATCTTAAGTTCCTAAGTGCAAGCAAGCTTGGTACAATAATGTAACCAAATAATTTAGTCAGGACCTGCGTGGGCCACCACTAAAAACATGTTCCGATCCGCTACCCAAATTGTTCGGCCGGGACGAATCATGTCCAGCCTACGCTTGAGATAAAGCGTAGTAAGCTGTTCCAAAGATATCAAGGTAAGACTAAAATGTGCTAACCGTTCTATAAGTAATAAAGAGTCAGAAATGTCCCAAACACAAAAGTCATCTCGTATATAAGAAAGTTCCAAGTACAAGTCCATAATGAAAAGCTGGATACAGGTCCAGTCATAAAATATATAGTCTAATACATGACTACTCTCAAAAGTCCAAAGTAAATAGACAACTATACGAGTTTCCCCGCAGGTACATCCTCGTAAGACAAGGCCTGATCCTCGGCAGTAACTCCATAATAGGAATCGCAGAGCAACTCCTCCTCAGTAAGTATACCTACAACGTTATCCTGCCAAGACGGGAGTAAGTACTAATTCTAACAAACATATAATACTGATCATGTGATGGAAAGAAATGGCATATCATGTTATCCAGTTTTAGATACATTTTATCATGGCAATAATTATTTGTTTTAAAGTTTAAAACTGTAGTAGGTGAGTGATCAGTCAATAGGTAATCAGGATGTACAGTGGTACATATCAATTTTCTGAAGTGTACATACGTACCCTTAACAGCATCGGTGTATGTCCATACACAAACGTGGGATAAGACATACGACAAAGTTACATATAGAATGTAACAGTGCTCGATAAATACATACGGAGAAGGGGGACATGATCACGTATACTACTAACGGTTTTTCCTTAACCCGTTGTTTAAACATGTGAGAGATATAAAAACTGTCCTAAGCATGGTAGAGACTGAAAGTAATACAACATGTAAAGTTTTAACTTGCTACCCCAAGGATCAACATTTAACATGGTTGGAATTCACAGTTATTGTTATAGCAGTATGTAAAGTTTGTAGAAGTACTTGCCTTTAGCAAAGCAAAACAGCAATAAAAATGCTATAGATGCCTGGTGACTCGTCACTGTAGAAATAACACATAAACTTAGTTTTTATACTAAGTTAAATACTAAGACACTAGTTGTGTGATACGACTTTCTGACTGGACACCTAACCAAATGGTGACTTTAGCATAGGAGACCAATGTGAGGTGACAATACCCAAACTAACTTTCTAGGGTCTTTACACTAGTACGGGGTGAGGTTCAATACGACTATAACTCAAAACAACACAAAATATTGCAAGTCGTAACTATTCAATAAATAAATTAAACTGTACACTGTGTTCCAACAATATTTGAGATAGACAAAATGCTCAATTTTATATAAAATAAAGTACTAAAATGATCCTTGTTAATTATAGTAATTTATACTATTTTTTTTGGAATTTATAAACCCTCATAAATATTTATTAAAAATCAGCAAACATATGTATCCTGAAAATGAGTTCTATTTTTCCATTTTTATAAAATATCAACATTACTTATTAAATGCTGGAAAAATTATAATAAATTAGCTAAATTAACATAGTATTTAAATACAATTTTTTCCAAATTTTTACAGTAATTAAAATATATATAAAAATTCAAAAACAGCAAGTAATAATTTTTGAAAAATAAATAATTAATTATTTACTATTTTGTCCATGTATTCGAAATTGAACCGAAGTCCAGATACAGGACCCAGAGCCATGAATCAAGTCCAATATGACTTGTACAGACTCTGAATGTATTAGACACAATTGGGCCCAAAAATCCATGCTAGATTTGGACATCAGTTGGTCATAATTAATAAAATACATGAATTTAAATATAAATAATATATTTTAAAGTGGTAAGATATGCAAGTCACAAAAATACACAATAAAATAACTTGTAAAATTTTACATAATAATATTTTGTACAAGGTAGAATTTGAAATACATACATAAATATACAATGTAACACCCAGTTTCTAAAATAAGGGTAATTTTGAAATTTTTGTGTTTAATTTATTAATTATGATATTTAAATAATAATATAATTTTTGGTAATTTTTAATCATTTTTAAAACTATTTAAATCATGACTTGTGATTTGGTGTACAGCTAGTGAAACCGTGGAGACTGTCTGCCCTAGAGCCTAGCCATGTGATTATGATGTTTAATTAGTACATTTTAGCCTAGAGGGTATTTTGGTCATTTTAGGATTTATTTGAATTTATTATGATTTATGGAAATTTGTGTGAATTTAATATTAATTAAATATTGCTATGTGTTATGTTAGTCTTGACTAGCTGTGACTTAAGAGACTGTCCTAGATTTTGACCTCGACTTGGTGACCTAGTTAACATGGTATGGACCCTAGTTTAACTTAAGTCAACTCAAGTTAGGACACAATGGATCAAGTTTGAAGTAGGAGGATTGGTAAATTGGTCCATAGGCTTGAGACCTAGAAATTGGTTCCATGACTAGTGCAACTTGGCCCATAGCCATTAGACTAAGCCCTAAACCTAATTTCTACTTTTTAACTAGCAACTAGGGCTCCCCCTTCCCTATAAATAGTCTCTTCCTTGTTCTTGCCTCTTTTTTTTCAAGCTTTGAAGAAAGAGGTAAGGAGTCATCTTCCCCAATCCATAACTTCCTCATTTCAATTCCTTTTTAACTCAAGTTTCTTGCATTAGAGCCTAATTTTCTCCTATTTTCTGATTGTGGAATTTAATCCCAGCCTTGGGACAATTTGGGAGCTTTTGGATAGCAAGGAGGAATCCCTCATTTGAAGCTTTTCCAAGCTTTTTGCACATATAGGTAAAACCCTTTAAATTGCATTAATATTTCATTTTTTTTGCATTTAAGGCTAGATCTAGGAGTCCCCTAGCTGTCCCCAAAATTTGGGTGGATTTCGTGTTCGTTTGGTGTCCGTATCGGACACGTGTCATAGTGTGTACTTAGGTGTTTGATGAAATGCCTCTTTGAACTTTTTGTTCTTGGTTTTCAAAACAAATTATATATTTGGAAAGCTTATTATGTGTAGATTACTATGGTCTATGACTGAGCACGAATTGGGTTGGTTTTCGTGTCTAAAATTGGACACGAACGCGTGTACGAGGCCCTGGTGCGCTGCCCTGCTATCACCTACTGTTTTCTCACTGCGCACACCACTTGGACATGTGAAAATTGGCACGGGGGTGGGGGCAGACACTGTCAGGAACCCCCTAAATTTTCATGACATTTCGAGTCGTGTCGGACACGAAACACGAGCTGCACTGGTTTACACACTGCACAATGCACTAATTTTTGACCCTCTGACACAGCTTTGAAACTCTAACACGATACGACTTGAGGTTCGTACAGACACCTAGACACCTAGCCCTAGTCCTCCTCTACCCTTAGACACGATCACGACGTGTCATGTATCGTGTGTCATGCACACGAGTCTGTGACACGCCTGTACGAGGCACCGCACTGTGCCTGTATTCTCCCCTGCTACTCGGGCTCGACACAAGACACGACACGATACTGGAGCGGACGAAACTTGGTGGACACATGGGTCTAATGTTTGACACGACACACACAAAGTTTGGGTCGAGTTGGTTTGGTATTCACGATGTTATCAACCTCGCACTGATTTGTGCTGTCCACACACACACGCACATTTGGTCTCTGATACGGCCTTGGACACGTGACATGATGCGACGTGGACACGACCTAAGCTACTCGACATATACCCTAACATATACCCTATCTACTGATCCGACCACGTGACTCATGGTTGGACACTTTGTGTCCTACACTCTTCGACACCATAGCACGAGGCTGTGCCTCAACCAGGTTCTGACTCTGCCTTGACACTATGTTTTGACATGGAGTGGACACAACCTGGACACGAATACACCCCCCCTTGTGACACATTGTAGATACATTTCCCTTGTCCCCTTTTCATTCCCGTTTGTTAGGTTTTAGGAGTTGATTTGTGTGTCATGCCAGCTGATACTGTAGGTAAGGAATGTTGGTTTTGTTGGGTTGATATTGGGGTTTTGATTACATGTTCAGAGGAATGGGTATGTAATTTACTGTAAATAGTTAAACCTGAAAAATTGAACTTTGAGTATTCAAATGAAATAACTGAGACTTAAACCTAAGATTAGCTAAGAAGTAAACTGAGAAATCCCAATGTATGTAAACCTGAGAGTATGTAGGTAAACCTGAGAACACTCTTCCTGCAGGCCATGTTGGCCCTGCATTGCAGTGGAAATAGGCTGCACTCTGGTAGCAGCAGTTGGCCTGTGCACTAGTGCAAGTGAGGGGCATATGCTAGTGTCTTAGATTAGACTATATATGTGTGTGTCTAAGTGTAAGGTATCGGTTAGTGTCCATGAGCATATTAGTATATAAGCTAGAGTAGTATAGGTGTCCTTATGTATCAGTAAGATTAATCAGGATGTAAGGGTATTGTGAGGGGGATGAGAGCTAAATGAGTGAGGAATGTTTGTTTTAGTTGTGTGTGTGAATATTTAGTTAGAGCATCAATTGGTTTAGAGTGTATCTTAGAGTATCCTAAGGTTAGTATAAGCATATAGTTAATATCCTAAGTTAGACTTGAAGGTTTGGGTGATGGTATGGGTGAGTGTGTGCCTTAGGGTAGAGCCATGAGGGGTATGTGCATATATGCAATATGAAAAGTATAGGCATATATGGTATGTATGTATATGTTAGGTTGATTAGCTTGATGTAGGTTCATATATATGGATAGGTATTGAGGGTTCCGATATGTATATAGGATATATGTATATATGTGTGTGTGAGTGTCATAACTTTTAGATTATATCTGTATATTGAAGTGGTGAGGTTAGATATAGGTAGATTATATATGTGAGTGTATATATATTAGTTAATTGATATTCTATAATAGGTTTTGGTTTAAGACTTGAAATGGGAATTCATGAATCTAGCTTGATATAGGGTTTGACTAGATAGTTAACCCTAGATGAGCCCTCAACCTAGATATATGTATGCATTGTTGAGTTTACCCCCTTTAAGTGTATACCTATTTATATGATATATATATATATATATATATATAAAATATATATATTTATTATATATATATATATATATATATATATATATATATATATATATATATATATATGATATAATGATTTGATTTAGGGTTAACCTAATCTAGATAGACTTGACCTTGACTAGAGTTGACCCAATAGTCTAGAGTTTGACCAAAACCCTAGATGTTGACTTGATTGACTGCAGGTTGACCAAGGTTGACTCTTAACCTAGATTGGACTAATTGACCTAATTTGACTAGACTGTTGACCAAAAGTCAACATTAAGTCTATATATGACCAATTGACCTAAGTTGACTAGAGTCTGACATAGTTGACTAAGATTGACCTAGTTGACCCAGTTGACTTTGACCCAGAGTTGACCGAGTTTGACTTTGACCTAGATTGGCTTAGAAATCATGTAGATTGCATCGTAAACTTCATTTATCTTATTTTTAAACACATTATAACCTGTACTGCTCTATTTAGGATATTGTGACTCCGATGCAGACATCTGATATTACCCTACTCTTTTCAGAGTAGCAGGCGAGTACATTCTCTGATAGTTCTCTCATTTAATTGTCAATTACTGTACTTCAGTTATAGTTAGTTTTATGTGATTCTCTGTTACAACACGTATGGATATTTCTGGATTCATGTATGCGACACACATACCTTACTTATCTAGCCTCTATTACTGGAATCACTGGAATCATTCCGGAATCTATTTCTAGAATCATCATATTTTGGCTGGACTCATCTCGATTCTCGTGTCGTATTCTGGATTCACTTGTACTTGCTGGGAGGGAAAATACTTGAGTAAGACATGTAGACATACCCTAATCTGGAATCTCCCAACTGGAATCTACTGGAATGATAGCCATCTCACACCCGGCCAGGTGTGTGATGTGCCGTATTACCTACAGCCGTTTACATGTCGATCTCGGTATTTTAAAATACACTGTTAGAGTATAGGCTAGACTCACCCTGGAATCATTGATCATTATGACTGGAATTATCTTGTACTGGACTCATCTTGTACTGGAATCACCTGTTATCAGATTCATGTTATCTGGATTTACTTGGGTTTTGCACTTGTTTATATTTACATTCTGGACTTATATCATGTTGCTCTAGTTCAGCTAGTTTCTATTTACAATCTTTATTGCTATGATTCTTCTCTTGTTTTACTTACATTACTTTCCTTGTATCTTAACTGTTTCTCTATACCATCACCTGTAAACAAACTACCATGTTCAACAATAAAACTGTCTATAACTGCTTTATAGTTCTCTGTCATTTACTTGGGATTTCTTGATGAATTGTACTCGTTTCTTGTAAGCCCCTGAATTTAGGGCTTATTTTTTTTTTCAATTTTATAATTC